>JAINUG010000023.1:7797033-7877033 GCA_029706075.1 Aldrovandia affinis
TTTGTGCCCCGCGGGGTATTCCGGAGATGGCCTGCTGTGTCTGGGTAGGTGTGCGGCTTCCAACACACTCTGACCTCATGCATACTGCACTGTTTGTGTGTGTGTGTGTGTGTGTGTGTGTGTGTGTGTGTGTGTGTGTGTGTGTGTGTGTGTGTGTGTGTGTGTGTGTGTGTGAGTGTGAGTGTGAGTGAGAGAGATACTGTGTTTGTGAGTTTTTTGTGTGTGTGTGTGTGTGTGTGTGTAGGTAGTGAGTAGAAGAGAGCAAGAGAGACTGTGTGTTAGTGAGTTTTGTTTGTTTGTTTGTTTGTTTGTTTGTTTGTGTGTGTGAGGTAGTGAGTGAGTGAATGTGAGTGAGAGAGAGACTGTGTTTGAGTTTCGTGTGTGTGTGTGTGTATACAGTATGTGTGTCAGTGAGAGAGAGCGAGAGAGAGACTCTTTTTCATGTGAGTGAGAGAGGGAGAGACTGTGTGTGTGAGTTTTGTGTGTGTGTGTGTGTGTGTGTGTGTGTGTGTGTGTGTGTGTGTGTGTGTGTGTGTGTGTGTGTGTGTGTGTGTGTGTGTGTGTGTGTGTGTGTGTGTGTGTGTGTGTGTAACTGCACAGCTTCAACCTTACAGTACAGTGTGTGTGTACGTGTCTTGTGCTCCAGTGACCTCCATCTTCTTCACCCCTACAGAAATCAACCCTTGCCTGGTGGGTAACGGAGGGTGTCACAAGAACGCCCAGTGCGTGCACACAGGACCAAACAGGGTCAGCCAATAGGGACTCTTTTTATCACTCGATCAACCAATCAATCAATCAGACTTCATTGAGGCTTTCACTCAATTTTTGACACTTTGGTTGATCTTTCTTGGTGAAACTTAGCAGCGATTATCCAATCCAAGTCATTCATTTGTCACTAGATTATTTTAAATGACGATTACAGTAATAAATGATCATTTATAATGTATTATTGTGTTCATTTACTCATTGGTTTGTTGATTAATATGGTAATCATGTTATTGGTTAATTGTCGTTAGTTTAATTCATTCATCGTGGTTTGTTACCGACGCATGACTGTTCATTGATGAAAGCCTGATCCACCCAAAGTGATGCCACTGCCTTCTGTTCATTAGATGGTGAATAGGCACCAGACATGTGGCAGCCCTTGGATAATTCCTGTCATTTTGTTATTTGGTGTTAGAAAATATGGCGGAACCAAAATGTCTAATGTTTTTCTTACTGCAGACAGCGTGTACTTGCAAAGCTGGCTTTTCTGGAGACGGAAGCAACTGCACAGCCATTAACCCGTGTCAAAAGGTCAGGGCAATTGTGAATCGTTTCTGTGTTCTTCATTTGGATGTTCAAATATTTTAGGTATCGAAATCTTCTGTGGTTAAATTGTTCCCAATATTCCATTGCTCAACTCAGTTATTCCGTTTTTGTTGTTGTTTGTTCGTTTTTTTTAAGTAGGATTGTACATTATAGGATGTTACGTCGTTACATTGCAAAACCTGTGAACACCGTACTTCATGAAAAGTGGAGAAAACTATTTGAAGAAACTTTTGCTTCATAGTGGCGCGTGGTATTAAGTTCTGTTATTTGCATTCGTTTTGTTTCCCCGCTAGCTAAATGGTAACTGCCACAGGTTCGCTAAGTGTAACATGACAGGCCCGGGGGAGAGACTCTGCATCTGTAAGGTTGGCTATTTGGGCGATGGCTTGATCTGTAAAGGCACAGTGGAAGAGGTACAGACGCCGATTCTCTGCACTAACCGTACAATCAGCTCCGCATTTTCAACACTGACCGCCACGTCTCTCTGCTGCTGTTCTGTGTCATTGAGCGCGCCTCTTAATGAACATTCATAACACTGCAAATTAGCACACACAAACTTTGTCTTCACCGCTGTTTACTTGTTCAACACTATACTCCCCCAAAAAATAATAATAATAATAATTCACTAACCTTTTCCTTCCCGGTGTTACAGGTATGGTAATGCCTGCAATGATCTCTATTGCTGTATAACTACTGATTGTTCGCTAACCATGATTATTAATACCATGTATTAATGCACATCTTGTAAGTCGCTCTGGATAAGAGCGTCTGCTAAATGCTTAAAATGTAAAATGTAAAATGTAAACTCCTGTTGCCAACCGGAACCTCGCATGTAATTACAGAGGACAGAATCACCATCTTTAGGACAAGGCGATGCTTAAGAACAAAATAATGTTTTACGACGCAAGCACAACAATCAGCCCATCTAGGCGAGTCTAGAGCGGTTAGGGCGATGTTTGGCTTGTCTTCTGTGTTTTTACTGCTGCTCACGTTCGTTCTGCAGGAGCTGTTCCTCAACAGAAACCGCTCTATCAGGGAGTTCTCTTTCTTCATCGCGGTAAGTCACAATACTTTCAATCTTTTTGTTCCTTTATTATTTAATAAATAATTCCTTTATTGTTTGAGGTGTGGCTCGCCACATCCAACTATGTTGGGGTTTTTTAGGGTGGGGGAAGGGGGTGTGGATACAATTTCACTCGTCTTTAAACATTTTATTTTATGTATTTATTTTCATGCGCTTAACCAGATGGAATATTCTGAGCCTAAATGTCCGACCTGACATCTTTCTGTCGTAATTATGAACCGAGCGGTGTGCAGCGTGTCTCACCGCTCTCCTGATCTGTGACCTTTTCAGAGGGCGAAGGTTCTCGACCTGACTGGCAGAGGTCCGTTCACCGTCTTTGTTCCCCCAAGCAACATGCTCAACGACAACGTGAGAAGGCCGTCTCTCTCCCCCTTTCCCTTTTGGTGTCTCTCCTCCCGTGGTTAGGGCAGGGTCAGGAGCTGTTTGTGATTATGTCAGCAGAGCTTAGTGAAGTCGTTAGAGGTCACATTGTTCTCCTGAAGGTGTGTTTATCATGTTTATCGTGTTTATTATGTGGTTCTCTGTGGCTCAGTTGGTAGAGCACAGCGTTGGCAACGCTTAGGTTGTGGGTTCAATCCCCACTGGGGCCACATATAGTGAAAATGTATACATTCAGTACTGTAAGTAGCTTTGGATAAAAGCGTCTGCTAAATGGCGTATATTATTATCAGAGAGACAGGCGCACAGCTCTGAACACTTCTCTCCGCTATCTCAGTGGACCCAGTGGCGTAGCAGAGGAGTGCTGTCCGACATCATACGGTACCACTTTGTGTCGTGTCGCGCGCTGCTCCCCGCGGAACTGGCCAAGCCCAGGAACATCACCACGCTGCAGGGAGAGGTCCTCTCGCTCACGTACTCCGAGGTAACCCACGGAGACCCTCAGCATCTCGTGTTGCCCAGAAACCCTCAAACACGCAAGTGTTCACCCGTTTATATGTTGTTGTTTTTTTTACTCCCTTAACTCGAAATATTTTTTTGAGTGAAGAGAGATTTTGCAACGGCTGAAGATGCGTAAGGATGAATGTTTATCTCCGTACGCACTGCTTGCAGGACACCGTGTCGCTCAACGGACAGGCCAAGGTGGTATCCAGTGATGGTCAGAGTGCCAACGGGATCATACACATGATTGACAATGTTCTGATTCCGAACAGTGTACAGGCCATTCTGAAGAGCCCGCAGGCCCCGCCCGAGACGTTGGTGAGCGTTTTAACTTTTACTCTGTAGTGTTTTCCATCGTAATTATGTCCATGTTCAATATCTGAATATAAGGTTTATATTACCATTGGGTAATTCATTTGATTTGATTAAACTAGGATCTACCCGTTTATCAATGTCACCAGTTTCTGTTCTACACTATTTATAAAAAATAAAAATATAAAAACGAAAAAAAAACCCACGCCTTTTCTTTACTACGCAGACGCCCTGTCCTGTATTACTCCACTGAGTCATGATTGACCTTGTATTAATGTTAGTGTAATGCTAAATTTTTTTTTTTTTTTCCCATGATCTAATTCATGCTTCTTTCAACAGCAAAACTTCACAGATTTGGCAAAAGTCCACGGTTACAAAACCTTTACCAAGCTGCTGGAGGTCAGTATCATTTCAGCGGATGACTTAAACGTTTTAGCAGCTTGTTTATTCCATCTGCTATTCGAATGTATAACGAGCTCTTGTGAAATTACATTTTGCGTGTTTGTGCATCTATGTCTACTGATGTATAGCAACATGTCCTTTACTGTGTATTTTTAAATTATGTGTTTAATGTGTATTTTATTTTTAAGTATGTACACTTGGCTGGATGCTGCTGCTACCTGAATTTCCCTTTTGGGAAAATAAAGTTGAACTTGAACTTGATCACTCTCCAGGGTCTTGTTGCGATGTCACAGTTAGCTTCACACCAAACATCTTTGCTTAATTGCAGGACACGGAGGTGATGAACTTATTAAACGACCACATCCACCAGCCGGTCACTGTGTTCTGGCCCACTGACCAGGCCATGGCCGCCCTGCCCCAGGAGCAGAAGGACTTCCTCTACAACGCCCAGAACCGGGCCCAGCTGCAGGAATACCTCAAGTACCACATTGTTCGGGACAGTAGGGTGAGTCCCTTGCCACTGCCGTTTGCGTCTTCCGGGACAGCTGAAACATGCACTCTCAGTTCACTTCCTGTGTGATCTCACTTCCCTTTTTTGTAAAAAAATTGTTTCAGATTTTTCCTGGTTTTTTTTCTCCCCAATTTAGTGGCCAATTATACCCTCGATTTATTTCGATTTACCCTTCCCACATGAGTTTGCCACTCATCTGTATGAGGCAAGCTAATTCTCTGAGGGCAGCAAACTCCACCTCCTTCGAGATGCAATTCTCCCACCCAGCTCACCCTCCTCCCCTACCCCTGGGGCGGCTGCCAAATGACCAGCTGGCCCGTCTGTTAGAGACAGGTTTCCGAATCGTGTCCCTAATAGGCAGCGCGCACTCATATCGGACCAGCCAAGATACAGGTGCCTTATACCACTACGCTATCTGCCGCCCCTCTCACTTCCTTTTCTCCCACTTCCTGTGTGACTGCCTCAGGTGTTCTCCTCTGCGTTGGTCCACGCTGCGCTGAAGACTCTCCAGGGCTCGTCGCTCAGGGTAAAATGCGGAGGAGAAGACAGCATAGTGAGTGTCATGTGAAGGACCCTGATGTCTAGATGTGGCTACATTTGGGAAAAAGTCATTCCATTCTGGGTGCAGGTATATGTGTGTGGAGGACGTCGGTCTCGGCCACGTGGGAGTGGCATGGTTGCCTGTGTTTTATACGTTGTGGAGGCCTTTGGAGCAGGGAGTTTCCGGGGGCAGGTTTGGCACTCTCACAGGGTGTGAGAGTGAACTGTCGCCCGGAGGGTTGCTCCGAAGGCCATAATTGGTTTAATTATTATTTAATTGGTGTCAATCAGTCAATTGATATGGAAGTCAATTGGCTGATTGGGTGTCTGTGTGAGAATGTGAGTGAATGATTGTGATTGGGTGATTGCCTCACGAGTCCCACCTGAGCCAGGCAGAAACTAAGCCTATTTAAGAGCAGGTGGGGCGAGTGGGGAATCAGTTAGTGTTGTCTTGTCATTATGTGTGAGTGTTGAGTTAGTCTTTTGTCTTTGTTTGTGTGTATGGAGAGTTTGTCTTGTCATGGGTGTATATGGGTGTGAGTGCGCGTGCACGCGTGTTGTGGAGTGTTGTGGAGTGTTGTATTGTGGAGTGATGTTTGATGTTTGTGGAGTTTTGTGTGCGTTTGTTGAAAGTGACTGAGTAGAGTGCTTCTTGTGTGTGTGGGAAAGAGGGAGAGGGGGCGCACTAAGAGTGTCCGCCTCTCTCCCTCGGTGTGATCGTGATAGAGAGCGAGAGGGCGGCCTGAAAGAGGGCACCACTCGCCCTTGGTTTTATTTGTGTGATTGAAAGAGAACTCACACTCGGGCAGTGGAGAGTGTTTCTGGGCAACAGCCCGAGAACTCTCACTGGAAGAGTGGAGAGTGTCTCGGGGGCTGGTTGCCAGAACTCTCACTGTGGGGAGTGGCGAGTGTCTCTGTATGAATGGGTAAGAGAACTCGGACTGCAAAGTTCGAGTGTCTCAGTATGCATGGGTGGGAAGCACTTGAAAGGTCACTGGTATGTGTGTGCCTCGGAAGGTTCCAGGAGAACTCCGGAGGAAGAGGCGCGGTGTCCCCTAAGTTATGATTCTTTTAGTTTGTTATTTTAGTTCATTGTTTTTACCCGAAAGCTTTGCGGCGAGTAGGGTGAAGATTTTGTGTTTGTGTCTGTGTTTGTCTTTGTTATATGTTAACCTGCTACTCCCACAGACATGGGGAAGAGACAGGAAAAAATAAATAAAAATCCGGTCCATAGACCGACAAACTCCACTCCATCTCCTGGCTGCTCTGTTCCCATCCAGGGTTTGTCACGTGGTGTGTGACAACGTGTAAAGAACATTCATTAATATGTGAAGGAGGCTTAAAGCACGTGCAAGATTATGAACCCCGCAATACCACCCCAAGGTTTGACAGGTAATCCTGTGCCTCCAGCGTTTGCGATGTTCCAGCGACTCTCCCTTGTCTTGCAGGGAAAGCTGTTCCTCAATGACAGGAAGTGTCAGATCGTGCAGAGGCAGCTGGCCTTCAATGGCGGAATCGCTCACGGGATCGACTGCTTACTGACTCCTCCCAGCCTCGGGGGGCGCTGTGACATCCTAGACACCCTCAGCGTCATGGTGAGTGCCACACCATAAACCATGGCCACAACGTAGTTGCGTCCTCCAGCACTGTCCACCTCTTTTGCAGTGTAATAACACACTGTTACACTGTACAACATAAAGTAACTCGCACTCTGTCCAAGTCACACGGGCTACAGCTAGTGAAGGCCCAATAATAAGCAGCCATTGGGTCTTTGAGAGTTTTTTTCCCCCCTTCTGTTGTGTGACAGGGTACCTGTGGGCGCTGTAGCAGACCACCAAGATGTCCACTAGGAAGCAAACAAAAGGTATCTTTGCTGTAATACTGTCCCTTCTTCTTCACTCTCTGCTTCAAACTTGTGCCCCTACGTGTGCACTAAACCAAGGGTAGTGCTATGGAACAACACTGTAATGACTCCCACTTGTTCAGAGTCAGTCTACGATATAAGTGGACAAGGGGAGAGCCTCATCCACCTCACCTCAGACAGTTTTCTCGCCTGGGACTGGGGCGGCAGTGTAATGTAATGGTTAGGGAACTGGACTTGTAACTCAGAGGTTGCTGGTTCAATTCCCAGGTGGGGGAACTGCCGTTATACCCTTGAGCAAGGTACTTAGCCTGAATTGCTTCAGTAACAATATCCAGCTGTATAAATTGATTGTATGTAAAGACATGTAAACTGTGTAAGTTGCTCTGGATAAGAGCATCTGCTAAATCCCTAAAAATGTAAATGTAAATCTACTTTGAGGAGGGGGGGTGGTGGTTGTGGGAGGGCATTCTGGGCCAGTGTTTGTTTTGGCAGATGCTGGTCCCAGGCTCCATTTGGGTGACTGCCCCAGAGTGGGTCGGCAGTGCAGAGTGCAGCTCTAGGACAGGGGTGTCCAATCTTATACGAGAAGGGCCGGTGTGGGTGCAGGCTTTTGTTCTAGCCCTGCACTAAACAACTGATGAAACTAATCAAGGTCTTGATTGTAGACCATGATTGGTGAATTAGTTTAATCAGTTGTTTAGTGCTGGGCTAGAACAAAAGCCTGCACCCACACTGGCCCTTCTCGGATAAGATTGGACACCCCTGCTCTAGGAGATTGTTGTTCCTGGGTTCAGTCTTGTTCTTTCGCTCTTGTTCCGGTGAACGTGACAGGAAGTGAAGAAGTGCACCCCTCCTCTCCTCGGGGCTCCCAAGCTGTCGGGGTGCCAGGCCATGTGCACCGTGGTCTTCTGGCGTTCCAAATGTTGCCCTGGTTACTACGGCCGCGATTGTCTGGGTAAGGAGCAGCACCCTGTCCCTGAATTGATATTCCACACCACTGCACGTGTGTGCTGTCTGGGAGGCTGCCACAGCAATGGCAGTAGAGCGAGGGAAAGAACGAGGCCCTCAGGGGGAGAGCAGGCTGCAGCTGTAATGCAGACATCCACATAAAACAGAGCCAGAGGTACGTTCTGTCACGTTCCTCGGGCTTCAGATTATTTTATTTTTTTGTTGTTTCTGGGGTTTTTTCCCCAGTTTTTCTCCCAATTTGGTAGCCAATAATACCCTTTATTTATTTTCAATTTACCCTCCCCCACAAACTCGGGACAAGCTAATACCTCGAAGCAATGTTCACCTCCTCCCAGACGGAACATGCCCAACTATGTTTACAAGGTCGCCCTTCCGCTCTTCGGCGAGCTCGTGCCGGCTCTCCCTCCCCCTGGGGTGGACAGCCAAATGCCGCCCCCGATTGGGGCTCCCGGCCAGGGCCGGACTGGCGCAGCCGGGTTTCAAACCGCGGCTGCAGTGGGCAACTTGCATTCGGGGCGAATACTTTGACCATTATGCCACCCGTAGGCCCCTCTCAGGCTTCTGATGAACCATTCTTATATGCCTTGCCTTGTTCAGGATTTGCTGCAAGTGTGTGAAAATGTGCCTTGACTGCTGCCATCTGTAGGTGTTGAGGAGCACACTCACAGCCAGGCGTCAGCATAGACGTAGAACAACAATATAGAGCAACGGAGATATGTTTGCAGGATAGGGGGAGCGGCCATATTAGAGAGGCCAGCCGAATCAACACAACACCGAATCATCCCATGAAGCTGTTCTGTTCTCGCTTTTTCCTGGTTTACATTTTGTCCCCGCCCCCCCACAAGGCTGTCCCGGGGGGCCAGAATCCAGTTGCGGGATAAACGGCAAGTGTGACGACGGCCATCTTGGAACCGGTAACTGTACCTGTAACGCAGGATTCCAGGGCGTGGCCTGCGAGCTGTGTGTCCAGGGATACTTTGGCTCCAGTTGCAAAGGTGAGGCTCTCCTTATTTGGTCGAACTGGTGCATTAAACCACCCCCCTCCTGCCCCGTGGCCGAGACTGAAGATGACTCATTTCCCCCCCATCCCTTTTGTTTCTGTGACCGCAGCCTGCAACTGCACGGAGCACGGGTCATGTGACCAGGGTGTTAGGGGGACCGGTTCCTGCTTCTGCGATCAGAGTTGGACCGGGCCACGGTGCGAGGCCCCAGTCGGTAAACCCGGAGCAGAGTTTCCTATTCTTTCCTATGTCCGCTGACTCCACACGTGCCGCATAATCTGTCTTTTTCACCTGTGGGGATGGGCTTGACTTCAATTGATATCAATATTGTGTTGACTTAATATCAATATCAATATCAATATCAATATCATGTTGACTTCAACTGATATCCAATTTTGCATATCCAGAAAACCTATTTAGCTGAGCATTGATTACTTTTATTTTGCTGCTGTAATGGACATCACCTGGCATCTCTAGTCCTGACCCCCTCTCTCTCCCCCTCTCTCTCTCACTTTCTGTCTCTCCCCACTCTCTCTCTCTCCCCCATCTCTCTCACTTTCTGTCTCTCCCCATTCTCTCTCTCTCTCTCTCCCCCCCTCTCTCTGTCTCTCAGTGGTAGAGCCTGTGTGCTCCCCCTCCTGCTCCCCGAACGCTGTGTGCAAGAACAACACCTGCGAGTGCAAGCCCTTCTATGAAGGAGATGGAATCACCTGCACATGTGAGCCTGAGCACACACTCACTCACACACACACACGCACACACTCGCACACTCATATATATACACACACACTCACTCACATACACATGCACACACTCATATATACACACACACACTCACGTATACACACACTCGCATACACACACACACACTCACGTACACACACTTACATATATACACACACACTCACTCAGAGCCGTAGCAATATATAATTCCACAAACAGTATTCAATCAAAACATTTATCCACACTCACATACATACCTGAAGCACCCCCACAAAGTACATTCCACACACACACAAACGCAAAGCACCTGAACTATCCCTCTATACCCACACTCAAAGAGCTGCCGGGTGGCTCATCCTGTTAAGACACTGTTCTCATGTGTGGATGAGCCCCACGGTCTGTATCCTGTTAAGACACTGTTCTAGTGTGTGGATGAGCCCTACGGTCTGCATCCTGCTAAGGCACTGTTCTAGTGTGTAGATGAGCCAGACCGTGTCAAGTTTTTCAAATTTCACGTTTATTTGCCCATATTTACAAACATACATGCGTCGGAATTTGTCTTTGACAAGTGCTCAGGATTACAAAAGAGAGACAACAGTGAAGAGATAAACAAACAATAGGATACATGTAGTAAAACACGTTAAAAAAATCATAAAGAAATTAAAAATAAAGTATAAAAGGATAAAAGAGTAGCAAAGTGAATAAATAACAGTTAACTGAAATCACATTATCAGCTTGCTGACTGTGACCAGCAGCCCCCCACCCCCTGACTCCTCCCCCAGTGGCTGACCTGTGTGACCAGCAGAATTCGCCCTGTGCTGCGGATGCTAAGTGCACCCAGAAAGGGGTGAAGGTGACCTGCTCCTGTCCCAAGGGTTACTCTGGGGACGGCTACATCTGCCTTCCCATCGACCCCTGCGCCGCGGACGAGAACGGCGGGTGTCACGAGCACGCCACCTGCACCATGACGGGACCGGTGAGACTCCTAACAGTTACTCTTTTTTATTTTCATTTTTTTATTTTTCTTTAAAGATTTTGTTTCAGGTGGCATGGTGGTGCAGTGGATAGCGCTGTCGCCTCACAGCAAGAAGGTCTCGGGTTCGAATCCAGGCCGGGGGCCTTTCTGGGTGGAGTTTGCATGTTCTCCCTGTGTCCACGTGGGTTTCCTCCGGGTACTCCGGTTTCCTCCCACAGTCCAAAGACATGCACGTTAGGCTAATTGGAGAGTCTAAATTGCCCGTAGGTATGAGTGTGTGAGTGAATGGTGTGTGTGCCCTGCGATGGATTGGCGACCTGTCCAGGGTGTATTCCTGCCTCTCGCCCGGAACGCATGCTGGGATAGGCTCCAGCCCCCCGCGACCCTGACCAGGAATAAGCGGCTTAGATAATGGATGGATGGATGGATGGATGGATTTTGTTTCAGATTTTATCCCATTTTCTCCCAATTTAGTAGCCAATTAGACCTGCTATTCGATGTCAATTTTACAACCCTAGTAATGTGAGTTCGCTGCTGTAGTCCTGCAACCGGTAGTGACGAAGGCGAAGTAACGTCTCCTCCAAGACGGCACTCGCCAGGCCGTCGACCGTAACTCCGGTACTACAGCGGCCACTCTTATGTGCAGCGAACGTCCTGTCGGCTTCCCTCCCCCCTCCCTGGGGCGGACAGCCAATCGCCGCCCCCTGGTGGGAATTGAACCCCGGTCTCCGTGGCCAGTGTCGAACGTCGTAACAACTGGACCGCGCGGGAGGGCCCCTAACAGTTATTCTACTCTTTTGTTTCAGAGTTTTCTCCCAATTTAGTGGCCAGTATAATACCCGCTGTTTATTTCGTTTCGCCCTCCCCCACGAACTCGCCGCCCGTCTCTACGGGGCAAGCTAATTCCCCGAGGTCGGCAATGATCCATCTCCTACGAGACCACCTACTCCCTGGAGACACCCTTTGCACTTCTCAGTGAGCTCGTCCTGGCTCTCCCTCCCCCCCCTCCCCCTGGGGCGGACAGCCAAATGCCGATCGGGGCTCCCGGCCAGGGCCAATCTGGCACAGTCGGGTTTCGAAACCGTGACTGCAATAGGCAGCTCACACTAGCAAAGCACCCGTCAATGCGAGTGCGTTAGACCGCTACGCTGTTTGAGGCCCCTATTATTGAACTTTATTTAAGAAGGAAGTCCCGTTGAGCCACAAGAGAAACACGGCCAAGAGAGCAGCAGCTCACGCACACAAGGCTTCAGATAAAACACAAACTGCAAACAGCACAGCGATACACAGTTGTGTAATAACAACATTTATAGATGTTTACTGTGCCTCTAGCACAGCCTTACGGATGCTGTAACCCTAAGCTGGTTCCATCCCCACACCTGGTATCACAATCATTATTCTCATTTAAAGTTTGTTATACAAAAGCTAACTGTACCTCCACTGCCCCTTTTCAGAGAGTAACAAGATACATAAAATAGAGTGTCACTATTCTGAGTTCAATTGTTTTTTTTATAGCTGTTTTTTTATAGTTTCCTGAAACTGTCTGATGTATGATACTGGCCTTCTTCAGTACTGGCTTGTCCTACATGGTGTTATTTTCCTGTTAAATGTAATGAATTATATAGAGATATAAGGGGGAAAGGACTCTGATGCAGTGTACGTGTACGTGTGTGTGTGTGTGTGTGTGTGTGTGCGTGTGTGTGCCTGTATGTGTGTATTTGTGTGTGTATTTGTGTGTGTGTGTGTGTGTGTGTGCGTGTGTGCGTATTTGTGTGTGTGTGTGTGTGTGTGTATCTGTGTATTTGTGTGTGTGTGTGTGCGTGTGTGTATGTACATCCACAGGATAGGAAGAAGTGCGAGTGTAAGGCCGGCTACGTTGGGGATGGTGTTGAATGTGACGTGAGATGGGTGGTTCCCGACCGCTGTACCCGGAACCACGGGGACTGCCACGCGGACGCCCAGTGCACTGACCTGCACTTTGAGGGTGAGTCTGTCACCTCCACCTCTCACCGGACACTTCTCCCACGTTCTACTGTACACCTGTGAGCCCCCTCCACTGTGCAGGGAGAGATGTAGATCTATGGAGATGAGTGGAGCGAGACCTCGGACTGTGAGATTTCAGAGGCTGGATATAGGTCATGTGACTCTGACGGACTGGGAGAAGAGGGAGGGGAGGGGGTGGGTATTGATATTTGAGCAGGCTGGGTGATGTAGTTGTCTCGTCCCTGCAGACAAGAAGATGGGCGTGTTCCACCTGCGGTCCCCGCTAGGCCAGTACAAGCTGAACTACACCCAGGCCCAGGAGCTCTGCGACAAAGCGGGCGGCACCATGGCCAAGTACGCCGAGCTGGTCTACGCCCAAGAGGTGGGTGTGGCCTTGTGGCGGAGCTCAGAAGACGCGAGTTAAGCACGTGAGCGTCCGCTGCAGAAAGTTACGTCGATAAGAGTACGATTAGCTCCCACGGCAGGGGACACTGGCCTGTAGCTCAGCGGGCTAATCGTGCTAATTGTGGAGTTGGGATCCTCGGTTCGAAACTCGCTGCAGACATTACATTTAACATTTTACATTTTAAGCATTTAGCAGACGCTCTTATCCAGAGCGACTTACAAGACGTGCATTAATACATGGTAGGAACAATCATAGTTAGCGCACAAGATCAGTGCAGTAATACAGCAATAGACATCATTGCAGGCGTCTGGGAGTGTAGTGTTGAACAAGTAAACAGTGGTGAAGACTATTTAGCTAGATGGACAGAGTTCAGTGGTAGTGGAGTCTGAAGAGGTGGGTTTTGAGTCTCTTGCGGAAGATCGCAAGTGATTCAGAACCAACTCTGTCACAGCTACACCCCACTCGATGTGTACTGCAACGCTGCCCCTACGGCAGCACGCTGGCTGAGCAGTGGGTGTGTGTGTGTCCTGCAGGCCGGGTTTAACATGTGTGCAGCTGGCTGGATGGACAGTGAGCGCGTGGCCTACCCCACCACCTACTCCAACCCCAAGTGCGGCTTCGGCCACGTGGGCATCGTGGACTACGGCCGGCGGACCAACCTGAGCGAAACCTGGGACGCCTTCTGCTACCGCATAAAGGGTGAGTCCGGGGGCGTGGCCAGCTCTGTGGCCAATGACATTAGCCGACTGCACATAGGGGGGGAGGCTGGATGCTGGGCTTCACTAATTAAGGTGCAGAATGGCTACGTTTCCATTATGACTACTCCTCCAAGAGTTGATATTGGAAAACAAATTGAAATTGACAAGCTGAATTAAAATGGACGTAGTTCATGTGGGCAGCATTAGGGAATTCCCACTGGGGCCACATATACTGAAAAATGTATACATTCACCACTGTAAGTCGCTTTGGATAAAAGCGTCTGCTAAATGCCATATATTATATATTATTTTTATATAATTCCATGGATATGAGTGGTAAGGGGCTTGGCTGGCTCATACTGTCCCTGGCTAGCTGGCGATCTTACCATGTATTAATGCACAGCTCTGGATAAGAGTGTCTGCTAAATGCCTAAATGTAAATGTAAATGCAGTAGATGGCCTGCTAAGGCCTGGAGTGGTCGCTAGCTAGTGCGCTATGAAGTTAGCAGCTCCCATAGGACAACATCCTCTTTACCCATTTTCTCCATCCTCAGTGGCGTGCTGCTTGCTTCTCCCCTCCCCAACCTGTGTACAAGAGAAATAAGTACATGACAAGTGGGCTGACCCATAAAAATCTGTTGTGACCGTTAACCTATCATTGTGTTTGTAGTTATTGTTATCCTTCCAAGTGTGACCGGCACTCAAGAGCAAAGAGTCAACTGGCTTCACGTGCGAGCATGCAGGCAACATGCCTTCTTGCACAGTTAGTGTAATGACCACACAGTGTTAGCAGGTGCAGTGTTAGCAGTGTAATGCGTATTAGCAATGTTGGCAGTGTTAGCAGGTGCAGTGTTAGCAGTATAACCCGTGTTAGCAGGTGTGTAGCGGATGGGCTCACGTGAGCACCCGCTGCAGAGTGACGTGGATAAGAGTACGGTTAGCAGTGTTAGCAGGTGCAGTGTTAGCAGTGTAACGCCTGTTAGCAATGTTAGCAGTGTTAGCAGGTGCAGTGTTAGCAGTGTAATGTGTGTTAGCAGGTGCAGTGTTAGCAGTGGAACCCGTGTTAGCAGGTGCAGTGTTAGCAGTGTAATGCGTATTAGCAATGTTAGCAGTGTTAGCAGGTGCAGTGTTAGCAGGTGCAGTGCTAGCAGGTGCAGTCTTGGCAGTGTAATGAGTGTATGTGTCTCTGCTCTAGACGTACAGTGCATCTGCAAGCCTGGCTATATCGGCGACGGGTATTGGGACTGCCACGGGAACCTCCTGCAGGTCCTCACGGGCCGGGCCTTCTCCAACTTCCTGTCCGTGAGTACTCCAGCCTGAGTCCCATTCCCTCCAACTTCCTGTCCGTGAGTACTCCAGCCTGAGTACCGTTCCCTCCAACCTCCTGTCCGTGAGTACTCCAGCCTCAGTCCCATTCCCTCCAACCTCCTGTCCGTGTGTACTCCAGCCTGAGTCCCATTCCCTCCAACCTCCTGTCCGTGAGTACTCCAGCCTGAGTACCGTTCCCTCCAAGCCAAGCTTTTCTTCAACTTCAACCGCAGCACGCATGAAGACATTCAGACACATTGGCTTGGCGCTCATTCCGAAAATTTGATTTCAAAACGTGTGCCATTTGCATTCAGGCATGTGATAAATTGGACAAACATATTGATAATTGAAGAGTCCCAGTTGGTTTGGTTGGCACAGATTTGTTTCTATCTGGAGCCCCCTGTCTGTTTTTTTATTTTTATTTTTTTTTTTCAGCAAATCCTCAACTACTCCAGCAACTCGGAGCTCGGGAAGAAGTTTGTGAACCGCCTTAGCAACCTCACCATCCAGTCCACCCTGTTTGTGCCCGACAACAGCGGCATGGACGCGAACCAGGTCAGAGGACATTTACATTTGACATTTTAAGCATTTAGCAGACGCTCTTATCCAGAGCGACTTACAAGATGTGCATTAACACATGGTAGGAACAATCAGTTCGGGCAAGAGATCAGTGCAGTAATACAGCGATAGATATCATTGCAGGCAACTGCGTACCTTACCTGTAACACTGGGAAGGAAAAGGTTAGTCTTTTTTTTTTTTTATGGAGTAAGCAGGGGGTTTTGTGTCTCAGTCCAGTGGGAGAACAGTGGGGTTCTTCTCACATGCTTAACAAAAGCAGGATGGACCCAGGGGAATGGGAACGTCAAAAAATAAATGAGCGTACCATGTTTTTACAGAACACAGGCTAAATAAACCTTATAACCTATCCAGAACACCACAATGCCGAGCATGGTCTATCAAAGAACATTACAGTACCTCACATGGTTTAGTACATAAGAACAGTATATATATGCCATTTAGCAGATGCTTTTATCCAAAGCGACTTACAGTAGTGAATGCATACATTTTTCAGTATATGTGGGCCCCAATGGAATTCGAACCCACAACCTAAGCGTTGTCAGCGCCATGCTCTACCTACGGAGCCACACAGAACAGTAGAGTGCCTCACATGGTTTTAGTACATCAGAATGCCACCATGCCATGTAAATGATCCCTGTTGAATTACTCCCAGCTCACCCCTAAGGTCCTTGCGGTCACACTGTCAGATCCACAGCGGCGTATATAGTCAAGCCTCTTTTTCATTGGCCGTTGTGTTGTTGTCGGGGGGGCGGGGCAGACTCTGACGGACCGGGACCTAGAGTACCACCTCTCGGATGGCAGCGCGCTCCACTTCCAGGACCTGGCCAACGGCAGCCGGATCAGAACCCGGCTGGGCCACAGCCTCCGGGTCCTGGGCATCTCCAACATGTACAACGCCAGCGCGCTGGTGAGAGGACCGCCCACCTGCCCACAACTTTCCCCTTAAAGACACTATATATATATTTGTATATAGTATAAGTATAGTGTTTACTTCTCAATGCGTTACATTTGCGTAGGTTTGATTAAATTATTTCAGGGATGACTGATCCCGATTCTGTGATTCAAATATGACATTATTACATTACATTACAGGCATTTAGCAGATGCTCTTATCCAGAGCGACTTCCAGTTTTGCATTTCTTTACAATCCATTTGTACAGCTGGATATTAACTGAAGCAATTCAGGTTAAGTACCTTGCTCAAGGGCACAATGGCAGTGTCCCCACCTGGGGATCGAAACCTGCAACCTTAACGTTACAAGCCCAGTTCTTTAACCGTTATACCACACTGCCACCTTAATATGTCATTAAAATGGACATGGTCCAAGATTTTTATACCTATCAGCTATCCTTTGTTATCAATCACATGTTATTTTTTAAGCCGCATTTTATAGCATTTTTCTTATGTTGAAACAATTCAGTGACTGAAATGTGCTACCTCTGACCATTTAGAGGTTCATGAATTTCAGTAGGAAGTGTACCATATACTGGAAGTTATTTTTTGATGTGTCATCTCACGACTCACCTCAAACCATCAAACGAACCTCCTCAAACCGTAAAACGAACCACCTCAAACCATCCCACGAACCACCAGTGCAACCAACCATGGCTGCCATGAAGGGGGCACACTGCATTCATGAACTGAACAGAAATGAGACAACAGACTCATTCTTCCTCCTCGTCCTCCCCCTCTCCCTCATCCTCTACAGGCATTTTCCTGTTACATTAATAACCGCTTCATTGTTGACTGGGACATCCTGGCGTCCAATGGGATCATCCACGTCCTCAAGGGTCCACTGCAAGCTCCGCCCAAAGAGCCAGAGGTGAGAGTGACCTCATTTCCTGTCTCTGACAGGGTGCTGACCAAAATCACACACGTTTAACCTGAAATTCAGGCCAAGTGTTCTCCACGTTGATAAAGCCTGACTTCTCATGTAAAATGTCCAATCACCTGAGCTGTTGCAGATCCAACTTTACATTATATTATATTATATAACATTATTGATTATTGAGTAGACACCCTTATGCAGAGCAGTGGTGGACGAAGTACACAAACCCTTTACTTGTGTAAAAGTACAGATACCCTGATAAAATATTATTCAAGTAAAAGTAAAAAGTCCTACATTTAACCTCATTTGCCTTTAAAATGTAGGGGAGTGAAAGTAAAAATAAAGGTAAAAATGGAAATACTTAAGTAAGCACAGATACTTGAAAAATGTACTTAAGTACAGTAATAAGTAAACATAAAGTAAATGTAAACTCAAAAGCAAGTGGATGCCCTGTGCACAGCTCTGTCAGTCCTTGGTGCAGGTGATGGCAGGAAAAACGTAGATAAAAATACAAGATTCACCGCGAGAAGCCTTTTGTGAAACGCGTTGTTCGTTTTTAGCTTAATAAAGTATAAGTATTTTTTCAGCCTTGTGTCGCGGTGAATCTTGTATTTTTATATAAAGTAAATGTACTTTGTTAGTGTCCACTGCAGAGTGACTTACACAGCTATATTATATTTATATTTACAGCCAAATGTATATAAAAAAGTTAAGCTCTAGGGCAGTGTTTCTCAATCCGTTCCTACAGGGCACACTGTTCTGGAAATTTTAATTCCAACCTCCGCTCCCAACCTATCATCTGCATCAGTCGTCTGTTAATGAGCACTTGAGCATGATTAAGTGGTGGTTGGAATGAAAACACGCAGCGCAGTGTGCCCTGTAGGAATGGATTGAGTAATGGATTGAGAAATGGAGAATGGATTGAGAAACATTGCTCTAGGGTACAAAGGCGGGGCCCCAAATGGGGACTTGAACCTGCAACCTCTAAGCTACGATCCCCGCTCCTTAACGCTTTGTTACAACAGCAAAGTCCAAAAACGGGTCCAAACCCAACAACGCTCGATGTCCAGAGCTGCCTCCTCACTGCTACTACACTGAACTACCCCATTCTGACCCTTGACCTCTCACCCTTGACCTCTCACCGCATCTCTGTTGCCGCTCCACAGTTCCACGCGGGTCACAAGGCCGGGATGGGTGTGGGCATCCTGGTGGTGGTCCTGCTGATCGGGGCGGCCGGTATCGTAGGGTACCACTACCACAGCCACCAGACCAAGCCCTTTCAGTTCCACTACTTCAAGGTGAGAGCGCCGCGTTGAGTTTTGCGTTACGGCACAATTTCCCTTGCTTCTTCACCGAGGCTTTTTGTGGTTTAAGTAATAATATAATAATAATATACACCATTTAGCAGACGCTTTTATCCAAAGCGACTTACAGTAGTGAATGCATACATTTTCAGTATATGTGGCCCCAGTGGGGATTGAACCCACAACCTAAGCGTTGCCAACGCTGTGCTCTACCAACTGAGCCACACAGAACCACAAGTAAAACAGGAGTAGGCAAGTCCGGTCCTGGAGGGCCGGTGTGTATGCAGGTTGTTGTTTCTACCAATTACTATGGCTCAATTAGCTAATTAGTTGGATACGCCAATGCTGGTTCACTTGTAGATTAGACCACAGTAACACGTTTCATATGGGAACACAAGAACAGTCTTCAGCTGTCATCCATGGCCTTATCAAGGAATGTAGCTAAAATGTCAGATCACGTAAATGATTGGGCTAATGAAATAATTAAGAGCAGAAGTTGGAGTGAAATCCAGAAATGGATACGGGGCTCCTTGCCCATCCCTGAAGCAAATCGAGAGGGTCAATGTGACCGAGTCCACCGAAGGTGACGCCAGCGCCTGCGGAGTGAGAAGGAGCAGCGGCCGGAGGCGCAAACATCCAGAGAGAACACGCGACGTCGCAGCGACGACTCTGGCTTGTGAACACGACTGGGCATTCCACGCTGGGAGATAATGGCACTCGATCTATTTAAGCTTAGCAAACGGAGACTTTGGGGGATTTGATTGAGGTTTTTAAATTCCTAAAAGGGATTCACAAAGTGAACTACCAAATAGTTTTTAAGATGAGTGGGGTCAGCAGAACAAGAGGCCACAGGTGGAAATTGGTTAAAGGCAAATTCCGCACGGATATTGGGATGTTTTTCTTTACACAGAGAGTTGTCAACGCCTGGAACAGCTTGCCAGGTCAGGTAGTAGAGGCAGAAACACTTGGGCTATTCAAGGCCAGGCTAGATGCAGTACTAGATATGCTTCAGATTAGGACATGATGAGCCTAGATAGGCTGAATGGCCCGTTCTCCTCATTATGTATTCTTATGTTCTTCTTATACGCCCCAAAATTATGGAACACATTACTCATAAATATCAGGGAAGCCAACACACTAGACATTTTCAAAAGACAACTTAAAACCTATCTTTTTACCAAAGCTTTTGATTAACTCTGACTTGCACTACTAAATTGATCTTGCACTATATATATTTTAATCTTCTCTGATTATGCATTCTGTGTAAAGCACTTTGAACTGCAATTCTTGTATGAAAGGTGCTATATAAATAAAGTCTTACTTACTTACTTACTTATAATAAAATAAATGAGAACAAAAAAATTGGTTAAGAAAATAAATTAAAAAATGAATTGTTGTAATGCCTCACATTCATTATTGTGAGCCCACACACATTCATTCTTACATTCCACATGTATGGATGAGCCTATCATAGTTGAATGCGTGTACCGGAAATGTTGCCCCCTCTCCATTCAGTTTGATTAGATGGATTGGTTGGATTGACTTGCTTCTCATTTTTACATTTACATTTTTAGGCATTTAGCAGACGCTCTTATCCAGAGCGACTTACACAGTTTTACATACAATCCATTTATACAGCAGGATATTTTATTGAAGCAATTCAGGTTAAGTACCTTGCTTAAGGGTACAACAGCAATGCCCCTACCTGGGAATTGAACCAGTAACCTCTAAGTTACAAGCCCAACTCCCTAACCATTACACTACACTGCCAGCTTCTCCATTTGCGTGATGTGTTGGCTGTGAGCTGTGTGTTAGGTGCTGCTCCCAGCTTTGGGCCGTCATAATGCTGTGCCCCCCCCCCCTTGTCTCCTGGACAGGACGATGATGGAGATTATGGGAGCCCAGCAGACCCCCCGCAGGCTGCAGAGGGAAACACCAACATCTGTAACCCCCTCTACGACTCCTCAGGCTCCGCCCCAATAAGCTCCGCCCCAATAAGCCACGCCTCGCCTGCTTGCCCCACCTACGTGGCGTTCTCTGTGAGTGGCCGTGCTCTTGAGCTTGTTAAGAACTCATGAATATTCATTAAGAGACGTGCCCGAGGACAGAACATCTATTGGCACCAGAATCTTTCTTGGCCACACCCCTTAATGAATATTCATAAGATGTATCAAATTGGATCATTTACAGTAGCTTCAACTGTCGAGACAGAACTTTTCAATTTTAGGAATACAGAACTGACAATCTGGTTGGTCCAGAGTATATGTGCTTTGCACTTGGTAGTATGTACTGTTGAGCATACTGGTAAGTGTAAAGCGTCGTGTATGTGAGTGTGCCGTATGAACAAAATTGGTAAGATTTGGAATACATATTTGCATCAGGGCGGCACGGTGGTGCAGTGGATAGCACTGTCGCCTCACAGCAAGAAGGTCTCGGGTTCGAATCCAGGCCGGGGGCCTTTCTGTGCGGAGTTTGCATGTTCTCCCCGTGTCCGCGTGGGTTTCCTCCGGGTCTAAATTGCCCGTAGGTATGAGTGTGTGAGTGAATGGTGTGTGTGCCCTGCGATGGATTGGCGACCTGTCCAGGGTTTATTCCTGCCTCTCGCCCGGAACGCATGCTGGGATAGACTCCAGCCCCCCCACGACCCTGACCAGGAATAAGCAGGTTAGACAATGAGATGAGATGAGATGAGATATTTGCATCATTGCCTTGCCATGAATAATTTTAATCATATATAATTATTACATGTATCAAACTTCCCGAAGGAAATCAAGAAGCCATCAATGTCTCTAGTAATATTTCCAGTCCCGTATGTTGATAAAAGAAAATGCTTGTTGAATAATACTTTTTACTTCAAGACCTTTTTGTAGTAAATAGGCCTTTTTGACCACTGCTTTCTTACTTCACTGGGATTTGTATACAGTAAGTATAGCAAGGACTTCTGGGAATGACATGCATGGAATATGTTTCAACACGTTACTACTGTCAGTGTACGTCAGCCATCAACTTCTGCCACATAGCATGACCAAGAGATCAAACTGAACCCAGAACTGCTGCAGGATTGCATTTTTACATTTACATTTACATTTTAGGCATTTAGCAGACGCTCTTATCCAGAGCGACTTACAAGATGTGCAGGAACAATCATAGCACACGAGATCAGTGCAGTAATACAGCGATAGACATCATTGCAGGCATCTGCGTACCATACCTGTAACACTGGGAAGGAAAAGGTTAGTGTAATTTAATTTAGTGTAACGGGATTGCAAACCGTGACCTGCAGGGGCGTGGCATTACTGAGTGTCAAAGTTGGTTGTTTTAGTAAAAAATTTATCTTTCTAACACGAGTCTCATGAGCAAGCGAAACTGCCGGTAGATTTGAGGGAAATTAAATGTGAAAATAGAGAGGAGGGTAAATGAGTGAGTAACAGTGAGTGTTCATTTTTTAAAATATGTGAAACCATAATCACAATGTCCATGTAGGCTTGTAATAGGAAATTGGATGACGATAACTCGCTGCGCGATTGAAAATGAGCAGTATTGGCTT
This sequence comes from Aldrovandia affinis, assembly GCA_029706075.1. Classification (NCBI taxonomy): domain Eukaryota; kingdom Metazoa; phylum Chordata; class Actinopteri; order Notacanthiformes; family Halosauridae; genus Aldrovandia; species Aldrovandia affinis. Next base: position 7,819,260 of record JAINUG010000023.1, read on the forward strand.
TACTTTTAAACTCAGGGGCTGTCACTTTTCGATTTATTTCAACTTTGTCGCAACTGCTTCATGTCATTATAAATATAAGAACTATAATGATACATTTAGTTGCATTGTTTGCATTCAACGTACGTTTACTACACAGTAAAGTAAAAGTATCGATTATTATCTGGACTAGGTGGTGATCTCAGCCCTGGATGTTTGCAGTGTCTAGTCACGCGCCTGGTGTCCTGTCTTGACGTGAGGACCTTTGTGTCGTTGCAGGAGGGAGACAAACACAGCCTTGTGGACAACGGCCCTTTCGACCTGTTCCAGGACAGCTGAGGGGGGCGGGGGTCCGCGCGCACACACGGGTGGACCCAGCGATTGCCTTACCGCGTCCGCCAATGTGGAGAAGCGTGCGGGATGCACTGGTATTGTTATATCCACAGCAGCCACAGGAGGGCGCCACAACACCATTTTTGTGCAGTCTGCCTGCCAATTGAAAGGAATTTTTTTTTCCATCTTTTTTTTCTTTTAAATAACATGGACAATTTTTTTTGTTTGTTTTACTTCACGTAAACTTGGATCAATTAAGGCACAAACATCTTACCATTGCTCTTATTTCACTCCAATTAGGTTTTGTGCAAACAGATATTCGGTGTGGGAAGAGAGGCATTTTTGGTTTACCTGAAACTTAATGAGCTGTAAGCTTGAAAAAGGACAATCAAAGGCCATAATGAATTTATAGTTATATACTGTATCCTTGTTAAATATGACAGAAGTATGTTTGAGAAAAAAATAAAAGGAATGAAAGAGTGCATCTTGAATGTTGATGAGATTCATAAAACGACTCGGAATAGCCATCACAACATGTGTAATACTATACAACCTGCTAGTTGTCCATGAGATATCAAATCGGGTGCCTAAAAGCATGACCAGACCTGTAAAACAAACTGCTTCTGTGTTACTTGTGCCAGAACAGAGCCACAGCTTCGGTGCTGAACAGGTGCACAGCTACACAGGCTGTTTGGTGGACCTGGGTCATGTGACCCTGTGATGGCAAGCTCGACCAGTTCCTTCAGTGCTCTGTTAATTGGGTGATTGGTTCGGTTCACAGCTGGATACACCGATTGCGTCCTCGTTCATCTGGGGGCGTACACCTTCAGCGGGTCCTCGCCATTGAGGTTCCATGCCAAACGCAGCTGTCATGGCAAATGGTGTCCACTTAGCCAGAATGTGTCCGGGGTGATGTAATCGGAATTTTGGACTGTAGTTGCTATGCCAACATGACGAGCTCGCATTCCTGAGTGAGAAAACCCAGAAGAATGTGTCCGGGTGACGTGATTTAGCTACGAATAAGCTGTACAGCTAAATTAGCTGCCTTCCTACGAACATAATACATGAAATATAATATATAATTATATAGCCAGCTAGCTACGAATATAACAATATGCATTGTCTGTTCAGCTGTACAGTTAAGTTAGCTGGCTAGCTACGAATATAATGTATGGAAGGTGGCTAGCTACGAATAACAATTGCTTGTTCAGCTGTAACACTAGCTAGCTGGCTAGCTAGAAGCTGGCTATTTTATACGTTTTCTCCTTTTAAATTGTGAAAAGATCACAGACCGTGCACTTGTAGCTACAGTCGCCGGTTAAAAGCGTTGACTTCCAGCCCCACTGTGAGATACTACGGGGGATGTCAGAACTAACTGGACAAGAGTAGGAATGAAATAAGCAACAAGCACGAGGAGCCAGCCATTTTTAATAAATAATTATACAACACATTGGGACAGTAAAACCGTGCGCGCGCAGGTGAAAGGCAGACGACTGTAAACAGAACACAGTAACGTGGTTCCCAGGGACGTCCGTTTACACGCTCTACTCTAGTGCAGAAATGAAGTGCAGTATGTCAGCATTTCCCTTTCAAGTCTCAAACGAAGAAAAACGTGTACAGCGTTTCCACATCGTCGTTGTTACTTTCGACTGAGATGCCGGGCTATAAAACTAAATGTGATACAAATATTTCTGACAATCTTAATATACTAATAATACACGCTGGTATTTTGGGAACGTCAGTAACTTCAGCCCGCGGGACTGAAGGAGGCCCACGATAAAAAAAAAAAACCCTATACTGTCGGCGAGATAAAAACATTTGGTTATACAATTCCATGGTGTAGTTCAAAATCCAAGTACTCTGAAAACAAACAAATACCCCCAAGAAATGACAACAAAACGCATGCAAAGACAAAAATGAATAAAACCGCAGTTGAACCGTTGACCTTCAGTCTCGAAAAACGTAACCAATGGTCTTTGAATGTCATTTGAAAGGGGCTCGCTGCGTGAGAGAGCCATGCCTACGTTCAGATGAACCCCGTCCTGTCCTGTCTCACCGTCGTGCAGCATAGACTTGTTGACACACCGCCACTGGGATGAATAGCAAGCTTCCAACCGTGTGGAGCTTCGACAGTGTACGGACATTTAGTTTACGACAGTCTATCGTGGTGAACGAGGAACGGGAGCCAGCTGCATTCTGACGTGGGGGCGCTGTGTGAGTAAAGCGCCACCTAAAACTGTTGTAGGGTGCGCCCCTCCTCTCCTACAGACAGGATGGCCACAGCCGCAGGCCACCCACAGCCCTGATCCTAGCCCTGCGTTCGTAGAGAAGACTACGTTCCAGATAATGAATTAATTTGTTAATTCCGTTACCAGCTTGGTTTAATCGGCTACGGTGGCTGTCATAAACCATAGGCCAGCGGTTTTCAAAGTAGGGGTGATGACCCTGGGGGGAGGTGCATAATGTAAATGTAAAAAAGGTCGCCAAGATGGCGTTCTGCTTCCTTAAATAAGCAGCGGTCCCACTCCGTAGGCCGGAGGACTGCAGATCCTGTCTACTCCAGGCCCACCCACACTCACGCCATGTAACCGAGTAATATTCACCATATATCATTGTCTTCTGACTCCGACACTCTTCCGTACGCGGCAGGCGTGCTCCAAGCAGTGGTGTTAATATTTCCTTGAGCCCACGTAAAAAAAGAGCCGCTTGCTGAAAACGATCCATACTTCACATTGCCAGATTGTTTGGCACAAAACACTGATCTAAAAATTCCCGGGTAACATCAAAAAAAGAAATGGGGGGGCGGATAGCGTAGTGGTCTAACGCACCATATTTTGGCTGGTCCGATACGAGTGTGAGCTGCCTATCAGGGATGTGGTTCGTAACCCGTCTCTACCAGACCGGCCCTGGTCACCGGCCCTGATTGGGGGCGGCCTTTGGCTGTCCGCCCCAGGGGGAAGGGGGAGGGTGAGCTGGCTTGGGTCCGCCGTGAAGCACGTAAGGGAGTCTCCAGAACGTGGGTGGGTGAATCCGGTCTCGAAGGAAGCGGAGTTCACTGCCCTCTGAGAAGTAGTTTGTCTCATAGAGATGACTGGTGGACTCGTGTGGGGAGGGTAAATCAAAATAAATAGAGGGTGTAATTGCCCACTAAGCTGGGAGAAATACGGGACAAAAACTGAAACAATTTTTTTTTTTTTTTAAATACACTTTAAAAAAATTGGAGAAAGAAACCCAGGAAGAGTCTGATTGGGTAATCGCAGTCCAGGCAGGAGGGTCTCTCCTCTGTGTTAAATCTACAATAGGCGGCTTTGAGGGGGTCCAGGCCCCTGGTTTAGGGCTCCTCCAGTGTCTTTTCGGACGTGACCTGCGTCCTCGTGTCCTGGAAGGGGATTTCCATGGCGCCTGCGCTGGTCTGCTCCGGCCAGAAGGGGGCCTCGTGCTGCAGGGGGTTGCGTCGGGGGAAGAAGGTGTGCTGCAGGTCGTAGCGGAGCAGGCAGCTCAGAGACGCCATGTAGATGTCGGCGAAGCGACCCAGCCGGCGGGAGAAGTAGGTGGGGTTGTGGTACGTGCGGAAGAGGCTCCCGAACTGAGCGTTGAAGATGTTCTTCGTCTGCAATCTGGTGGGGGGAGAGGAGGAGGGGGTGTATTCACTACATTAAGTGCCATTTTTTATTTGCGAGTTCATATCGTTTATAGATAAGAAACGGTGAAAATGTGAAAATGTTTTGGTAATTATACATTTGAACATTTTTTACAAAATTTTTTAGTTTTTACACGAAATACAAATACACCAAATGCATTAGATGCCTCCATGTTTGTATACTCAGTGTCCAATGTACCTTTAAATTATTACAGTCACGTAACTGTGCATATGTATGTCTAATCATGCCAATTACATGTATAACTACTGCAAACTATAAGGCAGGGGTGTCAAACTCATTCCATCGAGGGCCGAGTGTGTGCAGGTTTTTGTTGCAACCAATGCACTACACCAGGTGATTTCAATTAGGTTCCCTCCTTAGTTGAAGAAGTGAGCTAATTAGTGAAATCACCTGGTGTAGTGCATTGGTTGCAACAAAAACCTGCATACACTCGGCCCTCGACGGAATGAGTTTGACACCTGTGCTATAAGGCTCTGCTGCCGCCCTTCCCAGCATGCACTGGTCTACCTCATGCCTTCTCTCTCTTTGATCCACTCCTGGACCACCGCTTCGGAGGCTGGGTCTCTGTGCACCTGAGGGACAGAGAGACCACAACACGTCATTCCCCCTCGCCCATGTGTGTCTGAAGCACACCTCAGAGACGCTACCCGTTTCACAAACTGTACTGTTGCAGAGCACTGCTCCATGGCTGCTGATGGGGTGAGATTATGTACGGTGACGACCGATTCTCAAATAAGTCACTCGCCGCTTCTGGTTGCAGACCCCAGCACGCTCCCACCGAAGATGGGAGCAAAGCGCATCTCAAAAAATTGTTTACGAAACGAACGTTGCAAATCTTTCTCAGGTGAACCTTCATTCCGGGCGGAACCGTAGCTAAAACGGTCTGCGTCTGGCACCCACGTTTAACACCGGGCCTCAAGCCCCTCCCCCGCCTCCTTCCCCCAGCCCACACAGCACCCCCACCCCCTCCAGATTATATTATATTAAATATCTTTGTCTGTTTTCACAGAAATGTACTTTGCGTACAAAAGTGCTTTGTGGTAACAAAAAGAAGACATTAAACACTATACGAGGTGCATACCCACACAGGTACACGCAGCGCACCATGTACAATACACTATAAACATCAAAAGTCACAGCACAACTCACAACGTCCTACAGACCTACATTACAGCCCAGCGTTAAGGCCCTCCTCTTATCCAGCTGCCCACTCCCCTGCCTGTTTAGAAGGCCAGTGGAGCGTGGCACAGCATCGTTCTCTGTGTGAGTGAGTGTCTGACCTGCATGTGCTCCACCAGGCAGGTGAGGCTCTGGAGCCAGGTGAGGGTGTGGGCGTACTGCTCCGTGTTCATGATCTTAATCTCCTTCCTCAGCTCGGGGATGATGGCCCCCGTCCGCCAGCCGTGCTTCAGGGTCAGGTCCTGACGGGTCAAACGTGGGCGGCGGTGTTAGCATAATGGTCAAGGGAACTGGGCTTGTAACGCAAAGGTTGCTGGTTCGATTCCCAGTTGGGGACACTGCCGTTGTACTCTTGAGCTAAAGGTACTTAACCTGAATTGCTTCAGTAAAATATCCAGCTGTGTAAATGGATTGTATGTAAAGAAATGTGAAACTGCAAGACGCTCTGGATAAATGCCTAAAATGTAAAATGTAAACCAGTTTCATTTGCATTAACTTCAATGACATCACATTCACTTCAATGACATCACACTCAAATGGCTTGTACGAGCACGACCGATAAACAGGGTCGTCTAGCCAAAGCATTTTACAAACAAAGAGATCATACTTCTGATACAGGCAGCAAAGATTACGACGCGTGTTTGTTCACGACGCGTGCTCGTTTGCCGCGAAAGTGGAATGTTTCAAAGATAAGCTGGTAACCATGACCATAAAGGCCAATTTATGCTTTACGTGTCCCGCAGCGGTGACGTCAAAAGGACAGAAATGTGTCACAGAGTAGATTTTAAGTAATCTCAACAGAGACGAGCTGCAATGCAGATATAAGTGGAAACAGTTGCATGTTAATGTTAGCTAAGCAGAACTATCGATATCTAGCTAGCTAGCTAGCAACCTGGTATCACGGCTAAATGAAGCTAACGTTAGCCTTTTTTGTCAAAGTAAATAAATGTCAGTTTGCTCAGCTGGTTACCATAGAGATGACGCGACGCTGTCGCGGAAAGCGTGAATGCTCAAAACTCGAAACGTCGTGTGACGTGTCGTGGGACACTTGTCGCATAAAGCATACATTGGCCTTACTCTAACCCTAAAACGTAACCGCAACAGTTACCGCAACCCTAACCCTAAGTGTAAGACAACTGGCACGAGGGCTGGACGCTTTCCGTCGTTACTATGGGGACTCAGTCAAACCTCGCGAGAGTTGGACAAAATGGGGAAAACATAGGGTTACTATCTAGCCATGAGCCCTGTCAATGGAGGGCAATATCTGTTGAGCCAATTATGTGAAGGTGATGTGGGGGCATTTCTTTCAAATTGTTTGTGCCTTGTGGTTCGTTGTGCACTGTGTGATGGAAAACATGTGCATGGCTTTGTTTAAGACTCAAGTCCCTAACTCCGGGAACTAATCACACTCTTATTGACGTCACTTTCTGTGGCGGACGCTCACGTACCAGAGCACACCCGCTGCACTTACACTGGGCTAACCGAAGCATGACTTTAAGTAGCCACGTACGCTTTCAACTGTGGGTAAATGAAGACGTTGAGCAAACAAACGCATATGGCGGACATCAAAGCGCGACTACAGTATGTACGTACAGTAGGTGCGTGACTTACATTTTACAGTATTAAAATGCGAGAAAAGCCATTTTATTCTGGTATTTCTCTCGCCTGTTTGGAGAGGGTGGAAGAGTGGAGCAACATGAGTTACTGCTGATCCCTGAGGAACAGTGAAAGATGCACCTGGATGCATTACACAAAGGAGGACACATCTCGTACAGCAGGACAGACATGCTCAGTGTGCTGGTACTTGGTACTCACTGCCAGGTCACTGTAGATGTGATCTCCAAAGTACAGGACCTTGGACCCTCGCCAGCCGGTCAGGCGAAGAAACTCATACAGGTTGCCCTGCAACAGGAGGGAAAGAGCGCAATGAGATGTCTGACTGTCTGTTTGCCTTTGTGGGTTTTTTTGTGTGGGTGTGTGTGCATAAATGTCTGTGCACACAGATTTGTGTGTGTCTGTACAGTACTGTTTGTATGTGTGTGTGTGTAAACAGTATGCATGTGGCTTGTGTCTGTGTGTGGATGATGGATGTACAGTGTGTGTATGCGTGTTTGTGTGTGTGTGTGTGTGTGTGTGTTCAGTAAGTGTCTGTGTGTGTGTTTAGTAAGTGTGTGTCTGTACACTACATTGCAGGAACCAGTTAAGGTTGTTCAGAAGAGGCGAGACGCACGGTTCACTGCTGAAACTGGAATTTGTGTGGAGCTGCAATCGCAAGCCTGAAATCTTCTGTACTTTTACAATATACAGTAAAACATTGTACATTATTCATGTGTATGCATTTACATAATCTCAAAGACAAACAGGCATACAGGAAGCCTTAAAATGGCACCAAGAATATTCCTGTAGCATTGTTGAATGGAATTGAATGAAGTTCAAGGAAGTTTGGGTTGGTAGCCAATTATAGCCTCTATTTCTTTCAATTAACCCTCCCCCACAAGCCCGCCGCTCCTTCTCGGAGGCAAGAGGGAAGCCCGTACAGGGAAGCCCTTCTCGGTGAGCCCATGCCAGCTCACCCTCCTCCCTTCCTCTGGGGCGGTCAGCCAACCACCGCCCCCGGCGGGGCTCTCGGCCAGAGCCGGACTGGCACAGCCAGGTTTCGAACTGCGGCCGCATTCCGGGCAAATGCTTTGACCGTTACGCCACCCGAGGCCCTACGAGGCTGCTGGGTTTTACCTGCTTGTAGATCTGTCCCTTCTCCAGGCAGTGGATCCTGTCCCACAGCAACACCCCTTTATCCGTCAGCTGTCTGAAGGGCCTGCAGCACGACGGACACAGAGACGCACAGATATTGGTTATCCTGAGCCGCTTGATTCACCCTGATAAGAATGCACCCATTTCACAGGGAGAGACATTCAAAGTGAGGCCTCATTTAGACTTGACTCAAAATCCAAACCCCAACCATTCACGCAGAAGTACGCAACATACTAAACTATTTCCTCCTCAAAAATAATTGTTAAATCATTACCATTTAAAGATAGCGTATCTTACAAAGTCAGGATTTTTTTTTGTACTTTTTTAATGTAGAATGTATGCTGAATTGAATTGAATTGAACATTGGATTTATATAGCGCTTTTCCAAGAACCCAAAGCGCTTTACAATGATAGGAGCAACTCACCTCAACCACCACCAATGTGCAGCACCCACCTGGGTGAGCGCGACGGCAGCCATAGTGAGCCAGTACAAACTCACCACACATCAGAAACACAGTGGAGAGGCCAGGAGGGAGGGAATGAATTGTACATATATATTGTCTGGGTTGGGAATTTGGCCAGGACACCAGGTTAACACCCTACTCTTTTCGAGAAGTGCCATGGGATCTTTTATGACCACAGAGAGTCAGGACCTCGGTTTTTACCGTCCCATCCGAACGACGGACATGCAGTCCTGTGGGATCGAACCCACAACCTTGGCATTGCCAGTGCCATGCTCTACCAACTGAGCTACAGGACTACTTACGTATGTGAAAGTTTGTGGTCTGCACTCACTTCCTCCTGTCGTTGAAGAAGCTCGGCTTGTCAGCCTGCACTATGACCACATCGAACAGGTCAGTCCTTCCAGTCCTGTCCCTGAGACGAATGAACAGTTCATACATTTCACCCCTGTCCCTGAGAGGAACGAACACAAGCGCAGATTACATTTTACATTTTAGGCATTTAGCAGATGCTCTTATCCAGAGCGACTCACAGTTTACATTTATTTTACATACAATCCATTTATACAGCTGGATATTTTACTGAAGCAATTCAGGTTAAGTACCTTTAGCTCAAGGGTACAACAGCAGTGCCCCCACCTGGGAATTGAACCTGCAACCTTGAGTTACAAGCCCAGTTCCCTAACCATTACACTACACTGCCAGCCAGATTACACGTGGTCCTACGTCACACACAGCCAGAGCACAGAAACATCTCTACCACGGACCCTCGGAGAGCATCCACACCAGCCAACTTTCAGACTCGCATCGACGGTTTTAAAATATCAGATTCAGTCGAGCCATATCTTTCCAGAGCACAGAATGTGTGCTCGCAAGGGCCAGGATGTTCCAGTGAGTCTGAAGGTCAGTTGGAAAAATTATTCAGCGATGTGCTGTGCTGAAACGGCACTTTTCACATGGTGGTGGATTTATCTCACTTGGTGCAACAGGCTGAAAGTTCTCACTGGTGTGTATGTCCGCATGTGTGGCCGTGTTTTTTGCCATTGAGGTTATATTTTTTTTAAAACACAGCAGTTATGAGTTACACTCTTACACACACACGAGTTACTCACACAAACTCAAAGGGGCTGTTGGTGATGAGGAACATCTTCTTCTCGTTCTCTTTCAGCTTCTTCAACACATTGTGGGTGTGCTCACCGTAACAGATGTACTTCTCTGAGTAGAGAAACACAGACACACTTACTGTGTACAGAGATGTACGCTTCTACTGTACACCATATACTGTACAGAGACACACACAGATACATTTCTGTACAAAAAGACAATCACACACAGGTACAGTACATTTCTCATCACATGGGATTGACCATCACTTTCACCGACCAAAACCACAGCTATGTATTTACACTGTGTGAATATTCTGGGAATAAGTCAATACTTTGAGAGGGGTGAGGATAATTCCTGCATAGACGCCTTGTAGGTAAAGCAGAAAACAATTACATATGCATATGTACACATGACAACTTGAATAAAACAATGACATACTGTGTACAGTTTATCTGTGGGAAAATCTTATCTGCACTGGTCTCTAAAGAACATTTTATTTTAACGTTACATTTCAGTGTAACTCCAGATAATACGTAATGAAATACGGTTGTAGTGTGAGCCTGCCCTGACACTCCTCCACCCCACAGAAACAGAGTCCGCGTGTTCTTACCGATGTCCGCCTCCACAGCGCGATACAAGATGCCCTTCACGTGCACGTGACCTATTGCCTCCTGCCACCACAAGAGGGAGCCAAAGAATGAGACAAAGTAAAAAGCATAATTCATTACCAACTGTTGATGAACAGAAAAGGTTTAGGTATAGCAGAATTGTGCAATGGGATTAAATAGTCTTGTTGAAAAGGACCAAAAAAAACTTTTAGAACTGAACAATATCCAAAGTTCAATTTGTGTCTTTTTCTCCCACTACATGCCTAAAATAAATCAGCTTTTAAACTCTAAACTGCGATTCTCCAAAAGATCTAAAAGGGACTCATTTAAAAAATACATATTAAAAAAAAAAAAAAAAAAAGTGAACATTTAATTTTAGGACAGGCACCCGATTAATGGCAATTTGCAGTCTGTGCGTTTAACGCCATTGTGAAATCTATAAAAAGAGTTCTGGGAATAGCTTGTTTGGAAAAAATTATCATCTGGCTGCTCTTTTTAAATGAGTGAAACACGTCTCACACGTTTGTCATCTCGTTAACAAAGCCCCCGAGCGAGCGTTTTGTGCTTGCCAGTGAAGGAGCAGGCTCAGGCCTGCTAACGAGGGACTGGCACCAGGAAAGTGAACAGGCTGCCAGCTTGGGCTGAATAGGCTCACTAAGGCATGGCTCGCGAAAAGTGCGGGGGCGTGAATGTGAAGTGTGGACGAGACAGAAAAGTGCCACTCTGAGAAAGTACTTTTTTTGGGGGGGGGGGGGAGGTTACAGGAATGTGCAGATTGCTGACCTCGGAAGAAATATGACACATGTCCTTGTAGAGTAAGAAGAAATATGATACATGTCCATGTCCTTTCTCACACTGAACGGGGGGGGCAATCAAAGTTTGGACTGCGCAGCAAACAAAATCAGTGTACAGTGCCATTGGACAGGGACAATGATAGCTCTGTCGAAAGTCACAGTCCCTGACGGTAAACTGAAGGAAAAAAATCACCTTTATCTGGAAGCCAGCATGACAGAAACGATCACCACTCAATCCGGCTAACTAATCACCACTCAATCCGGCTAACTAATCACCACTCAATCCGGCTAACTAATCACCACTATCTGATTTGATCAATTGAACAGCCAATTGCCACTCTGACCGATGAACTGAACAGCCAATCGCCACTCTGACCGATAAACTGAACAGCCAATCGCCAGTCTGGCAGATGACCCGAGCGAAGACGCTCACGGCTCCAGGAGGCCTGACAGAGACGGACAGAAGGTGCCGAAAGAGCAGCCTCCATAATTAGACTCAAGTGTTCTGCTCAGATGACATCTCCACAGGGAACAAAAAAAAAAAAAAAAAAAAGGAAACTTCCACTGTTACCAACCTAATCTCAAAAAAGACATGATCAAATTAAAAGCTATTACTTGCCTGAAGCACAAATGTAGAGAGTGGTGCGACATAAAAGTACCAATTAGTATCTGGAAAGGTTTTTTTCTAGTGTCTCGCTGTTGCATCTGCACACAGACAGGTGTGCAGTCGGCGCCGTTATCTCACCTTGACGTCCTTGTAGAGGTGGACGGGCTCGTAGTCGATGTTGTGCTTCATGAAGTAGTCGTTGACGCAACAGAGCAGGGTCATCTCTGGCAAGGAGAAGATGTCCATGTACTGTTTCATGGCGTGGCCATGAGAGCTCTGTAACGGAAGGGCGTTCACTGGGGGGTCAGTCACGTGATCAAGGAGTTATTCCCTGTGGGTCGAGCCTCACTCGATGTGAGGCGCAATCCCGGCGCAATCCCGCCGCACCGTGAGTCTGACCGGGTGGACACTGGTGTGAGTTAAGTCCGCCCGACTTCCAGCGATGCGCTCTGCTAATAAACCAATAGTCAGTCACTTCTGATGAGTCGTAATCTCCTTTAGACGGGCCCTCCAATCGGGAGGCGGCAACTCAAGCTAACTGATCTGGCTAACACTAGGAACCATTCAGATTGCGGGACTCCAATCTCACAAATGTGTGACCTCCCTTTCCAGACGCTCAACAGATAAGAGAGTGTGGGGTCGAGACCGACCACTGTGGATCATTCACTCGAGTGATTATGGGGTCACACTGGGTAAGTCACATGATCGGGGAGGAGATTTCACTCTGGGCCAGTCACATGATCGGGAAGGGATTTGCCGTGGATGTGACCGTGGGGCACAGAGTTCATGATGTCAGAGGGAGGGGGCGGTGATGATGTCATAAGGAACCCCATGACCGTTAGGGCAGACAGACAGACTTACCTTCCCGTAGAAGTCGCTCATGTTCTCCAGCGGAACGTGGGACCCTTCATACAAGGCGACGACCTCCTCCTCCGACACTGGGTGAAGACCCCTGAGACGAGACGGATGAGAATACGCACAACCGTTTTACGTATCACGCGGTCACACACACAGGATGTGTGCTTCTGTAACGCTGTGCAAAGGTTACAAACGGGTCAGGCATGTTTGAAGCGCAGCTGTTTTATAAAGTCAAAGGTATTTAAAGATCCTCTGTTTTATACGGGCCAGATTGGATGCGTTTGAGACGCTGCTGGGCAGACAGACGTCAGCTCGTCGTTCACTGTCGATTTGCTGCCAGCTTGTGACGAGTGACACAGATGGGTCGGGGGCCGCAGTCACGCTCCTGTGGTGTAGGAGCATGCCATGAATCATCTCACTCTCCGTGCTGTAGCGCCGTCCCTTGAGCGAGACGTTACTGCTGCACGCCCGAGCACAGAGTCTGATCACCACTGTACTGGTAGACATCTGTCTGCGTAAAGGGGTTATAAGATGAACAGGATTTCTAACATCCTTCCTTGTTCATCGATAATGTGGAGAATGTCAACAATTTCCATATTGGAGACATTATTCTTGTGACTGGATCTTTGGTCGCTGAACATTTTGCACTGTTTTCTTGCCAGCTGTTTGTTTCCAGATGTCGCTCTCTGATAAGAGTTTACCTGGTATGTGCACAGCTGGTATGTGAACGCATTGCCTGTAAGCGCGTCAAAGTGATATTTTAAACTTCCCCTTAATGCTACAGCAGCACATAAAGCCAGTTACTGTTGCTATGATCTATAGCCTTTACTCACATTCTAGTACACGTATCTAAAGTGAATACAGAAATAACTCGCACATCTTTCCTGAGTGAATATAGAAATGAGTCACCTAGCACTATCAAACAGTTTACCTGGGCACTTACCTGTACACTGTTCCTAACTGAATATAGTGAAAGGCGTCAATCTTCATCAGCAAGGCCTGAGACAAGCAGAGGACAAAGACGTTACAAAAAAGTTTTTTTTTTTTTTTAAACGTTTTTCTTAAATTTTGCGCCCTCAAAATCTTGCGCCTGGTGCGACCGCACGGCAAAAAAAAGCATGTTCCCCGGGGTCACACGCGCCCCCCCTGGCATCGCACCGCGCCCCACTATTTGAGAAACACTGCGTTATAGGAACGCATCAAACCACATTTTGTAAGGGGACATTTCTCAGCCATTGCACAAATGTCTCAAAGTGAGCAGTGTTCCTGGAGAGAAACTTATTGTATTTGGGGAGTGACACATTCAAGGGAATGCAAACTTTGTATGTCAGTTTAAAATGCACATAAACGAGAGGTGGAAAACTCTGGTGCCTGGCATGCTGTTGTTTGGCTCAAACGTATCACAGCACTGTTGTCACAAGGGGCGTTTGCCTATTTATTTCCGACCGCCAACAGCTGTCAGGGATTTGTGAACCAGAGGCACTTTGCTATTTATTCTCTGCAACATGGCAGACATTCAGGAGCCGCAGGTTCAACCCACCGCTTGGATTTACCGCGTGACATCTGTGACATGGCATCGGGGAGGTTTCTTGTGAAAACCGCCAATACTTGCTTTAAACCTTCATGCTGGCTTATGACTGTGTTAACTGACATGCCATTCATTGTCATCAATCATAAATTGTGTCGCTGTAATCCTCCTTGTTACCCGAGGCAACCCTCTACTGACGGGCTTTTTTTTTTTGCAACCCTCCTATTTCCTTGTCTAGATCTCCATCTTCATCTAACTTGTTGAATGGCGGTATCAACTGTGCTTTCAGCTCAGGACTACACGGCCTCAAATGACCCGTCATATCTTCATTTTGAAAAACGTATTTACACAATACCCCACCCTGTCAGCAATGTTTCCTAATATTCCTATATTCTTTAACTCCTTCCACCGAATGGGATATGTTGCCTTTAAAATGACCCATATGCCTAGAACGCACTACTCCTCGGCTAGACTTTTAACGATTTTATATTGCCTACATTTCAGCTGTAATTCCTCTTTTTTTTACATTTATTATTTTAGATGTGGTTTAAAAAGAAGGTTGTTAGTTATAAATAATGAATTTTACATCCCGTTGTAAAAGTGTCTGCTGAAAGAATAATGTCTGCTAACAGAATGATAGCGAGAAAAAAATCATATTTACTCCTGTGTGCAATTCATTCCTACGGAGCGTATTTATTTAAGCTTCCCGTCACAAAGGGTGTTTAGGACCCCGGTTGTAAGCATTGCCCTTCTGCTGTTAGTTTAAGGCACAGAAAACACAGGAAACGCTCAAGATCCGTTAGCGCTGAAACCACACCCACCTTCTGGACGTCGTAGTGCAGTCCCCTGATGACAAAGTCGGGCATGTAATCATACTCCCGCAGCCCCTCTGGGTACTGAGGAGAGGAAAAGCACGTGACGGAAAAGTCATTTCGCGGGAGGCCAGGCTGATTGCCCAAAAGGAGAGGCACCACAACATGCAAGGCCTCAAATATATGCCATTTAGCAGACGCTTTTATCCAAAGCGACTTACAGTAGTGAATGCATACATTTTCAGTATATGTGGCCCCAGTGGGGAATGAACCCACAACCTAAGCGTAGCCAACGCCGTGCTCTACCTACTGAGGCACACAGAACCATGCCTCAAGGTCACAGTCTTTGGAACGAGAGACCGAAACGGTTCTTTGGAATTCGTACGGTTTGATTATGTGTCCTGTACGGCATCGGCCGATGCAATCTGTCGCATTTAGAAGGCCAGCGTCCTTGTGTGCAGCAGCAATCTCAATTGGGCTATAAATCACTGTCCCGGCTGCATTGTGCTGGACTTCCCTTTACAAAATGAGCCGCTTCTTGTTGAACAAAAAGGCTACTTAATATTGCTGTCGTCTGACAAATTAGATGGGACTTTTCATAAATAACTCTGTCTATCCATCTCTAGTTCTTTCCTGGAACAAAGGTGGTGAAGGTTGTGCATCTCGGGTGCTGCTTTCCCTGTGGGCAAAACTAGATTCTAAATAAATGAAGATAGAAAGCAAAAAGCACATTCTGGTCTCTTATTCCACAAGCAAACAAAACGTTTGGACAGAGGTGTCGACATTTCGGCCTCGAGCGGAGAACTAACGTTTTGATTGGTTGTGGAATAAAAGAGACCAGAATAGGCTTTTTTTTCTTTTCTGGATCATCCAAAACATTTCACATTTTAGGCATTTAGCAGACGCTCTTATCCAGAGCGACTTACACAGTCTACATTTATTTACGTAATATCCATGTAATCCTGGATATTTTACTGAAGCAATTCAGGTTAAGTACCCTTTGCTCAAGGGTACAACGGCAGTGCCCCCACCTGGGAATTGAACCAGCAACCTCTGTTACAGGTCCAGTTCTCTAACCATTACACTACACTGCCGCCTTAGATAAACATCTCACCCCCGCAGCTGTGGTGTGGTGGCACAGACGCATAATCAGCTCATAATCACGTCTCTGTACATTCTTGTACTTAATGACTTTTGGCCATTCAGCAAAATTCAGTCAAAAAAGTGATACTTGACAAAAAAAGCATGAATTAACAGCCAAAGAGAGATAATGACCTTGGACAATACCTCATCTTGCCATTTAAGCTTTGTTGGCGAATATGGTAACGATAACAATTATTAGCATCTCGTAAGGTGGGAAGGGGAAACGAACCCTATGCTGCTGAATGAGGATATCACGGGCGATGTTGAATATCAGCGTGTGTAAGTGCCTGGAGTAGAACGCCAGGGTGTAGTCGTAGTCGAAGCCGTAGATCTCGATGTCTTGGAGGCTCATTTCATTGTTGGCAAAGATGGTGTCAGGATTCACAAAGTTGCTTGATATTATCGGTATCAAATCTGCGAAGACAATAAGCGTGGAGCGACAATCATTAATTGTGCTGTGTGTGTGTGCGTGTCTGAACACAAGACTTGACACACTACCATTTAATGAATCGTTTGTGATGTACTTATTCCCCTGCAGTATTTTACCTAATCCTGCAAGACTTTTAATTCATAAAGTAGATCAAGCAAGGAGACAATGACTCAAAGTGTCTTGGAACATTTTTAATTATGAAAATGTGCAAGAACAAGCAAACTTGACAGGAGTCGGATTCACATTTCGTGATAATCCTCAAGGTCTCTCAGAGGTCATTTTCAGTGTCATGTTTTTGATCACGGTTCCAGTTAACAGTGGTTAACCGTACTGTCATACAGTTGCTTGAGTTAGTGTTTTCCATGTATGTGGGTACGTGTACGTAAGTGTGTGTGTGCGTGCATGCATGGAGAGAGAGAGTCAAAGAAAGAGAGAGAGTGGAGGGAGTTTGGGGCTGATATCAGGGAACCGACACTAGAACTGGGTCACCAACGCTCTCTGAAGATCTGCTGCCCCTCCCGTCACATGAGAACAGGGTGAGGCTGGGCACTGCATTACTGGCACCTGCAAGCCAACCTCAGTTGTAAAACTAAATGGGCAACAGAGTGGCAAATGGACAATGCATTATGGGTATAAAATCACCACGCCTATTTTCCCTCCTGTTTGCTGGGAAACTCAATAACAAAGCACTCATCGTCATTTGAAATAACAAATCATTCATTATCATAATAATAGTTAACATTTATCATTATGTGACTCTTCAGGTCTTTCAAGTCTTGGGAGTTTACCTCCCAAATTCTGTTTACAGTGTTGAAATCAAATCCAATACTTTGAGAGTGATAAACTACAAAAATGCCCCATTAGGCTGTGGCCCTGAAGAGGACTGCAGTTATACCGATCATAAATGCGAACATTAACATTAAAGGGCATGTTAATTAGTCATCATTTATTAATAGCACGAATTAGGCTTATAGGTAAACAATACCGTCATCATTTAGTCGACATCCCCGAACACACGACTGCCTGCTTTGAGACGTTGGATTGGCTTGCTAGTCGGCTACGCATCAACAAATAAAATCAAGTAAAAAAACGTTGGTCGCCTGATGAGATGGGTTGACACGAGTCGCAATTTAAGGCAATTCACTTTCACTGGCGTTTAGAGTCGTGACACGTCAATGTTTTGACTGTAGCCATGTACACAACTTCGAAGAATGTAACCTTGTTGCATCTGAGGGCAATGCAAAAATATTTAACACAGCTGGGCCTGGTTTGCTAGCGGTGTGTCTGTAGCCCTCTTTTCCCATTCATTATTAAAAGAGCCTGTCATTCATGTCAATCATTTACACAACAACAACAACAACAACAACACGCTGCGTTTTTACAGAGCAAACATCTGCTAGCCGCCAAACCCGACCAGCCAGTTACAGATTAGCTTTCTGCGACAGCGGATGTTCAACAAGCAATTACACTACTCATTAAACTAGCTAGCTGAGCGCTGAGTCTTCGTCATCAGCATGCGAAAGCGAAGTTGCTCTGTAGAAGTCACTGAACGGTTTGCGTCCGTGGTAGCTGTGGTCACATAACCAAATATGCCAACAGAGTTCAACAACAGCGTCCACATTCCACAAATAGCGATTTCAACAATTCCGTACCTTCGGTCTGTCTTTTCGTTTCGTTATAAATGGACCACAGCCAACTCGTCGTGTCCCGGCTGTCAGAAGTTGTGCACAGCGTTGCTGTGACAATCTGGGGACAGCAGCGGCGTGTGAAGGCTGCCAAGACCTGCTCGGCTCTCCCGAAAGCACCGAACCGCTGCAGCCAAGATCGGCGGTCGCATCGCATCCGTGCTCCGCTATGCCCGTGCAAAGCGTTAAGGCACACCGCCAGCCTCCGCAAGCTGTCCTTATTTCTAAACAGCCCGGAAATTGACATACACGAGGACGACATGGCTCTAATTTTCAGGGTCCTGTGCACCCCATGCGTTCCCTTCCCTTGTGAAGTGCATGTGGCGAAACCCGACGCTTCTCTCCCCTTTGTACACTGGAACAATTCTACTGGCCCGCGGCTGGAGACGTCACTTCCTCAAACGTAGCGCAGGTTTTTAGTTTATTCTCTCTTCAGCGAGAATACGCACCAGTTAAAATGCACCGTATGGGCGTTTGAGCCAATGAGAGGCCACCATGCGCTGTGGGCGAAGAGAAAGTAAATCCAATCACTGCTTAATTAAACCAGGCTTTGGGAGTTGCCCCGCTCCGCCTGTTTAATGGGAGAGCTAATTCAGATACTGACTGTTTTAAATAATAAAAATCATGCAGATGCAAACATGGTCGTTTTATATATATATGCGTCTACCTTCTAACATATTTACCTCTTTATCTTTCACTATCTTTATATTTTAACGGCAGCTCTATGGGGTATATGAAGTGTGTGAAGCGGCCGTTGTACTATTAGAAGTTATAGATATGCCATTTAGCAGACGCTTTTATGCAAAGCGACTTACAGTAGTGAATGCATACATTTTACAGTATATGTGGCCCCAGTGGGAATTGAACGAACAACCTCAGCGTTGCCAACGCCATGCTCTACTGAGCCACACAGAACCAAAGTCGTTACTTTTCTGTTTTTCTATGTTATATATGGAGACTACTAATTTGCATTAGAATTTTATTAGAATCGCCCACCTACAAAGGTAAAAGACAAGCCAAAACGACATAATGTACAATATTTTGTTTTAGTTTTTACTGTAATACAGTGTCGTCAAAAATATTAACACGGTGCGTTTTAACTAATCATTATATTGCCATAATTACTAGAATGAGTCGTACAACAAAAATAAGGGGATGATTAATTTAATCAATGCAAAATAAATCAAAGAACTGAGAGTGTGATGAAAGAAGAAACTCATCATTCAACTGGAAAAGATTCAAAGTTGTCACTGATAGCAATATATGAGGCTTGCGCAAATTACGTGATAGGGCCTCAACGAACTTTTGTTTAAAAAAAAAGCAATACTTTGGCGCTCCGAGATAAATTCGCAGTGACAGTCGAATGTAGACGAAGCGAGCACTACTGCATGACTGAGTTTGGTAAAAAAATAAAAAATAAAATAAGTGGTGCAAAATTCTGGGCCACTGCTGGGCATGTGTATGTTTTTGCATTTAGCAGAGATTATTGTGGGAGATTTATATCAAAGAGTGAGATCACAAAAATAAAACAATGCTTCTGGCAGTCACAACAGACATGGCTGGTTTGAGCTAATCCTTTTTTGGAACATGACGGATGACTGGACATGTACAGGCATGAACACTCTGTTTCTGCACTTCTGATATAGTCACTGCTCGACTTTGTCAAGCGAGTAGATGAAAGCTCTGTGAGTGTGGAACATCTTTGTTCAGAAGAACAGGGATCTCAGCAGTCACAGTGGTGAAAGTGCTTACATTTGACATTTGACATTTTAAGCATTTAGCAGACGCTCTTATCCAGAGCGACTTACAAGATGTGCATTAATACATGGTAGAAACAATCATAGTTCGCGCAAGAGATCAGTGCAGTGATACAGCGATAGACATCATTGCAGGCAGCTGCGTACCATACTTGTAACACTGGGAAGGAAAAGGTTAGTAATGAGGAGTAAGCAGGGATACATAGTGTTGGGCAAGTAGGTAGTGGTGATGACAATTAGCTAGATGTACAGAATTCAGTGGTAGTGGAGTCTGAAAAGGTGGGTTTTGAGTCTCTTGCGGAAGATCGCAAGATGAGTTAACACCCATACCGGCATGTTCACCCCCGGTCCGCGGTTTATTCATATGTAAACGCATGATTGCTCAGTGAGTTCCACTGTCTGCAGTGGCATATCGGTCTATCTGCGTTGTGGTAATCCTGCTTGTCTGCCTGTACAGACGCTTATCAGCATGTCTGTGTTGGGGCGTATATGTCTGTCTGTGTAGTGGCATATCGGTCTGTCCGTATTTGCACATGTCTGTCTGCGTCGTGGTAATCCTGCTTGTTTGTGTTTGGGCATATCTGTCTGTCTGTCTGCCTGTACAGATGCTTATCAGCATGTCTGTGTTGGGGCGTATCTGTCTGTGTGGGTGTTGGATGGGGTACTGGCCCGGGAGGTGGAACCAGGCGGATCTGTGCAGAACTCTGGCCCTGTCTGACGGAGCCCGCCTGGGTGACAGGTCCAGGTGGCTGATGCTGCTCTGAGGCCCGAACACTGAGGCCTGGCAGGCGGTCCAAGGCCTCTGGGCCGAGCGGTTCCGCTTCTGGTCCCAGTCCCCGTCCCGGTTTGGAGAGGGTGTGAGCGCCGTCTGGCCACTGATATAAGACGATTGCTCTTCTGAAATGTCCAGTTGGGAGTTGCGTGGTGAGTTCATGCTTGTGCCCTTCACAGTTTGCCTCTTTTGTGGGTTGTGCGTCGGCCTGGGGGATAGTGTGGCGCTAGGCCTCCCCAAACCTGCGTTCGCCGAACTTAAAATCCTGGAGACAGAAAAGACGAGACATTCTCTTCAGCCATGTGACAGGGGATAGGGGTCAATTCCATTTCAATTCAGTCAATTCAGTAAATGAGTAGGAGTGTAATTCATTCGTTGGAAAATGTTGATGAATGATTTTTCCATTCATCGATTTGAATTAAAATTAATTTCCTGCATCATCAAAACTCCAGTTTCCACACAACACAGTGGAAAATGATCTGCAGTAGGGGACTATGGGGGCTGCTGGGTCTCTCACCCTGCTAAGACATTGGGTTCTGGGGGCCTTGGGTGGTGTAATGGCAGATTTTCCACTGTGGCCGCAGTGCCAGCTGAGAAGCATAAAGGCCGTCCCCGTAAGACAGGTGGGCAACTTCCATCTCTGAGGAGGCGGATCATTGCCGGCCTCAGGGTATTAGCTTGTCCCGTAGAGACGGGCGGCGGACTCGTGGGGGAGGGCGAATTGAAAGAAATGGAGGGTATAATTGGCCACCAAATTGGGGGGGAAAAAAATCTGAAATAAATTGATATTAAGAAAGAAACAGGGCTCTGGTTTGTGGATGCACCCTACTGTCTGCTACTGAGTCCAGAGCGGACCACACTGGCGATGGCTGGCAGCGCTGCAGGGCATAATTAGTTGCCTGCGATGGCTGGTTGGCCGCCCGTGCCAGCCGCACAGACAAGGGCGCTGCTCTGATGTAACGACTGCACAGCTCAGCTGGTGGCCGACAGCACGCGCTTCAGAGGCCAGCGCACGCTCGTCTGCCCCTTTCCCAAACGGACAGTGACAGTTACAGTGAGGTACAGCAGGTACGTTCCCCATTGGAATAAAAATGAAAAATAAAACGGGTGAGTTAAAAACAGTTCTTTTAAAAAAAAAAGAGTACATAAGTAAAGAGTCTTACTCTGCTACCTCCCTGGTCAGCTGGTGGTCAGGACTCAACAGACGCGCTCTCAGGTCAAAGGCCCTCTCTAAGAGACTGACAGCCTCTGCTCTTTCACCCTGACTGGAGTTCACTAACAGCAGCGTCCCTGCCGAAAGGGAAACAGACAGAGGTTCTGACAGGAAGGGACAAACGTACACACATCCAGTAGCACGCACAGGTGTAGGGTAATAATGTAATGCAGGTGGAGGGAAAAGATTGCACTCGCACGGTTTCAATGGTCCAAGTGTTTTGTTTTTCTTGTTGGTTTTAGTAGCCAATTCTTTCGATTCGCCCTCCCTGACAAACTCGCCGCCCGTCCTCCGGGTCAAGCTAATTCCCCGAGCCCGGCGATGATCCGCCTCCTCTGAGACGGAACTCGCCCACCTACTCTCTAGAGACACCCTTCGTGCTTCACTACGAACTCGTGTCGACTCTGCCTCCTCCCCCCTTCCCCTGGGGCGGACAGCCAATCGCCGCCCCCGATCAGGGTTCTCGGGCAGGGCCGGACTGGCGCAGTCGGGTTTCGAACTGCGGCTGTAATAGGCAGCTTGCACTCACTTTGCACGCAAAGCGAGGTGCTTTAGACCGCTGCGCTATCTGAGGGCCCCCGTCCCAGTGATTTAAACAGTTAAACAACGTGTCGACCGTCAGCAATGAAATAGTGTGCGTGTGCATTAACAGGGTTCACAGCTGCAGGACAATAATTCAGTCTTGAATCGTTTCGACCCCGTTCCCTACCTAGTTTGACCAGCGCGATGGTGAGGCTGCATCCTATTGGCCGTGCCAGCGGTGATGCTGGTGGGTGGAGCCTCGCCTCCTGCCCTTTGAGTTGGATCACATGCCGGTACAGCTCCGCCGCTTCCCCCCCGCGGGAACTACGGGATAAATCACAGGCGATCTCCAGCATGCTGCTCCAGAGCTCTCTCAGCACACACGGTCAGGGTCATTGTTTTCTTTTTCTTTTTTTTTTAAACATTTTGTTTCAGATTTTTTCCAGTGTTTCTCCAAATTTAGTGGCCAATTACACCCTCTATTTATTTAGATTTACCCTCCCCACATGAGTTTGCCGCTCGTCTCTACAAGGCAAGCTAATTCTCCGAGGGCAGCGAACTCCGCTTCCTTCGAGACGGAATTCGCCCACCCACGTTCTGGAGACTCCCTTACGTGCTTTGCGGTGAACTTGAGCTGGCTCACCCTCCCCCTCTCCCTGGGGCGGACAGCCAAACGCCTGACATGGCTGACAACAACACAGTGGGAGTCTCTGATCCCTAAGATCCTCACATCTGTGAGTTAAGCACTTAACATCCTCTCCTGACACAACACATGAGTGTGCTCTCAGCTTTGTTGTGCCATGGTTGCAAGGCTGGGGCAGGTGAGCGTGTCTGTGGTCTTTGCCTCTGGGGCAATTTAGAACCCAGCGCCTGATCCATTAGCCTTGACGAGCTCACCCTGAACCCTGACGCAACATGGTGAAATACAGCACAGTCATTGAGCTGCGACACAACAACAGCAGCAGCAGCCATGTGAAAGAAGGAGAGAATGAAGGACAGGAAGGTGTGGAGGAAGCAGTGTCCTAACTCAGCAGTCTCCTGGTAGCTCTTCCCCAAGACGTCAGCAAGGCTTTCCTCCACCTCTGCCACCAGCTGATGCTCAGTGCCGTACCAGCGCCTCCTAGTGGCCAGGGCTGCCCGGAAGCAGGTTTCAGCAGCAGCGGCATCCCCGTGACGCGACCTTCAACGCAAACCCACAACGTCCTGTTAGCTGCTTCCCAAGCCCTCTCCCTCACTCCCTCTCTGTTCTCTTCAGCGACACTGATCTCTGATCAGTCCCTAATCCCTGAACCTTCTTCTTTGCCCTCCATTCTCTTCAGCGTCTGGAAATGCTCTGACAACAGTCTACGGACCAAACAATTCAGCTAAATAAATCAATGTGCCTTTTTTGTATTTCAGTTTTGCGTGGAACTCTTTAACTTTACATTTTAGCCATTTAGCAGAAACCTCTTATCCAGAGCGACTTACACAATTTACATCTCTTTACATACAACCCATTTATACAGTTGGATATTTTACTTAAGCAATTCAGGTTAAGTACCTTGCTCAAGGGTACAACGGCAGTGCCCCACCTGGGATCAAACCTGCAACCTCTGAGTTACAAGCCCAGTTCCCTAACCATTACACTACACTGCCACCCTACACTATACTCTTTCATATAAGAAGCGTGCCCGCCAGTCAAAGACCTTATAGGGACTCCTTCAAATCAAATCAAATCAAATCAAGTTTATTTGTATAGCGCTTTTCACAATAGAATTGTCACAAAACGCTTAACAGAGGGGGAACCCAGGCCTAGACCCCCCCAAAAGCAAGCCTAATGGCAACAGTGGCAAGGAAAAACTCCCTAGGTAGGGAGAAACCTTGGGAGGAACCAGACTAAAAAGATTGGAATCCCGTGTGACAAGGGACGGAGAATGAATGAGGCGCAGGCTCGACGGCATGTTCCAACCTGAAGCTGAGCCACAATGGCAGGTCCTTTGTGAGTCTGCTCCTGTCTGATTTACACTGACCAGGCTCTGTGCTTTGAGAGCGTGCCAGGACAAGACCTCACCGGCCAGAGGGCGTGGCCAAGAGTCCAGAGCCTGTGGGGCCTGCTTTCTAACCGACTGGCCAGGCTCGAGCGGTAATGACATTCATATGAACTCCGGCCAGACTCCAGCCTTACTGAGGCCTTTTCAACCTGACCCCAATTTTCAGTGGCGTGAAACAAAGGGCGCCTGTGAGCGAAAGCGCTGCAGCGCACACAGCCCAGAGCCAGGAGGCGTGAGAGTAAGTCCAAATCACCGAAAAGAACTGCTTGCTAATTAAAGACCGTTATGAATAGTCATAAGGGGGCTCCTGGGCGGTGCATCGTCAGGAATTAGATCATGAGCGTGCCATGTGCCATCATTTACTGTATTATTAATATACTATAATAATATATGCCATATATGCCATCCAAAGTGACATACGGTAGTGAATGCATACATTTTTCAGTATATGTGGCCCCAATATGTGGCCCCAATATTTGCCACTTCTGGTCAATTTTCCACTCGCCGTCTCTCTGCACCAGCTGCGCAGTTGTGCAGTCTGCCCAGCGCACAAACCGATGCACAGGACACACAACTGGCAATTCCAAATTGGGAAGACATAATAAAAAAGGGGGGGGGGGCACATTTGTAATACTTTACAAATGTGCACAGTTGATGCTGATTCATTTAAAACAGGATGATTCATCCTGCACAATGTCTCTGGGAATCATGTCTCAGTTGCACCCCCTACTGGTTGTCTCTGGGTATTACAGATCACTGAGTTTTGCCATGGGCTCATAAGTCAACCTGATCACGTTTGTTGTCCTTTGAATAAAGAATCCAATTTGACACTTATACATAAGGGTGTGCGTTTTTCGCCACCTCTCTCAAGAAGCTGCAGTTCCTTTCTGATCCTCAAGGCATCGCTGTAGGCACTGCTTTTTCAGTAATTAGCAGCAGTTACTCAAATGAACATGACCAATTATACAATTAAGTGCCAATCTGAGTGGTGGTGCAAGTCTACAAATTGATATTGTTTTATTTATATTTAATAAAAATATAAAAATCAAGGTATCCCATCAATAACAATTTTGTTCTTTATATTTTTATTTTGCCTTAAGCCTGTCAAAAAAATATTTTCCTTTTGCTTTCAATTGTTTTTATAAGTTTGTGCGGTTTAAAAATATCCGCAAACATCGTTTCTTTGCTCCAGGATTTTCACAATTGAAAGCAGCAGCCGCCTGCTTACAAATCAATCAGTATGATTACGTGTGGGTGTGTGCAGCACCAACTGCTGACTGGTCTACTACACTGCAACACGCACCTAATTTGTGGTAATTGAATGATTACTTGAGATTGTAATGCATTGATTGCTTAACAAGTAGCGTCATAGAGTCCTCCATCGCCCTCTTGGTTTTGTTGGTTGGAACTGCAGCTTCCTGGCAGAGGTGGTTAAAAAACGCACACCCTTACTACATTTACATTTGACATTTTAGGCATTTAGCAGACGCTCTTATCCAGAGCGACTTACACAGTTCACATTTCTTTACATACAATCCATTTATACAGCTGAATATTTTACTGAAGCAATTCAGGTTAAGTACCTTGCTCAAGGGTACAACGGCAGTGTCCCCACCTGGGAATCGAACCCCCAGTGGTACGATACTATTGTGTCAAGCTATAGCAAATAATGAGTCACAGTAAGACTGGTGCGCATTTGGACGTTGTGCACAGTGTGGAGGTGTGACGCGCTCACTGACTCATAGAGTCCCAGTAGTAATGCCACTGTTGCCTCGGCACACGGGTGGGCGCTGGGATGATTGACAGCTCTGATCTCCTCCAGAATCCCAGGAACGTCGTCAGAACGGCCAATCGCAAGCAGCAGCTGGCACAGCTGGCACAGCAACTGACCTATAGGAATGCAAAACCAGCCCCATACAGCTTCTGTACTACAGGAGGGGGAAAAGAGCCCACACAGTACTACAAGAGGGCAAAACATAGCTTTCTTATCATTGCAATAGTGAATCTAAATTTTTTTAAAGTTAGGCGCATAACTAATAAGAAAGCACCAGCATTTCCACTGCAGCGTCAGTCTTCAAGAGAGTAAAAGCCTCCTCTATTGGAGTTTTTGGCTGTGAAGACAACAGAGCCTTGACTTATCAGCTACTGCAGTGGCAAAATCTTACCACTAGAGGGCAGCCATTGATTAGTAGTGCCTGTTTACAGTTCACATTATATATACAGTATCATGCTACAAGTTATCTGTGCGTTGTGCCTCTGTACATTCTCTAAGAGATGGTACACCTGAGTTAATTAGTACGTAACGAATGATGCTGATTACGCACCAAACTCTGTGGAAGGGAGAGGATCAAACTCTCGATGATGAAGACTTTCGAAGACTTCCAACACCTCAACCAAATGACTGCCATGCAGTAGTCCAGGGTGAAGAATACCTTGCGTCAGTTGCACGTCCTCTGTTCCTCGTGGACAGGCTGAGGTAAGGGCCCGGGCAGTGTCCAGAGCCCTCCTGCAGTAGGTCTCGGCTCTGTGGGGCTGACGCATGTGAAGGCAGAGCTCTGTGAGGCCTTGCTGTGTGTTCAGCAGCAGGCGTGTAGTGCCTTTCTCTGGCCCAGCAGCCTGCAGGGAAAGCAGAGAGAACAGCCACTCAGCCAAGTTTACTGGGAGCACATTCTGTAACAGGCCCTGTATACACATATATAATTCTGTTTTATTTATTTTTTTCCTCACATTTTACCCTTTTTAAAAAAACATTTTTACATTTATTTCAACTTTTTCCCCGTTTTTCTCCCAATTTGGTTGCCAATTATATCCTCTATTTATCTCAATTCACCCTCCCCCACAAGTCCGCCGCCCGTCCTCCGGGTCGAGACACTATTTCCGGGCCGATTATATCCGCCTCTTCCGAGAGAGAATTCTACCGTGGACGCCTTTTTCCTGCTCCTTGACGGACTCGTGCCGGCTCACCCTCCCCCCTCCCCCAGAGGTGGACAGCCAAACAGCTGACGACCAGGGCCGGTCTGGTAGAGACGCGGGTTTCGCACCGCGTTCCTGACAGGCAATTTTACTATTTTTTTAACCCCAGATTTGGAGTCAGTAATTGTGCTTCCAATCACCCACTATGCCACCCAACTACAAGCCCTATATGATCCACCTTAGTGATCAAATATGACAGTAGGGTGTTTGTGTGGTTATGAGGTGAAATCTTCACTAGTTTGACCTGTTGTAGAAGAGCCTCCGTCCACAGTAGTGTCTGCTCTGCTTCCAGGATTTTCCCCAGACAAAACAGCAACTCGGCACAGAAGGCCATGAGCCGACCTTTGACCTCTGGCTCCTGAAGAACATTGGGCTCTGCAGAAACAAACAAAACACAAGAGTGCCAGAGCCGTCCCGTGCCATAGCCTGACCCCATCCCCCCCTGAACCTGGAATCGGATAAACGTGCAACACACAATTTCCCATTTCTCGTTATACAGTAGATATTATAGACAAGATACAGTGATACATCTATATGTGATGTTCTATATCACAGATACAATTTACATTTACATTTGAGACATTTAGCAGATGCTCTTATCCAGAGCGACTTACACAGTTTACATTTCTTTACATACAATCCATTTATACAGCTGGATATTTTACTGAAGCAATTCAAGTACCTTGCTCAAGGGTACAACAGCAGTGCCCCACATGGGAATTGAACTTGCAACCTCTGAGCTTCAAGCCCAGCTCCCTAACCACTACACTACACTGCCAGCCCCAATTTACACTAAATTCAGTGTAAAAATCAATATTACCGTGATCTAAAAATGTTCATATATTGAACAACAGTGCAATTTATTTCCACAGCTATGTAAGGATATGGGTATTGAATCCGCAAACAACCTGGGTTATTGGGTAAGGCCAGAGGGTGATGGTTGGTATTTTATGATAACCTGCCAACAATGAATAAGTTGGCGTCGACGTGGGAGGAGATCGATTGCACTAAGAGGGTAACCAGAGCGCTCCAGTGTGTATGTGTGTGTGCAAACTGAGATCCGTCAAGAGAGGCCATCAGAACAAACGTCAGATCTGTTTATGTGAGTTCAGGGGGAACATAAGAACATAAGAATACATAATGACGAGAACGGGCCGTTCAGCCCATCTAGGCTCGCCATGTCCTAATCTAAAGAGTATCTAGTGCTACATCTAGCCTTGAATAGCCCAAGTGTTTCTGCCTCTACTACCCGATCTGGCAAGCTGTTCCAGGCATTGACAACTCTCTGTGTAAAGAAAAACTTCCTAATATCCGTGCCTTCTAATTAAAGTCCACCTGTGGCCTCTTGTTCTGCTATCTTAACTTATGTTAAAAAATCTTTAAAAAATCTTTGAGCAAAGGAGAAGGGAAGAGAAGAGAGGACCCGTCCCAGGACAGGAGATGAAGATTACCTGGGCCGTCTCCCTCTGCCTCAGTAATAAAAGCCATGGTGGGGGCCGCCTCTTCCTCCCCGGGGCCAACGTCACCTACGAGGAACATGGGAGACCAAACCCCCGTCTCGCCTTTTTATTGTTTTCTTTGTTATTTTTGGTGCTTTTCCCGCAGTGTTAGTATCCAATTATCCTCCCTCTTTCGTGCCAATCATCCCCTCCCTCGTATGAGAACTCGCTGCCGTAGTCCGGCCAGTAGCTGTACTGCCTCCTCCGAGCCAGTACCCATCTAAGCCGAAGCCTGTCACCGACCCACGACCACTCATATACGCAGCGAGTCTTTCCTTCGGCTTTTATCCCTCCCCACATCCCTGGGGCAGACAGCCAATTGCCACCCCCTGGCGGCACTCCCGGCCAGAGCCGAAAATGGCGCAACCAGTGGAATCGAACCTCGGTCGCGGTGGCTAGCGCCGAATGCTCTTACCGCTAGACCACGCGGGAGGCCCATGACTGCCCTTTTTATTCCCAGCGGCGAGCGTAGAGGTGAGCAGCTGTGTTTCACGTTACCTGTGACGGCGGCTCTCCTTCCCCCCGAGGCACGGACGGGGCTGTGGACTAGGGTCTGGAACGAGGTGAAGGGGTCGTAGCCCTCCTGAGCCAGCAGGGTCCAGTACCGGACCACATCCGTCTTCAGCTGAGTTTGGGCTGGACTCCCGGACAGGAACTCTAGGGTGCTGGAGCAGGGAGGGAAGTCTATGAAAAGCAGGCGCTCCCAGTAATGCCACCCAGCAGTCTTTAGCAACCCCTGCGCTGAATATACAGTGTCTGTATGTGTTTACAAACATCCGGGTCTGTGTATGTACCCATCCATCTGACTCAGTGTGAGTTATGTACTGAACCCTGGTCAGTGTAAGTGAGTTATGTACTGACTACTCTGGGTCAGTGTGAGTGGGTATTTTACTGACTCCAGGTCAGTTTGATGAGGTTATGCACTGACTCTGGGTCAGTGTGAGTGAGTATTGTACTGACTCCAGGTCAGTTTGATGAGGTTATTTTACTGACTCTGGGTCAGTGTGAGTGAGTATTGTACTGACTCCAGGTCAGTGTGAGTGGGTATTTTACTGACTCCAGGTCAGTGTGAGTGGGTATTTTACTGACTCCAGGTCAGTTTGATGAGGTATTTTACTGAGTCGGGTCAGTGTGAGTGAGTATTGTACTGACTCCAGGTCAGTGTGAGTGGGTATTTTACTGACTCAGGTCAGTGTGAGTGAGTATTGTACTGACTCCGGGTCAGTGTGAGTGAGTATTGTACTGACTCCAGGTCAGTGTGAGTGAGTATTGTACTGACTCCAGGTCAATATCAGTGGGTATTGTACTGACTCCAGGTCAGTCAGGAAGGTGTGCAGTTCCCCCCAGGCCTTGCTCTTCTCCAGGCTCCAGGGCACCTCCTCCAGAGCCCTGGTCCTGCTGGCAGTGGAGTCGCCCCGCCTCTGGAAGAGCTGAACCAGGGCCCGGCGGTACTCCCTCCTGCTCCTGCTCCCTCCTGCTGCCTCTGGAACAAGCCACAACCACAGGGGGTCACTGCGACAGCAGCGGTGTAGCAGCTGATTTTCATTTTAAATCATTTCTTTCAGATTTTGTACCCTCTATGTCTTTCGATTCACCCTCCCCCATGAGCCCCTGGCCATCACTACGGGACAAGCTAATACCCCGTGAGACCGGTAATGATCCGCCTCCTCTGAGACAGAACTCACCCACCTACTTTACAGGGACACCCTTCTCGATGAGCTTGTGCTGGCTCTCCCTCCCCCCCTCCCTCCCCCTGGGGCGGACAGCCAATCGCCGCCCGGCTCCCGGCCAGAACCGGGCGGGCGCAGCCGGGGATCGAACACTGGCCGCAGTGAGCAACCTGCATTCCTGGGCGAATGCTTTTACCGTTGCACCACCCGAGGCCCCTAGCGGTGAAAGCTGAATGGTGTTATCACACGCTCTTGCCCTCAAAAGCTTTTCCCATTCATCTGAGAATCAAGACTAATCCCAGTTATAAGCTCAGGGATTAGACGTGTCTGACAATAGTAATTCTGTGTTCACAGGGACACCATGGCACACTCTTCCCACAGTTTTGACCTCATGCCTTGATTTCTTTTGGAGGACCGTTAAAATGATTCGTCACTACTGTAGAAAATAAGTTATTCTACAGACCCTGGAGCTATTAATAATCAGAAATTTAATTTCACCGAGAAGTTTCATACTCCAAACTTCATGCATGTCCCTGAGGGAACGCTAGGCTCTTGGGTCTCACGTTCTGATTTCATTTAATAATTTCACAGATGAAATTTATATAAATAGAAAAAATGTAGCTTCATTTCCAATATCAAATACCCCTACTCCCTGGTTTACTAAGGTTTCTGCCACCATGAGGTGTGCTATATTTGATTCATTAGAGCCAAAGCTATTATAAACATCAGGTAAGACGGGAACATTTTCAAACACAGCACATTGAGATATTTGAGAAGAATTTATACACGCTCGTCATTGGAAAGATTTGTGTGTGACGCTTGGCTCTCCTTTTTCCCCCTGTAGAATGAGACACTAAAATAACGTCGGCATTGACCTTTACAGCCTGCCACTCACTCAGGAGGAGGAGGTCCACGGCCTGGCCCAGCGATTGGTGGGCCAGGGTCAGCTGACTGTCGGGCCTCTCACGGACCCAGGGCCCAGCGGCAGAGCGGAAGAGAGCCCAGTTCTGAGGCGGGACCCGCAGAGCCTTGCGGTACCCCAGGTGCTCCAGCAGGGACAGGGCCTCCTCCTCGCTCAGGCCAGAGTGGGACAGGCGCAGCAGGCACAGGACGTCCCACACCCAGCCTCGGAGCTCTGGAGAAGAAGGGGTGGGGTTGAGAAAACGTTAGCGTGTTAGCACGGCGCGCACAGAGGCAAATTTATATTTTTATTCATTTTATTCAGACGAAGCAAAGCTAAAGAGATAGGTATACGTTTTTTTGCGACACATTTGTTTTTTGAGGAATGGAAAATGTGTGCCAGTGGTTCCTAAGTGTTGAACCTCGGCCTCTATGTTCAAGGGAATTAACATGCAAAATCTTTTAAAAAGTCAAAATATCTTGCCTGTCTTGAGTGCCTGAGAAGGAGTCTCCGTTCTTCTCCTCTTGGGTCTCGTCTCCAAGGCCCAGCTGTAGTCCTGAACCCAGCGTGATATCACCAAAGCCCACAGCTCCGCTAAGCTTTCCGCCTCCAGGTACCGCCCGAGCAGCTCTTCCTCCTCGTCTTCCTCTCTCAGGACGCCGCAGGTCCGCAGCTCGCAGCCCAGGATGGCCAGGAACACCAGCGGGAGGGCCGGCTTCTTTCCCACAATGGTATGCAGCACGTTCTCGGGCACCTCCTTGCCGGGCAGGGCCAGGTGCCTGAGGAAGACGTTCCGCCTGGCGACAGGATCCGATTGGCCGGGGCAGCTGAGCACCTGTACGTCCCTCCTGAGGGTCAGGGTTTTGTGGGAGAGGTCGGTGGAGGCGGCGGTGACGATAAGCTTGCACCGGGACGGCAAGGCGGCAGGAAGCCACTGCAGTTCTTTCACCTGCATGGAGGAAAATAATGACCTGACGCTCTGACCTCTGAAGGAGTCTGGTGTTAAAGGTCATATACACGCTTTTGTACAGGAATATACAGTACCAGTCAAAACTTTGAGTACACCTGCTGGAAACTAGGTTTATCTCATAATTGACAATGCTTTACACCGTATACGTTTCTGTAAATACTTTAAAATGACAAAAAACACATGTAACAATGAACAAAATGAACATCAAAGAAATGTTCAAGAAAATTATATTGAAAATGGAATCTTTGATTCCTCAAAATAGCCACCCTTTGCCGTGATAACAGCCTCACGAACACGGGCCGTTCGGTTAATACGTTTCAGCAGGAAATCACCCGATATGTCTTCCCAGCTTGCCTGCAGCAATTCCCAGAGAAACTTGTGGGTTGCTTTGCTTTGACTCTTCTGTCCAGTTCATCCCATACAAGTTCTATGGGATTGAAGTCTGGACACTGGGCAGGTCAGGTCATCAGTTTGAGTTGTCCATCACAGGCCTCCTTCACCAGATAGTTCTTGCACAACTTCAAGGTGTGTTTCGGGTCGTTATCTTGCTGAAGAATGAAGCAGTGCCCAATTAGCCGTAGTCCAGATGGAAGGTGTACTCAAACTTTTGACTGGTACCGTACACGTGTTTGATTATTTGGCCTGAAGTATAATACAGTCGGCAAGTAGCAGATAGTCCAGGGTTTGCTAAACTCAGTCCTAAGGTTTCTGATTTCGCAAATGCCCAGATTTATCAGCGTAGCAGCGGAGATGTTAACAGGAGAGCGAGTATGCAAACTGTAAGGTAAAGTGTGAGGTTGAGTGAGTGGCGCACCTGCTGCTTTGAGAGTCCCAGAGTTCCCGTCAGCTGATCCAGTCCGTCCAGAACCAGAACACAGGGTCCAAGAGCAGCGGCTGCAGAGAAGGCCTGCACCACCTGAGAGAGAGGCCTGAGCTCCACCCGCTCCTCCACCCTCTCACTCCACTCAGCCTGGGCCCCTACAGGGACAACACCCACACCACTGTCACTCCACTCAGCCTGGGCCCCTACAGGGACAACACCCACACCACTGTCACTCCACTCAGCCTGGGCCCCTACAGGGACAACACCCACACCACTGTCACTGCACTACAGGGACAACACCCACACCACTGTCACTGCACTACAGGGACAACACCCACATCACTGTCACTCCTCTACAGGGACAACACCCACACCACTGTCACTCCACTACAGGGACAACACCCACACCACTGTCACTGCACTACAGGGACAACACCCACACCACTGTCACTGCACTACAGGGACAACACCCACACCACTGTCACTCCACTACAGGGACAACACCCACACCACTACAGGGACAACACCCACACCACTGTCACTCCACTACAGGGACAACACCCACACCACTACAGGGACAACACCCACACCACTGTCACTGCACTACAGGGACAACACTCACACCACCTTTAAATTGACAACCTCCACGTCTACAGACAAGATTCACAGTACAGCTTTTGTACATTCTGTGTATAATTGTACATATGTTGTTACTTGTTTATATGTTTATTCGTTGTTGTTTTTTATTTTGTTATTTACTAGACTATGGCAAAGTAGCTATTCTTACCTGGCCCTTCTTGGCCAGGTCATGAGAGTCTACATTGCCCTATAGGTGTGAGTGTGTGAGTGAATGGTGTATGTACCCAGGTATGTACCCAGGCCGCCATTGTAAATAAGAACTTGTTCTTAATGGCTTGCCTGGTTAAATAAAGGTTAAATAAAATATAATAAAGTACAGTCACTCAACCCAGTCTCCATATTTGAGTCATGAAACCTACACCACAGTCAGTGAGATTCACCCCAGCCTCCAGGCAACACAGAACAGTGACACACACAAAACTGATGTATGCCGTCACTGCTGGGAAAGGGTGGCTTAGTTCCCCTATATGTTCATATACTGCCAGACACACACAACATTCAACCTGGTCTACATCTATATTATTTCATTTTCATTTCATCATTTTTTGTTTGGCAGAAGCAAAGTTTGAAGGAAAGAAGCAATTGGAACTGCGACATTTAAATAGATAATAAAAAGCGGTTGCCACGGGTGTGTAAGGTACCAAAAAATGAATATCAAAAAGAGGAAGAAGGCAAACCCGCTTACCGTAAGGGGAACAACCCCAAAAGGAGAAAAATACATGCCAAGATGTTTAGAAAAATATCCAGAGATTCATTGTACAGACATAGTGCTAAAGTGTGCCAGTGCAAGGTGAAAAAAGAAGAAGAAAAGAGGCACATGTTTTGGTCAAGTATGACCTTCATCTGTACCATAGAATGTCACACTAAAGAATTTGACCCAGTAAAGTACTCCACCACTGCTACAGTATAAGATATCCCTGTAGTAACCACCTTTCAGGAGAGTATCATTATATTTATAAACTAACCTACCTTTTTCGTTCCTGTTTTCCCCCAATTTGGTAGCCCTCTATTATACCCTCTATTTCTTTCAATTGACCCTCCCCCACAAGCCCGCTGCTTGTCCTTGGAGTCAAGACAGTTTTTCCTGTACAGGGACGTCTTTCGCGCTTCTTGGCGAGCCTGTGGGGCGGTCAGCCGCCCCCGACTGGGCTCTTGAACAGAGCCAGACTGGTGCAGCTGGGTTTCGAACTGCAGCTGCAGTGGGCAACTTTCATACGGGGCGAATGCTTTGCCCGTTACGCCACCCGAGGCCCCTGACCTAAGCTTTTTAAAATAAATATAATTACATTGTGTAGTAAATGCATTCATCTTTCAGAGGGGTACCATAGTGGGCTTGTCGAAGAAGCATGGTCCATCGTCTCAGCAGAGACCTGACGTCCGTGCTGCAGGAACAGAATCCTTGGAACTGAGAAATCACCAGGATTCCAGGGTTCTTCTTCCAGAATTCCTGGAGCCACCGGGCAGCCAGGGACGACTTCCCACAACCCCTTGCACCACCGAGGAGGAGGATGGACTTCTCGATTTCCCTGTGGCGTCGCTCGCTGGGGGGGTCTGGGGAGGAAAACAGGAGTGTCTCCTAACTGTTGGAGATGTGTTCGTCTTGTTAAAATGACAAATAGCACATAGGGTCATATTACATTACATTACATTACAGGCATTTAGCAGACGCTCTTATCCAGAGCGACTTACACAGTTTACATTTCTTTACAATCCATTTATACAGCTGGATATTTTACTGAAGCAATTCAGGTTAAGTACCTTGCTCAAGGGTACAACGGCAGTGTCCCACCTGGGGATTGAACCTGCAACCTTAACGTTACAAGCCCAGCTCCCTAACCATTATACCACACTGCCTGCCATATTCCACTCTCCAGTAAAGGCTCTGAGCGAGTCAGCCTTTAATAAGGTTGAGGAACATCTTACCTTTTTAAATGAGCCTCTGGATCGCTTGGGACTGGTGTTGTGGTCTGAGGCGTCAACTCACGGGTGACAGAAAGTGCAAAAGCATCAAGGCTCTCAAACGCCTCTCCGGCTTGCGCCCAGGGAACAAACCATCGACTGCGCTCTTCAACACAACTGTCATGGCACCCATGCATGAAGGAGCTCTGCTGACCTGAAAGAAATTAACAATCGGCTAGAGAAACAAAAAAACCTTTAAAGTCTTGGAAAACGTGAGGGATTTTAAAATGATTCTTACAGCCAATGCAAACTGACCAAAACATCTGGAATGTGTGTCCGAGGGATAAAGCTGGTCAATGACACCGATCCAGTCTGTCCTCACCAGCTCTCCCAACTCATGGAGAGTTCTGAAGAACCTGACCGGCAGGCCGCTGTCCACGATCCTGGTCTTCAGCTCCCGCACCCTCCCCCTCTCGTACT
The DNA here is from genome assembly GCA_029706075.1 of Aldrovandia affinis. Lineage (NCBI taxonomy): Eukaryota > Metazoa > Chordata > Actinopteri > Notacanthiformes > Halosauridae > Aldrovandia > Aldrovandia affinis. The sequence goes on from JAINUG010000023.1 coordinate 7,855,342, forward strand.
CCGTCTGGCTGGCCCACGCGCTCAGCAGCTCTTCGTCAGTGCCCTCTTCCTCTCGAGAGGAGTAATCCCTGAAGTAAAAGAACGAGGCTCTGGGCCCATCCGTCAGAAGGGTCTGGGTGATCTCGAGCTCGGTCAAGCTGCAGGTCCGGTTCCTGCCCCGGAGGACCCAAGGGTAACCATTCCTGCTGGCCACGTACAGGTTCCTCTCCACGGGGGACAGCCCTTCCCACCCCGCGCCGGTGGGGTGAAGAGGCAGAGAGTTCTCTGGCCGGCACGGGCCATAGCGGTGTCCAAGCAGGCACAGGAAGAAGGGGGAGCGGCCGATCTGGTCCAGGCCGATCTTCAGCCGCTGAGAGGAGAGGAGGGGGCAGCCCTCCCCCTTTCCCTCTCCCGCTCCCGCTGTCTCTCCTCCTCCGCTCCACAGCAGATCCACAGCCTTGAAACGGGTCCCTCTGGTCCGGCACAGTGCATCCAGCTCGGGAAACACCTGTGCTCTCAGGTAGTCTCTCTCCTGCTGGAGGTCATCGGGCACGGAGCACAGGAAAGGCTGGAGCGGAGCCGTTTGTGGGAGGCTGGAGTGGTTGATTCCTCCTTCCTGGAGCATTGTTTTTTTTCCCCCACTATGGCCTGCTCAAATACTTCCTGGTATCCCTCTGCCTCTCTCTATCTCTCTGTCTCTCTCTCTCTCTCTCTGTCATAACCTGCAACATAATTTCCCTGATTACTATTCACACTCGAATTGGTCAAATTTCATTGAACACACAAATCAATGTTCAATGGTTAACCTTAGGCAACAACGAAAATGTGTCCGAGGTGTTTTCCTATTTTTTGTTTGTCTGGCATATTGTCCTACTTTGGAAATTGTACACTCTTGGGTCAAGGGATCAAAGGAAGAGTTGAATTGCAACAAAAAGTAACAACACTAACTTACAGATGTTGGTTATCTGACTTCATACACCCTCTTGGGCTTGCGCTGAGATACCGAACATTCTGTGGCAAGCCTGCGGGAAGATAGTTCATTAAAAACCTAGCCAGGTAGCGAGACAAATTGTTTCACATTCGAAAGGTTTTGTATGGCCACATCATATTAGTCAACCGCTGAATTCCGTGAAAAAATAACGTTAGTTTGTCTAATAATCAGCTGATCACCATGATAGATAAACTAAGTTAGCTAGCAAGTAGATATATTTCTAATTTGCTAGCTAGGGTTGTCATTTACTAGTTAGATAACGTTAACCAAACTATTCGTTGCAATGCAAGATTTTAGAAAAAAACGTTTCCTGCTATTATTAAGTTATTATAATAGGCTACATGATCAAGTTAGCTAACATTACTATGGTTAATAATATATTTTAGCGTTGTTAGGCAAGCATAAGACTTTCAGTGGCAGATGAGCGAATAAGTCACATTTGTACTGTTGTTTACAGCTAATAGCTTCGCTAAACCTCACCTGCATGAGATGAAAATACTTTCACAGTATTAGCAAAACAGGGTAAGGTAGGTCCATAGCAACAGTGTCAACGTGGTCGTTAAGGTAAACGTCCTGCGTTACCCGGATGTGTGCCTTTAACGTTATGGCGTGAGGTTTCAGCGTTTTGGACAGAGACAATATATGTTTTGGACTTACATTTTACTAAATTAAATCTTTTATATTGTGTTCAGTATGTATTATGTCTGTTTTTATGAAATGTCACACTCGTCACAAACCGCTAGGTACAAAACCCAAAATAATATTTAATTTACTCTGTTGAAATGTTATTCAGCCAATAGAATCTAGCCACGATTTAGGCGTATGAAGTCGGACATGGAAGGCTCCGATTGGGCGACCGCAGCCACAAATCTCTCTGTGATTGGCTGTTTGTTGTGCGTGGGGTGCAGCGATTGGTCAGAGGATTTTTCCACCTCTTTCGGTCTGGGGTTTTAATAAAGGGTAGATAAGGAGAGAAGCGTCGGGTTTAATAGTTCTTTGCCGGGCGCGTGTGAAACAGGAAGAAGCAGGAGATAAGGCTTTGATCAGAATTATATAGTTAAAGCTGTTTACAAATATGAAACAGTTGTGGATCATCGGTCTTCTTTGTGCCCTGCTTGCATTTTGTAAGTACTGTAATGTTAGCAATCTGTTTTTTTGTTTTTTTGGCTAACGTCGTTATCTATTTGAACTTGACTCCATTATTTTTAAGTTCGCTGAAATGAATGATGGCTCGTGCGATGTCATGTTTAACAAGTTGGAAGAATATGTGTGCATTGTCTGCTTTAAAATAATCCGTCCCCACATTCTGAGTTTAAATAACCAGCTAACATTTCGCTAAATGGTATGCGTTGAATGTTCATATTTAATCGCTTCCCGACTATGGCCTTCCCTCACACGTGTTTCTAGAAGTTTCTTGTATTCCCTTCAGGAAATAATTGATCTACCTTGCTAGCTGGCGAACGTGTTGGACCCATCAATTTCATGTTTCTGCACGCTATTTCACTCGGATAACTAAGTGTGAACTAACGTTAGCTGTAGGTTCCACTGGCCTGGAGTCCAGTTGCTGGCAACCTTATTTTGTTCAACGTTAGGCCGCTTTAACTTCCTAGTGTGACAGTCTGTTCTCCCAAATCTGCATGTCTTTGAGCGAAAGCGGTTATGGTGCCTCGGTATTTGACTCTTATTCGCTAGCTTTTTAGCTTGCCATTTAGTCATACGGTACCAGCGCGTGTGCTAAGCAGCTAGATGGATAACTATAACAAAATGGCTAGCTGTGTGTGTTGTCGCTAGCTAGCGTTGGCTACAAAGATTTTACTATGCATTTATTAGGCAAATACTTTTCATTCGTTTGGTGACTTCCCGCTTGTTACTTCCACTGAATTGAAAAAGCATGAACGCCTGAACTTCCTGCCTGTGGAAGTCAAGGTGAACTACTTTAATTTATCGTCTTATCGCCTCTGTTCACACACACTTGAGCGTGTTGGAGTGATAACGTGCATGGCATTAGAAACTGGTACCGTCTTTGACAAAAAACCGCGATGCAATTCTGTCGATGTTTCACACCTCGCTCTTGCGGATAGAATATGGACGCTAATTGCCACCGCTTGACAGTCAAGTGCAGATTCGAGTCAAACTTGAGACAACATCGTTGTTGTTCGATACACTGCTCTGTGTGAGTTGATATAAACCTTACATGGCCCAACTGGGATGTACATTTCACGTAGGGGGTAAGCTAACCACCTTAACACAAGGACAGATTTGAAGCGCAGATTATGAAGGAACAGTCATGAAACACGAGTTTTAGGTATTGTGCTTTGATCATATTTGTAATCGGAATAGCCATTTAACTGTTTACAAGTGTGAAGCAACTGTGGATCATTGGTCTTTGGGCATGTGGAAGAGTTACCCATCTTGGTCTTTTCAATGTCTTCACTTTCCAGCGTCTGTCAGAGCAGAGGACGATGTTGACATCGACGGAACTGTGGAGGAGGATCTTGGTAAAAGCCGGGACGGCTCCCGAACAGACGATGAAGTGGTTGAGAGGTTTGTGTTAAAACAGAGCCCCCTGAACACCACACCAGCCCCTCACCCCCCTCCAATGCCCCAGGCATTACGAAACATTGACCAGGGACCCTCCTGTCACATAGAGGGCTGTTTCTCCCCCTGAGCAGACCAACTCGCAAGATGATGAGGCACTGAATTATTCCCAGGGTGCACTCTGGGCTGTAAACTGGTCGTTATGGTGACGTGGTCACATGGTTGGCAGGTGCTGCCTTGATGCTCCTGTGAGACAGAAGCCATCTGGTCTCTGTCACATGACTTACGATTGCAGGTGTGGCTGGGTGTAGTAGTAGAACATCATAAAGCACTAAAATCATTTCACATTGGTTGTCTCAGCAGTACTGATCTGTGGTCAGTGCTTTGTGTGATCGCAGTGTTTTGAGGGAGTGGATTTATTTATTTTTCTTCCGTTTATGCTTCTATTCCCCATTTTCTCCATATTTTTAGTTGCCAATTATACCCTCTATTTTTCATGTCAATGATCCCCTTCCTTGTATGAGAACTTGCTGCCGTAGTCCTGAGACCAGTATTGAGCACTGCATTTCCTCCTCCGAGCCGGCACCCGCCACAGTCACCGCGACACACAGGACCACTCATGTATGCAGCGAGCTCATATCGGCTTCCCTCCCTGGGGTGGACAGCCAATTGCCGCCCCCTGGTGGTGCTCCCAGCCAGAGCCGAACTGGCACGACGTGGTGGAATCTAACCCCGGTCTTACCGCTACACCACCCGGGAGGCCCAAGGGAGTGGATTTTTTGAGGTGATACTGACCCCAGTTTCTCTTGCTGGTGTCAGGGAGGAGGAGGCGATCCAGCTGGACGGTCTGAATGCGGCCCAGATAAAGGAGATACGGGAGAAGTCCGAGAAGCACCTCTTCCAGGCCGAGGTCAACAGGATGATGAAGCTTATCATCAACTCCCTGTATAAGAACAAGGAGGTAAGCAGCGGCAGGCCTTATCCAGTACCGTTCAAGGGCAAATTCCGCACAGATATTAGGAAGTGTTTCTTTACACAGAGAGTTGTCAATGCCTGGAACAGCTTGCCAGGTCAGGTAGTAGAAATGCTTGGGCTATTCAAGTCCAGGCTAGATGTAGTATTAGATGCTCTTTAGATTAATAATAATAATATACGCCATTTAGCAGACGCTTTTATCCAAAGCGACTTACAGTAGTGAATGCATACATTTTTCAGTATATGTGGCCCCAGTGGGGATTGAACCCACAACCTAAGCGTTGCCAACGCTGTGCTCTACCAACTGAGCCACAGAGAACCATGATGAGCCGAGATGGGCCGAACGGCCCGTTCTCATCATTATGTATTCTTATGTTCTTATTCTAAGGGCATAGCCCATCCCATCCCGTCTCATTGAATGGGCTTTCAGTGGCAATGTTGCTCGTCGAGGCCTGGTTAACTTAAAACGTCTTGTGGCCTTGTTTTTGCCATCTGTTGACCCAGAAATTGTGACGAATGCTCAATGAGACATTAACTGCTATTTCTTCTTTTCTTTTTTTTTGTATTCTAGATCTTCCTGAGGGAGCTCATCTCCAACGCTTCCGATGCCCTGGATAAGATTCGGTTGATGTCCCTGACCAGTGACGACGCGCTTGCTGGCAACGAGGAGCTGACGGTGAAAATCAAGGTGGGTGTTTCTCCTGAGCCTTTGCGAGAGAGAACAGCGGATTGCAGATCTTCAGTCTCGGGCTGTGTCCGCCTGACCTCTGAAAGTGAAAGTCGGGAGCTGTGCAGAGTGGGTGGAAATTTGCAATGCAAAACGCCAGTTTAGGATTCAGGCCCGAGTGGAGCGCATTTAAGGGTAAAAGAGATCATATTTCTTAAGTCCAAGGAATTATGATTGGGTCTGTCTGAAAGAGGAGTTTTCACACCCCTTTAGATGTTTGCATAGGCTAAACCAGGGGTGGGCAATCTTACCCTGTGTGGGCCGGTGTGGGTGCAGGCTTTTGTTCCAACTGAACAGTGGCTCACCTGATTCCACTAATCAGCTAATCAAAGTCTTCAATCAGGGCTTTGATTAGTGGAATCAGGTGTGTCACTGTTCAGTTGGAACAAAAGCCTGCACCCACACTGGCCCACACAGGGTAAGATTGCCCACTCCTGGGCTAAACAATTCATTAATTCATAAAGTCACTCATTCCTTACAGGCTATTGCATAAACAAAAAATCCTGAGGTGGTAATGTTTTGCATTCAAACGTTTCCCCCTCAGTCGGACAAGGAGAAGAACATGCTGCACATCACCGACACCGGCATCGGCATGACCAAGGAGGACCTGATAAAGAACCTTGGCACCATCGCCAAGTCGGGCACCAGCGAGTTCCTCAGCAAGATGACGGAGATGCAGACGGAGGGCCAGTCCACCTCCGAGCTCATCGGCCAGTTCGGCGTGGGCTTCTACTCCGCCTTCCTGGTGGCCGACCGCGTCATCGTCACGTCCAAACACAACAACGGCACCCAGCACATCTGGGAGTCGGACTCCAACGAGTTCTCGATCATCGAAGACCCCCGCGGGGACACCCTGGGTAGAGGCACCACCGTCACGTGAGTCGCCTCCGCAGTACACACCATTTTTTATGTTTTCTTTCATTTTTCCCATTTTCTCTGTTTGGTAGCCAATTATACCCTCTTTCTTTCGATTCACCCTCCTCCACAAACCTGCCACCTGTCACTACGGGGCAAGCTAATTCCCCGAGGCTGGCGATGATCCACCTCCTCTGAGACGGAACTCACCCAACTACTTTCTGGAGACACCCTTCACGCTTCTCAGCAAGCTCGTGTCGGCTCACCCTCCCAGCCTCATCCCCGATTGGGGCTCTCAGCCAGAGCCTGGCACAGCCAGGTTTTGAACCGTGGCTGCAGTAGGCAACTTGCATTCCTTGCATTTGAATGCTTTGACTGTTACCTCCCGAGGACCCCACAGTGTTCTTAATGGCATCTTCATGTTTGAATGCCTTGTTTATGAGAATGTGGACAAATTGGAGCCTACAATATCCATGCAATATGTTTACATTTTCTTTTCATTTTTTCCCTTCTCTGGTCCATTGCAGAACTGAGTAGTCCAAAGACAAAATGATAACCAATTGCATACACCTGATTTTTAATATTGTAATTCTTCACATGCCCACTTCATGCCACCACCCTTACTTGTTGCCCTTGGTTTTAAACTGGCTGTAGAATGAGGGAGCGCTGTACCATGCCTCCCTTACTCCACCTTAGGATGGCCCACATGGCCTTTGGTTTGTACACAGGTCTCTACAGTTCAGGACTTATTCCACGCAACTAAACATTACATTTCTATAAAAAGGACCCCCCCCTCCTTCAGTATTCCACTCAGTAGGAAGGGCATCTCTGCAAAAAAAAAAGGTGACCAGTAAGCCAGCACAAAGTTGGCAGTAAGCCAGTAAGTTGGGTTAATGGGGCTGACTCGAGATCATTGTTCTGAACGTGCCGCTGTGTCGTACTCCACGTGCGGGTAAAAGTATCGAACTTAAAGGGATGGCTGCTGTTGTGCCGCGTGGCATGCGTTGGCAGTCTAGCCCGCGTGGAAGCGTGGGACGTGGCTGAAAATGTACTGCCTCTTTGTGACAGGCTGGTGATGAAGGAAGAGGCCTCCGATTACCTGGAGCTGGAGACCATTAAGAACTTGGTGAGGAAGTACTCCCAGTTCATCAACTTCCCCATCTACGTGTGGAGCAGCAAGGTGAGACCCCTCGCGCCCGGCTCATTTCAGACACTGGTTAGGGTGGACTCTGCAGATCCTAGACAAAAACCCCCCCTCGGGAAAAGCAGTTGTTCTTGTCCAGTTTCCAGCCTTGCGTTGGATCTTCGGTGGCACGGAGCGAACCGTCACTAAACTCCCGTCACTTTCCTGTCCAGACCGAGACCGTGGAGGAGCCCCTCGACGAGGACGAGGCCGAAGCGGAGGCCGACAAGAAGGACGAAGCTGCCGAGGACGAAGCCGATGTGGAGGAGGAGGAAGAGGACAAGGATAAACCAAAGACCAAGAAGGTGAGGGGTGTGGCTGGGTGTGGTGTTCTACAAGGTGCGGTGCATCTTAAACCGCTGCACACCGTAAGGCACAGGTGTCAAACTCATTCCATCGAGGGCCGAGTGTGTGCAGGTTTCTGTTGCAACCAATGCACCAGGTGATTTCACTAATTAGCTCACTTCTTCAACTAAGGAGGGGACCTAAGTGAAATCACCTGGTGTAATGCATTGGTTACAACAGAAACCTGCACACACTCAGCCCTTGATGGAATGAGTTTGACACGCCTGCCGTAAGGTATTTGGTACGCTTTCTCTTTTTCTTGAAATTTTATTTATTTATATATATTTCTTTTTACTCCATATAGTAGATATGACCATATGGCTCCGTCTGTTCCCTCCGCAGGTGGAGAAGACCGTGTGGGACTGGGAGCTCATGAACGACATTAAGCCCATCTGGCAGCGGCCGGCCAAAGAGGTGGAGGAGGACGAGTACAAGGCCTTCTACAAGACCTTCTCCCGGGTACGACTCTGTTTAACGGTGTCTTTGGTGTCTAAGAACATAAGCCAAGTTATACATTTGTTAATTTTTTACATTTCTCAGTCGCTTATCCAGAGCGATAAACACTGCTTAGGTTTTTTTTGTTTACACACAATTCATCGATACAACTGGATGTCTAATGAAGCGATTCAGGTTCAGCGAGCGTGCCTTTGTTTCTCAACGACGCCTGGCCGCGCCCGCCTCTCGGGTTCGGGCTCTGTGCTTCCACAGGACACGGACGAGCCCCTGTCGCACATCCACTTCACCGCCGAGGGGGAGGTCACCTTCAAGTCCATCCTGTTTGTGCCCGCCGCCGCTCCCCGGGGGATGTTCGACGAGTACGGGTCCAAGAAGAACGACTTCATCAAGGTGCGACACAAACCGGTGCCTCCGGTGACCCGTATCTGTGAATGACCACCGAGTGCTGTGGAAGAATTGAGTCACGGGGGCCTCCCGATAGCGTAGCAGTCTAACAAGCCCTTAAGTGTGAGCCGCCTATCACGGTTGCGGTTCAAAACCTGACTGTAGCGGACCGGCCCTGGTGGGGAGTCGTCATTGGGGGTGGCGTTTGTCTGTCCGCTCCAGGAGGGGAGGGGAGGGCGGGGGAGGGTGAGCCGACACAAACTCGCCGTGAAGCGCGCAAAGGTGTCTCCGGAACATGGGTGGGCGAGGTCCGTCTCGATGGAAGCGGAGTTTGCTGCCCTTGGAGAATTCGCTTGCCTTGTAGAGAAGCGGCAAGTTCATGTGGGGAGGGCAAATAGAGATAATTAGAGGGTATAATTGGCCACTGAATTGGGAGGAAAACTGGAGAAAAATCAAACCCGTTTTCTAAAAATAAAAATAAACATTTAAAGTCACGCTTACTGTGTTACCACGTTACTGTGGTCCCATAGCTGTGTAATAACACTAATTAACCTTCCTGGTGTACTTGTGAAGGGCTTCATCAGTGTACATTTGTGTGCCTGTTTAAGTACTGCTAATGTTCCTTATAGTTTGTGCAATGACATTCGATACAGCGTTTCCATGCAGGAAGTACTTTGTGGCTATAAAGGTAGACTAATGTAATCTAGTGTATTGCCAATACTGTTTGTGAAATTCCCTGTACACCGTTAGCGGCCTTGTACGTAATGTAATAAGATATGATTTAAGAACACATCGGTGCACCTCAGGGTATGGAAAGTCTCCACATAATGAAATCACAAGTGTACATTTACGGAAAACTTGCACATGAGTGGTGTGCTGTTGGTGTCATTACATTTAGTATTGAGGGTTTCCATTGGAGTGAGTACTGGTTTTACTGATGTATGACCTCGCTTACAGTGATAAGGGATGCAGATGGCCTGCTAAGCCACTGATGTATCATCAATACTACTCGCATAACCGCCGCTGGCCAAATGGTGAACTCCTCTCTCTTTCACAGCTGTTTGTCCGTCGGGTTTTCATCACCGACGACTTCCACGACATGATGCCCAAATACCTGAACTTCGTCAAGGGCGTGGTGAGTTTCACTGGAGGCATTGTTTTGGGGGATAAGGGCCTCTGGTTGCACGCAGAAGGGCATCCATTGAGCTTTAACTTGTTTGAGCGGCATTCGATGATCCAGAGTTTCAGGCCCGGATTTGTCCTTAAACTTAAACATTTTTTATAATAATTCTCCACAAATCATTTGGGTAATCCAGCAATCCCCTACATTAAGTACCAAACTGTGGTGGTGGTGGTGGGGAGGGGAGGGGAGTGTTTTGAACATGGTTAATCAATCAGTCAATCAATCAATCTTCATTTTTGTATAGCGCCATTTACAATAATAATAATAATAATAATTATAATAATATACGCCATTTAGCATACGCTTTTATCCAAAGCGACTTACAGTAGTGAATGCATACATTTTCAGTATGTGTGGCCCTAGTGGGGATTGAACCCAGAACCTAAGCGTTGCCAACGCTGTGCTCTACCAACTGAGCCACAGAGAACCACATGGGTGGTACAAACAGGTTGTCACACAGCGCTTAATGGGCCATGTTTAATTTCTCCACAGGTTGACTCTGATGACCTCCCCTTGAACGTATCCAGGGAGACCCTGCAGCAACACAAGCTGCTCAAGGTGAGGCCTGGTCCCGACTGGAACGCTGTCATTACGTTGAACTTAGGATCCAATCATACCCTCTTTTGTCATGTCAGTTATCCCCTCCCTCATATTGAGAGCTCGCTGCCGTAGTCCTGATACCAGCAGTGACATGCGCGACACCGTAACTCGTACACACACAGAGGGGTGGGATCAAACTCCGGTTGCAGTGGGCACGCGTCGGACATTCTACATACGCCATTTAGCAGACGCTTTTATCCAAAGCGACTTACAGTAGTGAATGCATACATTTTCAGTATATGTGGCCCCAGTGGGGATTGAACCCACAACCTAAGCGTTGCTAACGCTGTGCTCTACCAACTGAGCCACAGAGAACCACATTCTGCCGCTACACCCCCCCGGGAGGCCAGTACATTGCATCTTATCCAGAGCAAAAGCCAAGTACACCAGCGCATTCAGACAGATTAATAAGAGCAGCGTTCCCATTGAAGAGGATGATGGACGCTCGCCCCTCGTGGTGACCTTTCAAACCGCAAACCTTTGACCTTCTCTCTTCCCCCCCCCTCCCCCTTGGGCAGGTCATCCGCAAGAAGCTGGTGCGCAAGACCCTGGACATGATCAAGAAGATCGCCGAGGAGCAGTACAACGAGAAGTTCTGGAAGGAGTTTGGCACCAACATCAAACTGGGCGTGATCGAGGACCACTCCAACAGGACGCGTCTGGCCAAGCTGCTGCGCTTCCATACGCCATTTAGCAGACGCTTTTATCCAAAGCGACTTACAGTAGTGAATGCATACATTTTCAGTATATGTGGCCCCAGTGGGGATTGAACCCACAACCTAAGCGTTGCCAACGCTGTGCTCTACCAACTGAGCCACAGAGAACCACATTCTGCCGCTACACCCCCCCGGGAGGCCAGTACATTGCATCTTATCCAGAGCAGCTCTCAAAACCCAAGTACACCAGCACTTTCAGACTGGTTAATAAGAGCAGCGTTCCCATTGAAGAGGATGATGGACGCCGCCTCGTGGTGACCTTTCAAACCGCAAACCTTGACCTTCTCTCTTTCCCCCTTGGGCAGGTCATCCGCAAGAAGCTGGTGCGCAAGACCCTGGACATGATCAAGAAGATCGCCGAGGAGCAGTACAACGAGAAGTTCTGGAAGGAGTTTGGCACCAACATCAAACTGGGCGTGATCGAGGACCACTCCAACAGGACGCGTCTGGCCAAGCTGCTGCGCTTCCAGACGTCCAACAGCGACACGGTGCTCGCCAGCCTGGAGCAGTACGTGGAGAGGATGAAGGAGAAGCAGGACAAGATCTTCTTCATGGCCGGGACCAGCAGGAAGGAGGTGAGGGGGAGTGGGGGGGGTAATGACACAATTTGGGTTGTTTACGCAGTAACATTTTTGTCCTGTTTTCTTTTTTTTTTTAAAAGAATATGTATACATTTTACAGATTGTTTCAGATTTTATCCCATTTTCCCCCAATTTAGTAGCCAATTACACCTCTCTTTGTCATGTCAATCCCCCCTCGAGTTCGTTCTCGTAGCCCTGAGACCTGCAGTGACAAAGGCGATGTACCGCCTCCTCCGAGCCGGCGCCCGCCAAGCCGCCAACCGTAACTCCGGTCCGGCACGCGCCGTGAACCGAACAAATGCGATCTTGCTTTATAATAATAATATACGCCATTTAGCAGACGCTTTTATCCAAAGCGACTTACAGTAGTGAATGTATACATTTTCAGTGTATGTGGCCCCAGTGGGGATTGAACCCACAACCTAAGCGTTGCCAACCCTGTGCTCTACCTACTGAGCCACAGAGAACTACAGCTTTAACCACTAACGCACGCGCGGAACAGTTTTTCTGTGCGGAACTTGTTTCAAAGCTCCGAGTACGTTTGTGTGCACCGTTACACCCCTTTACTTCACGCGCGTGTCCCTTCCTGTGGCTGCAGGCGGAGTCGTCCCCCTTCGTGGAGACGCTGCTGAAGAAGGGCTACGAGGTGATCTACCTGACCGAGCCGGTGGACGAGTACTGCGTCCAGGCCCTGCCCGAGTTCGACGGCAAGCGCTTCCAGAACGTGGCCAAGGAGGGCGTGAAGTTCGACGAGAGCGAGAAGGCCAAGGGGAAGAGGGAGGAGCTGGAGAAGGAGTACGAGCCCCTCACCACCTGGATGAAGGACAAGGCCCTGAAAGACATGGTAGCGTAAAAAAAAAAATAAAAAAGATGTGGTGTGCACGACTTATATTGGCGACGACGCCCTGTTGAAGTGTAGTGTTGGGTGTCTCGCTCTTGTTGGCACCCCCTGAAGATGGCCCAAGTGATGGAGGAGTGAACATCTTCATCAAAGCTTGATGTTTTGACTTAATTTATCCCTTTGTTCTCGAAATCTTAACATTGTGGGGCGGTTTTTGGGGTTGTTGTTTTTCGTTTTTTAAATGGGGGGGCTTTTTTTTTTTTTTTAATGTTCCACTGCTTCTGTGACAATGTCCCCCCCCCTTTTCAGGTTGAGAAGGCTGTCCTGTCCCAGAGGTTGACCAAGTCTCCCTGTGCCCTGGTGGCCAGCCAGTACGGATGGTCCGGAAACATGGAAAGGATCATGAAGGCGCAAGCCTATCAGACCGGAAAGGATATTTCCACAAAGTGAGTCTGGGGATCGATTCAGCCGATTTCTGCTCAAAAGTGAAGTTAAACACCGAGCGTTAATGTCATTGTGCATCGGTTGTGCTGTCGTGTTCTGACATGCTGATATTGCGCTTGCAGTTACTATGCAAGTCAGAAGAAGACTTTGAAATCAACCCCAAACACCCTCTCATCAAAGAGATGCTGAAGCGAGTCAAAGTAAGTCTCAGTCCAGAGCGTCTCGTATCAGGTCTAGATTAACCGCTTGCTGTGGGTGAAGGGTAGTCGAGTGTTTAAATAAGCCATTCCGAGATTTCTCACTAGCACTGAGATTTCTAACTCATTGCACAGTCATTACCTTTATTTATAAGGCTATTCTAGGTCTGCTTCCTACTTAGGTATTTATACTACATGGAAATATGGAGGTCAGTACAGCTTATCTCAAGACTCCATTTTGCTGATAGTCCCAAAAGCTTGGACAGAGAAAGGCAAGAAATCCTTTATGATTTGTGCGTCTACTGCATGGAATAGCCTTCAGAAAGATTTAAAACAAGGATGTAGTTCCTCTTGGTGAGTTCAAAGTTTTAATTAGGAATATGTAAGATTATTCCGTTGGGAGTTGTAATCACTATGACTGAGTTGTTTAAGCTGTTCTCTCTCACGCTCTCTTTTATAACTGTCTGCTCTTACACTCTTGTTTGCATGGTCTATAATTGAATATGGTGCTGCCACCTTGGTCAGGAGGTGGCACTTTATATCACCAGAGCCCTGGGTTTCAATTCTGAATACAACTCCAGCGACACAAGGCCTATGCAATCAATATAAATGTGTCTGTAATTGATTGAGCTGGTTTGTCCTTGCAGGTCGACGCTGAGGACCAGACGGCCTCAGACCTGGCTGTGGTTCTGTTCGAGACGGCCACCCTGCGGTCCGGATACCAGCTGGCCGACACCAGGGCTTACGGAGAGCGAATAGAGCGGATGTTGCGGCTCAGTATGAACGTGGACCTCAGTGAGCAGGTGCGTGCTGACCGCAGAGCGCCGGAGGCCGCAGCATGCGGGACACTGATGACATTTTACACGTTTCCATGCGTTTGTGTCCAGTGACGCTGCTGATCGTAACGGATTTAAAAACGTATAACGTGCGTGTTACCGATTACCATGTGCAAACTATACACCCATCATCAGCTCCTGTGAACGCCGGCGTACGTTTGATTCAAACCGACCGATGCAGCGGCTGGCTGAGATTGCGCCGTTGTGTTGCCGTCCACCGTTGCGCAATTCCAGACCGTTAACTGGTTTGCGGTCATTCACTCTTGATTTTACCTCGTCGGTTAAACGTTCGTTCGCCAGACTGAGTGCAAACTGAACGTTCTGGCGTTTCACCCCCCGCGGAAACATCCTGGGGTTTGTACCAATAGAAGGCTGCCTGCTGCATGACCTCAAACCCAGCAGGAGGGGAGCCAGAGGACAGGTCCTCTTCAGAAGGCGTGTACTCAGCTGTGCTTCCCCCTCCCCCGCAGGTGGAGGAGGAGCCAGAGGAGGAGCCGGAAGAGGAAGCAGCAGAGGAAGAAGCAGAGGAAGACGAGGCTGAAGATGAAGAGGAGGAGGAGATGAAGGCAGAAGAGGAAGATGAGGAAACGGTAAGCGGGAGTTAGGAGCTGCGTTGGCCACGTGCCCCCCCACCAGGGCGACTGGGTTCTTGCAGTGTTTGACATTGACTTTTCTTGTCAAACCTATGTGGACCGGTGAGAGACCAGGATGGCAATCTGAACCATTAATTGCTCAGTAATATTAATCTGTACGATACCAATAGCTCAGATCAGAGAGGTATGATGTACAACCAGGGGAAACGGTTTAGGGAATTTTAGAATTGGAACAAAGTTCAAGGTTTGGTGGGGAATTTGTCAATTTCAATTTGGGGAATTAAATTTGTGATTTTAAAAATGCACATAATGTTACACGTTTGCTTGTGAGACATTCCCTTTGAGAGGCCCGTGCACTGGTGTGTGTTTGCTCCTGCAGGATACCAGAGCGAAAGAGGAGTTATAAAAGCATTGAACAGTGAGAGGGGAACAGGACTGGGGCATATGACTGGAACCAAGGAGCCAATCTTCACCCTGATGGGCGGAGACTAGAACCACGGAGCCAATCTTCAATCGGAGGGGGAGGGAGGGAGGGGAGGTGTGGGGGTGGATTGGGTTTTTTTTAAGAGGCGCTTTCTGTTTGTTTTTGTTTTTTTACATTCCTCATGATTGTAAATTTGTTAATATTTAACTGAGCTGAATTATGGAGTGGTGATATCCTGTCACGTGAACCATTAAATGTTTCCGGAAAGGGATGTTTCGTGGCTTTATTTTAATCTTGTGTGTCAGTTCTGGTTTCCTGTTAGTACTACTTGCCCACTGTCGGACTACGGAAGAATGTGTTTCCCTTGGACATCTTTGGCAACATTGCAGCAATGCCAAACCATAAAAGGCTGGACTTCTTTCTTGGCTATTCCTGTGCCCAACATTCCCCAACCAGGGATCGAAAGTCTTTCAATAAGGAAAGAGCTGTCAAAATTATAATAAAATGGGATAATAAATGCAGCAGAATCAAGACCATCCACACAAACAATGTCAAAAAGGGAGGCCTAGCCTTGGCAGACCTAGGACTGCACCATACCTCATTTCAGATCAGAGCTGTGGACACACGGACGAACGGTAACTCCAGAGTTTGCTGGCGATGGTAGCAGCTTGAGTTGGGCTTCGAGATCTCCCCTACGCTGGTATCGGGCAGAGGCTCACAGACTTCAAATTTGTCTAGCCACTCTAAGGGTGTGGAGGGCTTCTGGAAATCATAATGGGATTGTCCTGCAAATTCAGCAAGCCCACTCTACTACAGCACAATTTTAACTTTTTATCTGGGGAGGGGACAGCTATTCATACACCCTGGCAAAACTGAGGGATATTTACCTTGTGGGGACATAGTGAGTCGGATCTATGCATTTTCCTTGATGTAAAGAACAAGCTCATGCTCCCAGCCATCTTTTTGTATTTAAGGCTCAGGTCTGCCATGTGGGCCTATGGTGTCACACTGGAACTCCCCAAACCACAGCGGCAGTGTAGTGTAATGGTTAGGGAGCTGGGCTTGTAACGTTAAGGTTGCAGGTTCAATCCCCAGGTGTAACACTGCTGATGTACCCTTGAGCAAGGTACTTAACCTGAATTGCTTCAGTTAATATATTAATATAACATAAAAATGTAAAAAGTCGCTCTGGATAAGAGCAAAACTCCTGTAATGTAACGTATCTTCCCATCCCACACCTGGATTTGTGGGATACCTGAACAGGGCATGATTTCTCATATTTACAGTACTCTTCTCGATTCATTGTGTAATTCATGGATCCACCTTTGGTTCAATTCAAATACACCATTGCCCAGATTATGATTACTGTTTTTTATTGACCATCTAACGAGAAAGGACCACCATGATCCTCAAAGCTGAAACCATCTGCAGTGCAAAGCGTGGGATCAAACTGAACATGCTCTCAGTGACTTCCTTTAAAATGTGTGCTTTGGTATCCACCACTGTTCTAGTTTTATGTGACCTAATTTTTATTTTATTTTTTATTTTCATCTTGTACTGTTTGGACAGTTTTTTTTTTTTAGGTATTGGTATATGATTTAAAATGTGTAATGCCTTGGTTCTGGTTACGAAGAACTCAATAAAAAGTTAATCATAAAATATAAGGAAAGATCTCATTTTGATTTTGACTTGAATTTGACATTGAGTTCCATGTTTAACCTTGTGTGCAGTGGAAACAGGGTATCTGGTAATTTTGAGAATTGCACAAATGTTATTTATTGTAAGGTCATGATCATTTTGTTGGCTAGTTGAGGTTTTGATGGCTGGAAACAAAACAAAATGAATAAATTAGTGTACAAATTAAATGCTGATATGTTTAATCTGGGTCTGTACATCTCAAATCCTAGTGCACACATTTACATCCAGTCAAACTGTACATATATATACATTAAATATGCAGAGAAAAAAAAAATCACTTTTGCTGAGAAGCAGACTCTCTTTCTTTCAGCCCAAGAAGCTCAGTCCTCAATTCTCCAGGTTTCGGTGGAACATCAGGAATGGTCTTAAAAGAAAATACACGGGCATACTTTTGGAAACCTTTAAAATCACATTTCAGTATCAATGTACAGTTTTGATTCCGCCCCGCAATTTCAGCTATTCCAATTATGCGCTCTCTGAATCAGGTACAACTAATTAAAGGTTTCTTCTTGTAAAAATCGAATGGCTGAAATTAACCCAACCGGCTGGCTCGTTTCTCAGTGATCCTCTAGAGGGCGCACTACTGTGTTTTGGGTCAAAGCACCGTTTTGAGATGTTCATTGAATACTGATGTTCACTTAATACTTCTATATTTATATATATGTTTTGTGAACAAATGCACCTCAAGGCGTGTTGATAGAAAAGGTTTATTCAGCACAATTGTGAGACAGCACAATTCAATTAAGTTGAATCTCGAACACTCGAATTAATTAAAGTAACTAATATATGTAAACCATCATCCTCTAAGTGATGTGACAAGTTGAGTATTAAATAAGCTGATTAGTTGCTCAGCTCGAACGAAGGCCAGCATACAACATACAACAACATGCATATGTCCCCAGGACCAAGGTTGGGGAACACTATAAATGTAACACCGAGTGGATTCGAACTCTTACCAGATCCGGCATATAGTACCGGTGTACCACTTCCGCCCCCGCAAACATGGCTAAGATGCTGGCTCCAAACATTCGCAGATAGCGTGGCCAGGACACGCCAGCGGGCATCTTCCGGTGGTGGGGGATTCTGTTATCACCAAATCCACAAGTTGTGCAGATTCAATTATAGCAACAGTTTGGAACAAGTCTAGTCATCACTAACACCCCGAATCCAACTGGCTTACCCATAGTAGTTTTAGTATATATATCACTCACATTATGCACACACACGTTATAAAACACGTGACGTAATCAATAATAATAATAATAATCACCATAAAGAAATGCGATCGTAATAGTTTAAGCGTAGCCACCCCTCACTATACCGACTAGCGGCACCTGAGTCGCTGCGAGGTCGTCTGTTGAGTCTTCGCTCGCTTACCACAGAGTAAGTGGCTTATTACTTTGGTGTGAAGTGATCACTACGACGTCAAAATGGCTAAAATTCTTGACAACCAGCGTGTTTTTAAACCTAAAATCATGGGACTCTGCTGCAAGATACATTCCAAACATATTAACAAGGTAATAAGTGATTGTACCTTATAAATACTTCAATGTTACAGGTTTCCACCGGTTTGTTCCTGATTAACATGAACACATCCTGCGTCTTCCCAGCCAATGGCACGGAGCACCGGAACTCAAACATTGGCGACTGAACGAAACCAATGAATAGGGTTCTCAGCGCTCCGGGTACGACGCCGTGTTTCGCTCACGAAGTCCCTCAAACCAAACCGTCAATAGTATTTTATTATAAAGAGTATAATATGCATTGCAATTAAGGTAAATGTTGATACAAATTGCAGTCATTCTCTAAATATTGTACGAAATGGATTCAACGCACCCCTTCCCCGTTTCGAAAGTGGTAGTTTCTGGTGTCAAAGTGGACTTAACATTCATTGTGTGATTTCTGTGTTTATGGAACCATCTGGTTTTTTCTGTTTTGGTTTTTTTTTAAAAGCTACTTCGTCCTCTTCATGAAAAACAGCAATTTTCATCTTTTTACGGGGCAGGTATGTTATATGTTCTTGCATATACTTGTGTAGTTTGCTAGCTAGATCTCCTGTTTTTTCTGTTTTATTCATTTGTAGGATAGTTAGCCAGCTAGCCAGCTAATATTAGATGTTTTTAGCCAATTTGTTTGTGGTGTACTTGAGAGCGCAAAAGTGGGACTGATGAATGAAAATTTAACCCAGATGTATTTTCATTCATTTTGAGCCAGCTGTTATGACTTGTTAGCTTCATAGTACGCGAAGTATACTAAACACAACATTTGGCTAGCTAACGATATGCAACATCAACATGGATATTCTTAATCTATTTAAGTGAATCCAACATTAAGATGGAAGAAAGGCAGTATGCATCCCTGACGGTACCTACGGATTACCTCCAGCATTGGTGAGTTCTTCTTCCGCAAACATCGAGGCGTGTGGTGTTTATCATTTATTTTTTCCTTATCAACGATCAACGTTTTCCCCATTATTGGGACATTGTGTGTATGTACAGTAGCCTAACATGTTGTCGGAACTGTGCAGACCACCGGCTCAGTAAAACAAACCTTTATTTTGTGCAAAATAACTTCTCCCCCTCAAGCCCAGGTTTGTTTTGTTTGTTCAAGGGAAATCGCTCTGCTTTCACAAGCCCTTCCATCGTTGTTTGACCCGTGAAAGCGTTCGAAACCCTTGTTCGATCCTACACCCCCAGCCCAGAGATGGTCTTTTAAACCGTGCGCCGTTTACGATGTACTGTCGTGCGGTAGGTAGGTAGGTTGTCCATTTTTGAGCCAGCTCGCTCGCTCACTTAACCTTCTTATGCCTCTGTCGGCACCTTTGACAGGTTTCCGTCCACGCAGCACATCCAGGCTCACCAGGTGATGCAGTACCACCAGATGGCTGACGACGCTCACTTCATGGACGCCCCCGGGGAGGACAGGGTGATGACTGAGATGAGGGTCCACCAGGAACCCTACATGCCCCAGGAGCCACCTGCCCCAATGCCGGGGTATTCGTTCCCCCCCTACACAGCAGCAGCTCCAGGTACCCTTCAAACGTACCCATTACATTACATTACATTACATTACATTACATTACAGGCATTTAGCAGACGCTCTTATCCAGAGCGACTTACAGTTTACATTTCTTTACAATCCATTTATACAGCTGGACATTAACTGAAGCAATTCAGGTTAAGTACCTTGCTCAAGGGTACAATGGCAGTGTCCCACCTGGGGATTGAACCTGCAACCTTAACGTCACAAGCCCAGTTCCCTAACCATTATACCACACTGCCTGCTGACTACCCGTGACGTGAATTTAAACGCGCTGCCCGCCCGCTCGTTTTAAACGTTAACCCCCGGGTCATTTTGTGAAAAGGTTACTTTGCGGACAGCAACGGACACCAGGTCCAGCCCGTGGTCCCCCGTGGCGCCGACGAAGGGGAAGAGGGGCAGGCCTCCCAACCAGGAGAAGGCGGACGAGGGCGCCGTGAAGGTCAAGAGGAAGGTGGACCGGTTCAACGGCATGTCGCCGGAGGAGGTCATGACCAAAACCCTGCCGGACATCCTCGCCTACAATCTGGACATGTTGATCGTGAGTTCCGGAAAAAGCAACAAGCTGTGTTTTTTTTTTTTTTGTTTTTTTAACTATACATTTATAACTATACATTCCCCCAGTTTTTCTCCCAATTTGGTGCCCGATTGTACCCTCCATTTCTTCAATTTGCCCTCCCCCACGAGCCCGCCGCCCGTCACTACAGGGCAAGCTAATACCCCGGGGCTGGCAATGATCCGCCTCCTCCGAGACAGAACTTGCCCACCTGTCTTACAGGGACGCCCTTCGCACTTCTCGGCGAGCTTGTGCCGGCTCTCCCTCCCCCCTTCCCCTGGGGCGGACAGCCAATCGCCGCCTCCGGTCGGGGCTCCCAGTCAGTGGGCAACCTGCATTCTGGGGGAATGCTTTTACCGTTACACCACCCGAGGCCCCAACAAGCTTTGTTTTGATGTGCAAAGTGTGCTGGGAATGGCCTGTGTGATCACTGGTGTTGCAACTCAGTAGAATTACCAGCAGTGCTATTAGACCAAGGGAAACTGTTCATTGGCTTCATGTGATGTCACTTCCTGTTTTAGTCACTATGTCAGGAATGCTACATGCCATTTTCCCTTTTGACTTGCACTTGTTCAAGGTCTAGATCTGCTGTACTAGGCATTGGGTAGACACAAGGGTAAAACCTATGAATAACTAGTAATAACTATTGTCTTACAGATTGGAATCAACCCAGGACTGCTGTCAGCATACAAGGGACGTCATTACCCAAATCCAGGGAACCATTTTTGTAAGTTATTTGCTGTGTTTAGGACAGTGTATTTTATAAGGTTGTCTAGGGTGATAATACAATGTTATTTTAATGTACAATATGATAATGCATAGAATCTGCATTATGGTCACTCTACATACTAGGACTCTACATACTTGGATAGTGAGTGAGTGAGTGAGTGAATGAATGAATGGTATTATTGCTGTCTTTAGGGAAGTGCCTCTTCTTATCCGGTATCACTGAAGTTCAGCTCAATCACATGCACGATCAGTCGCTGCCTGAGAAGTATGGGATAGGCTTCACCAACATGGTGGAGAGGACAACGCCAGGAAGCAAAGATCTCACGAGGTAAGAGAAGATCATCGCCGGCCTCAGGGATTGGCTTGCCCCGTAGTGACGGGTGGCGAGTTTGTGGGGGAGGACGAATCGAAAGAGATAGAGGGTATGATTGGCTACTAAAAACTGGAAAAAAAATCAAACAAATTTAAAAACAAGAAGTGATCTCATGGCACTTCACACGTAGCCACCTCAATACTGCTGTGCTGTACTGATGAATGCATTTTTCATTACACACCGTGGATTAACAGTCACCCAGTATAACAAAAAAATATTGTGTTTGTGCACAGCAAAGAGTTTCGTGATGGAGGCAGAGTTCTGGTGGAGAAGTTGCAGAAATACAGGCCTCTCATAGCTGTCTTCAATGGAAAGTGTAAGTGCCACTTAAGTCTTGATATGCGGGGTCTCTGGCGGCTGTGAGTGACACTATGTTCAATTAAAAGGGCGTTCCTGTCTAGGTCTATCATTTGGCACATTATATGATATGTATGAATATGTATGAAACG
>JAINUG010000023.1:7882033-7895769 GCA_029706075.1 Aldrovandia affinis
GTTCAGTGAAAAGTAGCTACTTTGTCTCAAATCACTCAATCATATTTTAAAGTTGGCTTGCTGTCTACGACACAAAGTTTACAAAGTTAGCCAGCTAGCTTGCTTCTCTCTGAATATGCATTTTCTGATGTGACTTTAGTAGCCAAAGAGCTCTCATTTTGGCCTGACGGTGGGAAACCAGGAGAGGTTTTGTTCTGTCCCTTGGGCACTGGGGCTATTAGCCTTAGAACCATCAAGTCTTGGCACCCCTGGCTGGTGAATGGTGAAAAAGTTTGTAAAATCTGCAAGTAGGAAGTACCTACTAGCACAGATGCATCCCCTCTGCATCTGTGCCATTGGTCTCATTTTAAATTCATATGAAAGAAGAGCGATGGCTTTCGATTCCCGCTTCAGTATTTCTGAAGTACTTTTCATTGGCTGGCTGCTGTTGGAGATTGTGATTTGTCACATTAAATTGTTGATTGTGGAAGGGGGGGAATCAACAGGGCTCCTCCCTACAATGTGGGTGGGCTTATCACCAAATGGTGCTTTTACAGTCAGGCATTATATTTGCAAGGATTAAAAAAAAATCCTTAAAAATGTAAGCCTGGCTGGCAAGTCTACAGCGCCATGAAAGCATTCTGGGAACAAGGCCTCTGACAGTCTGTACTAGATTTGGGAATGTAATGTCACACCAATGACATATTGAGGTTGTTACAATTGATAAAACTTGACATTAAGTTTAAGTTTTTATACTTTTTTTCAGTTTGGGGAAAAAATTATAGTGGTCAGAAAAAGGAGACTATTATTATTTTATTTTTTTAATGGCTGAACTTGGCTCGTGAATGGGTCTTCCTCAAAAAAAAATGAGGATGACAATGTTTAAGGAGGCATAAAACACTACAATAGTGTATTCTGGGAAAAGCCAGGAGACCTAGCAGTGCCCATGTGAACCTGCTGAATCAGGAAAAGGTTCCAAAATGTTCACACTACCTCATTCTTTTGTTGCCCAATACATTTGGCTCACAATTGGAGAAAAAAAATCATGTTTATTGAACACATTTCTATGTTTCTCTTTCATTAAAAGCACCTGAGTTGGGTTTTCTATGGGTTTTTCTATGGTCCCTGAGAAGCTATTTTATAGGAGTCAGATATTACAAGAGTCACAGATCCTGCATGTCGATGGTCAGTCAATGTGAGTGAGAAAGGATTTTGACAAAGGGGGGGAATTAATCTTTTGTTTGTTTCCATGGTTCATCTTTTGGTGCTGTATTTCTTATTTCTTTCTCTTATTTTGTCTGCCACCATTAGCTAGGGCCAGATTTCCAAAATAATCATGTGAGTTGTGACAGAAAAAGTGTTTTTGTTTTGTTTTGTTTTGTTTTTTGGAATGGGGGGGAAAAAACAGCATAGAATTTACTGGTGTAACTGGTCCAAACTCATATTTCAGAACTGCTGATGGCACCTTGTGCATTTGTCTTTATGCGTGTGTAATTTTTCACGTGTGTGTGTATTTCTGGAAAGAGCACCATAAAACTGAGAAGGGACTTTGTAAATGTGGTCAGATAAGTATTCCATTAAATCTGTTAAGCAAATGGATGATGATGTTGTCATCTAAGCAACAGCTGTTTATGGTTGCTTTTTGAACAGGATATCGTTGTGCGAACCACAGAAGGGACCACAAAGAAGCTCAATACATCTTTTTAATTTGGAAGTAAAAATGTTGTCATCATGTACTTTTCTTTAACTCAATAAAATACCTGTAAAATAAATATTTTACTTGGCATTATTCCCCACACAGGTTATACACTTTTTTTTTTTTTTTCTGGGGTCTCAGGAGGATATCCTCCTGAGACGCCGGCCATTCATATTTATTCTCTGTAGTAAACATGAGTCTCTGCTCTCTATTTCATGAACCATATATGCAATCATGTTGAAACCTGTTGTAATGACTAGAGAACACCCTGGGCTTTCTAGTGATATCACAGTGTTGGGGGTGTAACTAAGAAAACATAAGCCCTGCCTTTTCAAAATGGATGACACCCCAACCAGCACGTTTTATGGGAGCAAGAGATTAAGTGATTAAATATACGCAGATATGGTGTTTCTGTGGCTAATAATTCTTTTTTGTTTGTTGAGAAAATCAGTGCGTTAACTACAATTTAGAAGGTTTTCAGTTGTATACATTAAATGTAACCCTCTAAATATAACACAGAGCGGACAGATCAGCTGACTCGGGCAAATCACGGGGAGGAGGTTTGTGCATTTATGTAAACAAAGCTTGGTGCACAGACAATTCCACTGTTGAGAGTCACTGCTCTGTTAATCTGGAATATCTTGTAGTTAAATGCAGACCTTTTTATCAGCCTAGGGAATTTACAGCTACCCTAGTGATTGCAGCCTACATACCCCCAGATGCTAATGCTAAGGTAGCAATGAAAGAGCTCCATGCTGCCATTAGCAAGTATCAGACAATGCATCCATTACATTACATTATAGGTATTTGGCAGACGCTCTTATCCAGAGCGACGTACAACAAAGTGTTAACCGTAGTCAAGAACAGTTTAGCTGAAAGCCACCCTAGTGGGAAGTACAATTCCTGGGTGCTAGGAGCAACCACATAGTTAAACTAGGACCCTGTAGGTAAATCTGTAGCCACAATTCAGAGGTAGCAGTAAAGCACTCAATGCAGGAAATAATGCCTAAGCCTAATACAATACATAAACAAGTAGACGTGTAAACTAAGCAACTATGTCCCTAAGTTAACAAAAATCGGACTACGGGGAGAGGTGCACCCTGAAGAGGTGAGTCTTCAGTCGTCGCTTGAAGGTGGCTAGGGTCTCAGCTGTTCTGACTTCCACAGGAGGCAGCCTTTATTGTTGCAGGAGATTTCAATCACTCCAGCCTGAAGACTGTGCTCCCCAAGTTTTATCATCATGTCTCTTGTCCCACAAGAGGCAACAAAACTTTAGACCATGTTTACACGAACATAAAGGAGGCATACAGAGCTGTTCCCCTCCCCCACCTGGGACAGTCTGATCACCTCTCTTTGTTCCTACTACCCAAGTACACCCCACTCATTAAACAGATTAAGCCCCTGACCAGATCTGTGAAGTTATGGCCTGAGGGGGCAGACTCTGAGCTACAGCGCCGGCTACAACCCACGGACTGGAGCCTGTTTGCCACCCAGGCCACCACAGACTCCCACATAGACATTCACTCCTACACCTCCTCTGTTTTAGACCATATCAGCTCCAACATCGACAGTGTCACCACCATCAAATGGATTACCACTTTCCCCAATCAGAAGCCGTGGATGAACAGAGAGGTCCGCTTACAGCTGAAAGCACGTGACACCTAGTCCAGAACGCTGCTGCTCGCCTGGTGTTCAACCAGCCGAAGTTCACCCACGTCACCCCTCTACTCTCCTCTCTGCATTGGCTCCCATCGCAGCACGCATCAGATTCAAGTCACTGGTGCTGGCTTTTCAAGCGGCCAAAGGTACTGCTCCCCG
The DNA here is from genome assembly GCA_029706075.1 of Aldrovandia affinis. Lineage (NCBI taxonomy): Eukaryota > Metazoa > Chordata > Actinopteri > Notacanthiformes > Halosauridae > Aldrovandia > Aldrovandia affinis. The sequence continues at coordinate 7,885,527 of JAINUG010000023.1, forward strand.
CACCTCCAGTCACTCATCACGCCCTACACCCCGTCCAGACCCCTCCGCTCCGCCTCCGCTGGCAGACTGACTGCCCCATCCCTCCGGGCGCCTGGCAGCCGCTCCTCGCGGTCTCGCCTCTTCTCTGTCCTGGTCCTCGTTGGTGGAACGACCTCCGCAATCCGGTCAGGACTGCGGAATCACTTCCAATCTTCCGCAAGAGACTCAAAACCCACCTCTTCAGACTCCACTACCACTGAACACCCACTAACCTTTTCTTTCCCAATGTTACAGGTATGATACGCAGTTGCCTGCAATGATGTCTTTTGCCGTTTTACTGCACTGATCTTGTACGCTAACTTTGATTGTTCTCGCCTTGTATTAATGCACATCTTGTAAGTCGCTCTGGATAAGAGCGTCTGCTAAATGCTTAAAATGTAATGTAAAAATGTACACCGCTTTTAGATCTGGTGACAAGCAGGCCTACTGCTCAGCCAGGGCTGACCTGAACAGGGCTATCAAGCAGGCCAAGCACAGCCACAAGCTCAAGGTTGAGGATCACTTCAACACCAATGATCCCCGACGCATGTGGCAGGGCATCCAGGCCATGACAGACTACAAACCCTCCAACAACTCCCCCCCGCAACTGACCCCTCCCTCCCTGATGAACTCAATAACTTCTATGCCCGCTTTGATAGAGACAACCGGGAGACGCCCACCAGGGCTGCTCTCCCTGCTGATCTCCAACCCCTCACTCTCTCCCCCACGGATGTGTTCGTCGCACTGAGCAGGACTAATGCACGTAAGGCAGCTGGGCCTGATGGCATCCCTGGCCGGGTGCTCAGGAACTGTGCTGAGCAGCTGACAGAGGTGTTCACTGACATTTTCAACTGGTCTCTAGCCCAGGCAACTGTCCCAGCGTGCTTCAAGACCACCTCCATCGTGCCTGTGCCGAAACACTCTTCCGCGACGAGCCACAATGACTTCCGCCCTGTTGCACTCACCTCCACCATCATGAAGTGCTTCGAGAGGCTGGTCCTGGCTCACCTCAAAGCTGGCCTCTCACCATCTCTCGACAAACATAAATTTGCCTACCGCGAGAACAGGAGCACGGACGACGCCATCTCTTCCGCGCTACACTCGGCCCTCACCCACCTGGACGAGAGCAACACTCACGTGCGAATGCTGTTCATCGACTTCAGCTCAGCATTCAACACCATCATCCCCTCCAAACTCATCTCCAAGCTTGGTGACCTTGTGGTAACCAAGGACCTGGACATCATCCCCTCCGTCTGCAACTGGATCCTCGACTTCCTGACCAACAGACCCCAGTCTGTTAGGATAGGCAACCTCACCTCCTCCACCCTAACCCTGAACACCGGCGTCCCACAAGGCTGCATGCTGAGCCCCCTTCTCTACTCCCTCTTCACCTGCGACTGCACTCCTATGCATGATACCAACACCATCATCAAGTTTGCAGACAACACAACGGTGGTGGGCCTCATCAAAAACAATGATGAGACGGCCTACAGGGAGGAGATCCAGCACATGGCGACATGGTGCGCCGACAACAACCTGGCACTGAACACCAAGAAGACTAAGGAGCTCATCGTGGACTTCAGGAAGACTAGGGCTGTCGCTCACCCCCCCGTCCACATCAATGGGGCGGAGGTCGAACGTGTCTCCAGCTTCAAATTCCTGGGTGTCCACATCTCCGAGGACCTCTCCTGGACCTTCAACACCTCATCACTGGTCAAGAAGGCTCACCAGCGTCTCTTCTTTCTGAGGAGACTGAGGAAAGCCCACCTATCTCCTCAGATCCTGGTGAACTTCTACCGGTGTGCCATTGAAAGCATCCTCACCAACTCCATCATGGCCTGGTATGGCAACTGCACTGCCTCTGACCGGAAGACACTGCAGAGGGTGGTGAAAACTGCCCAACGCATCACTGGCTCATCTCTCCCTGCCATCAAGTCCATCCACGACAGACGGTGTCTGAGGAAGGCTCACAGCATCATCAGAGACTCCTCTCACCCTAACCACGGACTGTTTGCCCTCCTCCCCTCCGGGAGGCGCTACAGGAATCTTCGTTCCAAGTCCAGCAGACTCAGGAACAGCTTCTTCCCCTCCGCTGTCATCTCCCTGAACTCCTCATCCCCCTCCAGTGACTGCCCCTCTCCACCTCCCCGTAGTATCCTGACCTTAGACTCTGGATCACTCCGGATACTCTGACTCTGGATTACTATGGTTTACTCTTCATGTAGTAACTCTGTTCACTGATTCTGGATACCCCCCTGACTACCCGCACTAGCTCTGTCATACCTACATTCTGCACATATCCATGTACAATACTGTAATATAGCCTTGTATAATTCTGTATAATTTTGCTGTACTTACCTATACGTATATTTATATATTTATACTAACCTGTACCCTTATTGCCATATGTACATACCTGCATATACTTACCTGTACATAACTGCACTAGTCTGTATATAAATTATAGCAAGTATACTTTTCACTACCTTTTATAGTAATAATTCAATACTGTGCCTGTTAGCATTATAACTACTGCTTATAGTACTGTATTGTAGCACTTACTGACATGTTTGCACTCTGGTTAGATACTAAACTTATTTTCTGTACTGTACCTGTACTGTACAATGACAATACATTTGAATCTAATCTAATCTAATAACTTTGTTTGTTAATGTCCTGCATAGTGGACTCTTTTTCACCTGATTTCCATAAAACCTCAGGAGACAGGGCAGTAACTCAGGCAGAAATCATTTTGTTCAAAATTGTTGAGGGAGACTCAGACATAGAGCTGTCAGGAGATGAGGATGGAGAGGGATCAGCTGACGATGAGCAAGAAGAAAATGATAACACCCGTCGTGATACATTTTGGGTCAGAAGTAACATGCTTACGAGGGTTCTGAAGCGTACACAAAAGTACATACATACACAGACAAATATGTGAGTGTACAAGTGCACATGCACAGACAGACATGCGCATGCACACACACACACACAGATGTGCATGTGCATATGTATTCATACACGCATACACATGTGCAGGTATGTGCACGTGCAATGCACATGCACACAAGCACATATACTGTATTTACATAACCAGTTAAAAGCATGCACGCAGGCACACAGTCTACTCTATTCATTAACATTACCATTGCTATTTTTGTAGTATATTAAACTGTGTTTATCCTATTCCCTTTCAATTACGATTCATCCCTACCATGGAGGAGAGTACTACGCAGGACGACACTGCCCACAACCGCAAAGATTGGAGGCCCTGAATGTACTTTGAGCAGTACATAGATGACCAAGTGTTTGAGGAAGTGTTTGCACACAGAAAACCAGCAGGAGGCACTGGTCACTGGAGCCAGTCTCAACACCACCCCAGAGGAGATAAAAACCAGTGTCCATGCACATGCCCTGTCTTGGATACCCAAGAATTAAAATGTATTGTGCAGCGAAGACTAGGGTTCCCATCATATCCAAGTCTATGAATAGGGATCGATTCTTCAAGATTAGAAAGTCACTCAAAGTCACAAACAAAAAGTGAAACCACAGCTGTAGATTAATCCTAGAGGAAAGCTGTAGTATAGGAATAAATATAATCACTCACCGTTTGATCGCTCTTGATCAGTTCAATAATTGGGAGCGGACAGACTGCTGCTGCTGCTACACACTGCTCCGGCTGCCATCTACTGAGAAGTTTTTAAGCATTCGTCTTGACGTTCACATTCCACATTTAATTGTCCTTATGTTATGTCCTTGTCCCCCAACTCAAAATCTGATTGGTTGAAGCAACAGTTTGATCAACACTTATTTTATGCTACAGGGCCTGCAGAACTGATTGTGAAGGCCTCCAGGCAAATTTATTTGACCCTGGCAACAAATGATGGCTGAAATGTGATTGGTTAAATGCTTTAATATGAAAATACACGTCTGGAAGCAGCGCAACCAGGGGAAAAGCTATGAAAGGAAGCGGACAGACCATTTGGAATTATTTAATAAGTATTCATGGAAAAAATATAATTAACATCAGTCTGTGATTCAGATATTTTTTAGGCCAGCAGAGAAGGCCTTGCAGGCCCTGACGGCCCACCACTGGTATTAAGGATTTTGAAGGAGCTTTATTGTCTTTTAACTTTACTTAAAAAATATAAATCACGAGTCACTGCTTGGCTTACTGTGCCTAAACATTTGTTTTTATAAACAATGATTTTAAAATGCTAGGTAAACTTTAATAACAGGGACAGGGACCAGGGCACACCATTTATGAGTAGGAAAATGAGTCACATAAACACAAATATGATTTGAAATAGCTTTTTTTATTTTGATCAAATCACAATCCCAAAATATAAGAAAGCATCTGTGCATATAAAAAATGTATGTTGATTTAAAATAAATAATTTCTGAAATGATGTTTGATCATATCGTAACAATAGTGTCTTGCAGTTTGTAATACATACAAATAAAACCAGTGTTATCTTCAGCAGGCTCAAGGCCATAATAACAAAGATTGCCATCTATTGTTAATATGTAGCCAATTAAGAAAACATTATTTTAAGTTCCTCTGCTCCGCTCTCTCTCCAACTGTCCCAGACTTTTCTACCTGCAAGTTTTTCTGTCACAGACTTCTCTCCACATCTGTCTCGTGTAGGCCTGCATCCATATTATTATTATTATTATATTATATTATTATTATTATTATTATTATTATTATATTATATTATTATTATTATTATATTATCCTCTCCAAATCCTCCGTCTGTTTTCCTTCCATTTGTTCCTTCTTCTCCCCAATAATCTCCTCTACTTCTTGGTGTGCATCTCCTGTTCTAGTGGTCTCTGTCCTCCCCTTGCTCTATGCATCTTCCTTCATTCTGTTGATTAATCTCCCCATCTTCCTCACCGTCTCTCTCCGACACTCATCCACCTGGGCTTGGCCCTCCATCTTCTCCATCTCCATCATACACTCCTCACCACTGTCTGCCTCCAAACTGCGTGTCATGTCTGCCTCGATCCTCTCCAGCTCAAACAGTATTCCCTCTATCTCTTCACTTATCTCTGATCTCTCTTTCTTCATTTCCTTTTTCACCATCCTCTCTGCCTCCATCCTCTCTATTTCCATCTCCACCAGTTCAATGAGTCTCTCCCACTCCTCTTCGTCCTCCATAAGCATCGCCTGCGCTCTCTCTATCGCTTCCTTCTCCTCTCTCATCCTCTCCCTCACTTCCTCAATCTCTTCCTTCATCCTCTCCGTCGCTTCACTCCTTCGACTGTTCTGCTGACGCGCTCTTTCCACCTCTTCCTTCATCCTCTCCATTGTTATCTTTTCTCGAATCGCCTCCTGTTCTCTCTCCATCTCTTGCGTCTCTCGAGCCTTTTCCACCTCCTCAATCTTACTCCTCAACTCGTCTCTCTCTCTCGCCCAGTCCAACACATTTTTCTTAATTTGCATATCCATCAGTTCCATCAAACTCCTGCACTCTTCAACCTCCCTTTCTGTCCTCTCTAGCTGTCTTTCCACTGCCTCTTTCTCCTCCCTCATCCTTGCCAAGTCTTTCTCCATCTCTTCCTTTTCGCTCACCCCCTGATCATTGATATCAGGCTCCGGTACCCTCTCCCTCTCCCTCTCCCCCTCCTCTCTCTCTTTGCTCATGCTCTCCATTTTCACCTCCATCTCTTCACTCATTCTGCCCCTGCAGCAACAAGGGATGGGGCTCTTTCCCTAACACGGTTGGTATAATAGACAATACTTGGTTTTGATGACAGAGATCTGCAAAGAGAGAAACATAACTAATTGTTTATTTTGCAACTTTTGCTCATTTCTTATCATGACAATGTGTGTCAGAGGATAAACTGTGGGAATAAATCAGTCATAGTGCATTTCGAATCGATGTACACGTAGCACTTTGCAAAGTGCAACGCACATATCTGGTAAAAAATTAAACAATTTTAAAAATGATTGATCAAGAGGCAGCTATCTGTGCAGTACAGTATGATGAAGCCAGTGTCATATTGATACAAAGAAGGTTGTGTTGATGACAAGCTCGCAAGGTTAGGTCAACCTGGGGTTGCTGGGGACAACAGGAAAATAAGTGATATATGTGGCCAATAAAAATTCAGTGAGTGATATAATAATTTGCGTGGAGCATAACATGGAAGAAACTTGCTATAGTGGGCTCTCAGAAACCATTGGTCCGTGCAACGTAATATATAACAGATTAGTCAAACTATGTGTAATAATGTGTTTGAACCTATTTAAAATGTTATGAATATATTAATAAATAGTAATAAATAAAACCTCTCTAACGTTAATCCCTTTGTGATCGCAAACCGCTGCGCTGAACCTTCCTGATCAGACTGTAAACTCTAATCAAAATACTTTGCTTGACGGAGTCTCACAGCCCCCAAAATGTTAAAACCACAGCTGTAGATTAATCCTAGAGGAAAGCTGTAGTATAGGAATAAATATAATCACTCACCGTTTGATCGCTCTTGATCAGTTCAATAATCGGATTCGGAGCGGACACACTGCTGCTGCTACACACTGCTCCGGCTGCCATCTACTGAGAAGTTTCGAAGCGTTCGTCACATCGCAATGTGGAATGTGATGTCACGGGTGCTGTGATCAGTCTGATTACAGCACCTGTGACATCACATTCCACGTTGTCCTTATGTTGCCATGGGAATCACCACTACAACAAACAACTCAAAATGAGTGACGGCCAGTGGCGGACACTAACGAAGTACATTTAAATTAACTTTACTTTGATTTATTACTGTATTTAAGTATTTTTCAAGTATCTGTGCTTACTTAAGTATTTCCATTTTTACTTTTATTTTTACTTTCACTCCCCTACATTTCAAAAGGCAAATGGGGTTAAATGTAGCATGTTTTACCTTTACTACTTGAGTAATATTTTATCAGGGTATCTGTACTTTTACTCAAGTAAAGGGTTTGTGTACTTTGTCCACCACTGGTGACAGCACACCATGCATCTTTAGCCTGCCAACTAGTTATTGAAGAGGGTGGTGAAACAAAATGACTAGTAGCACCATGGCTGTTTTTGGCAAATGCAGTCTGTGTGACATTTAAATTACAGGAAGGAAGTTTCAATTGTATTATGTCTACATGTAAACTGAGACGCAATATCAATACATCCACGCAACAGTCCTGAAATCTCCGCTTTCCTGTGTGGTGTGAACACTGCACAGGATAGAAAATACTTTGGAATAATGCCTCCATGGAAACACCACCCCCATTTCCACAAGAGGGCACTGTCCAAACGGGTACTTACAGGAAAGCAATGTATAACCTATGTGGGGAATGAATTAAATAATGCCAAGTAAAATACAAAAAGTGGATTCATTTTACAGGTATTTTATTGAGTTAAAGAAGAGTATATGATGACAACATTTTTACTTCCAAATTAAAAAGATGTATTGAGCTTCTTCATGGTCCCTTCTGTGGTTCGCACAACGATATCCTGTTCAAAAAGCAACCATAAACAGCTGTTGCTTAGACGACAACATCATCCAGTGACGGATTTGCTTAACAGATTTAATGGAATACTTATCTGACCACACTTGCTCTTTCCAGGAATACACACACTTGTGAAAATTACACACGCATAAAGACAAATGCACAAGGTGCCATCAGTAGTTCTGAAATGAGTTTGGACCAGTTACACCAATAAATTCTATGTAGTTTTTTTCCCATTCCAAAAAAACAAAACAAACACGTTTTCTGTCAACTCACACACATTTATTTTGTAAATCTGGCCTGAACTAATGGTGGCAGACAAAGAGAAAGGACATGGGAAGGACATGCTCACAGGAGACACGCCCCCACACAAAAGCCTTTTCTTCACCACCTCCACCCCCTCCTCATCCCAGAGAAGGGTCTACTCTCTCAGCAAGACTACTGCGTACCTTCACCAAGGCCAGAACAACAAGCTTCAAGAATGTTCTGCTGCAAGACAGGGGCAGCCAGGGATGAAAAAGCCAAATGAATTTTAGACGTGAGATGTACACGTGTGATAATGAACTCAAATATTGTCAAGGGACAAAAAGGGGAGAACGATGTTAGCGAGCTAGCTAGTTTTATTTACAAGTTTCAAATTCAAGTTTAAAAGTTGAAATAGCTCAATCTAAAGTGGACTGACACCTGTACGAACAAAAAATACGAACAAAAAATAATGTATTTATTGAAGATATTAGTTGAACCAGGTGTTTTAGTGCTGGGCTACAGCAAGTCTGCACCCATACCGGCCCTTCTCGGATAAGATTGGACACCCCTGTTGTAAAATGTATGAAATCATATGACTAATCGTGGTCTTCAATAAAGACATTCATTTTTGTTCTTACGGGTCTCAGTCCACTTTAGAACGCGCTATTTCAACTTTTAAACTTGAATTTGAAACTTGTAAATAAACTAGCTAGCTCGCTAACATCGTCCTCCCCTTCTTTTGTACGCCGTCGGTACGTTCCGATGTCAGAGTTTGACTCCGTGGTCCTGTTCAATGCGCATTTTAAAGCGACGCTTTGTGTCTGTACAGGGAAGAAATCATCCCTGTTTATTTTGTTCCATTTTGATCGCATATATTATTTCCCCTAGTTTCGACTGTATTTCAAATTGATATGTAGCTAAGGGTGTTTGTGGTGCATGCTTAGTTTGCTAAATGCACGCATATTGTTTTGTTAGCAAGCCAGTTGTCACTTAGTCGGTAGGCCAACGAACGAACTGTGCAGTTGGGTAACTTTTTACGTACTGCGCTAGCTAATCACATATTTCTTAGCGAAGGTAAGGTAGCTACATTTTATTTATTTTGTGTCGTGTAGGGAATGGTCTCTTTTGCTGTTATTGTTATTTTGAGCGTCTGCTATAGCGTTAGCTGGGTTTCTAACGTTACAGGTTTTGAATCCTGAACATTTCTGGCTCGCTACAAGTACAACAAAACTTTAATGAGGTCCGTTAATATACACTCAGTGGCCACTTTATTAGGTACACCTTTACACCTGCTTGTTAATGTAATTATCCAATCAAGATAGTCAAGAGGTCCAGTTGTTGGCCGTGTCCGAAACCGCTCACTCGTTCCCTATTCCCTATTCCCTATATAGTATATACTATATAGTGTACTATTTAGAGAACGAAAGTAGTGTTTTCGGAGACTACAACTGAACGTCATTTGCGTCAAAAAAAAAAAAGTGCCGGATATAAAGGTGACGCAAGCGGATGTGCTCAGTATCATAAACAAACCGAATACTCATGGCGGCAGGTTTAAATGTGCTAAAGTTTTGAGTTTCAAAGACGGGCAACATTTTGTGTAAATGTAAATAAATGTAAGTAACGTCGCTGTATTTCTTTCTGTCGCCATTCTTTCCCTTCTCTCCTTCGGTATGACATGACCGCATTGCATTGTGGTAGACGGGATCAATTCTAGGGTAAAGTAGGGTACAGTCGATGTACACTACAAATCACGATGAATTGTGGGTATTTTCTCGTTCCCTATTTAGTGTCTGAAATTCACATTTTAGAATTCGTCGCACTCTACAAAATGGCGTCCACACAAAGTAGTGTACTAAATAGGGAATAGGGAGTGGTTTCGGACACGGCCGTTGTTCAGACCAAAAATCAGAATGGGGAAGAAATGTGATCTAAGTGACTTTTACCGTGGAATGATTGTTGGTGCCAGACAGGGTGGTGTGAGTATCTCAGAAACTGCTGATCTTGTGGGATTTTCACGCACAACTGTCTCTAGAGTTTACAGAGAATGGTGCGAAAAACAAAAAACATCCAGTGAGCGGCAGTTCTCTGGGCGAAAACGCCTTGTTAATGAGAGCGGTTAGAAGACACTGGACAGACTGGTTCAAGCTGACAGGAAGGCGACAGTAACTCAAATAACCACGCGTTACAACAGTAGTATGCAGAAGAGCATCTCTGAACGCACAACACGTCGAACCTTGAAGTGGATGGGCTACAGCAAAAGAAGACCACACCGGGTAGATAACGTTGAGACCTAGCTAACTAGTTTATAAATATTGAAATGAGCTGACGTGTAATTGGCAAGTTAACGTATTTATTTTCCACACACTACCCAGTGTTCCCCCCTCTCAATTGTTAGAAGTTACTAGCTATGAAAATCTCTGCTACCTACAAGAACTTTAACATGCATGTATTTTAAAATCAACATTTCAATGAATTATTTCTTAGAGTAGGTTGTGTTTTTAT
>JAINUG010000230.1:0-372500 GCA_029706075.1 Aldrovandia affinis
TCTGCACTGGTTCCCATCGCAGCACGCATCAGATTCAAGTCACTGGTGCTTGCTTTTCAAGCGGCCAGGAGGTGCCTGCTCCCCATACCTCCAGTCACCATCACGCCCTACACCCCCGCCCAGACTCTCCGCCTCCGGGCCTCCGCTTGGCAGACTGACTGCCCCATCCTCCGGGCGCCGCGCTCCGCGGCCTCGCCTCTCTCTGTCCTGGTCCCTCGTTGGTGGAACGACTCTCCCGCAATTGAGCCAGATCATGGGAATCACTTCCGATCTTCCCGCAAGAGACTCAAAACTCCACCTCTCTGTGACTCCACTACCCCTGATCTCTGTCCATCTAGCTAAATTGTCTTCACCATCATTCAACACTCATACTCTTTAAAAAAAAAAAAAAAAAAAAAAACGTTGTATTATTTTGTAAACATTGTAAAATACTTTTTCCTTCCTGTGTTACAGGTATGGTATTTATCGTAAATGATGTCTATTGCTGTATTCCTGGGTGCTGATCTCGTGCGCTAACTGTGATTGCTCCGTACTATGTATTGATGCATTATCTTGTAAGTCGCTTCTTGATAAGAGCGTCTGCTAAATGCTTAAAATGTAAAATGTAAATGTATATATATATATTAAGAAATTGACAAAAAATTTCTGACAAAAAAATAAAACAAATATATATATAAAGGAAAATATATATATAAAAAAATTGACAAAAAAATGTGAGAAAAAAATATATATATATATATATGAAAATATATATATAAAAAATTGACAAAAAATGACAAAAATAATAATATATAAAATATAGTATATAAAGGAAAAAATATACAATAAAAATTTGACAAATTTGACACAATTTTTGACAAAAACAATAAATATATAAAATATATATATAAAGAAAAAATATATATTAAAGAAATATTTACTAAAAAAAATTTGACAAAAAATATACATAAAATATATATATAAAGCAAAAAAAAAATATATATAAAAAAGAAAATTGACAAAAATTTGAAAAAATAAATAAAATATATAAACTATATATAAAGGAAAAAATATATATATAAAAATAGACAAAAATATATATATAAAATATATATATAAAGGAAAATATATATTTTTTTAAAAATAGCCAAAAAAAAAAAATATATATATAAAATATATATATATATATAACCCTAACCCTAACTCCTAAAAAACTTTGACAAAAAATATATATAATATATATATATTAAAAATGTACAAAAAATTTGACAAAAAAAAAAAAAAAATATATATATATAAAGGAAAAAATATATATACAAAAAAATGTACAAAAAAAATGATAAAAAGCAACATATAAAATATATATATATAAAGGAAAAAGATATATTAAAAAATTTGACAAAATAAAAATAAATTAATGTTAAAAATATTAACGGTTGTGTAATGGTTGTTAAACGGTATATGTACAAAAAAAAATTAAAAAATAAACTACAAAATTTGACAAAAAAAAAATATATATATATAAAGGAAAATATATATAAAAAATGTGACCAAAAAATTGACAAAAAATTGACAAAATAAAAAATAAATTAATATTAAAAATACTAATAATTATTATTATTATTAATTAACCCTAACCCTAACCCTAATAATAATAATAATTATACTAATAATAATTATTATTATTAATTAGTATTATTAATATTTTTAATATTAATTTATTTATATTTTTATCCAATTTTTTGTAATAATAATAATACTTAAAATATTTACATTAATTTCAAAAAATATATAAATAAATAAATAAATATATATATAAAGAAATATTTACTAAAAAATTTGACAAAAAATATACATAAAATATATATATAAATGAAAAAAATATATATAAAAAAGAAAATTGAAAAAAATTTGAAAAATAATAAATATATAAAACTATATATAAAGGAAAAAAAAATATATATATAAAAAATAGACAAAAAAAAATATATATAAAATATATATATAAAGGAAAAAATTTTTTTTTAAAAATAGCCAAAAAAATATATATAAAATATATATATATATATAACCCTAACCCTAACCCTAAAAACTTTGACAAAAAATAATAAAAAATATATATAAAATATATATATTAAAAAAAAAATTTACAAAAAGTTTGACAAAAAAAATATATAAAATATATATATAAAGGAAAAAATATATATACAAAAAATTTACAAAAAATTTGACAAAAGCAATATATAAAATATATATATATAAAGGAAAAAATATATATTAAAAAAATGTGACAAAAAATGTGACAAAACAAAAATATATACATAAATATATATATAAAGGAAAAATATAGTTCTGCGTTCCCTGCCTGTTTTGCACCCGTTGAAGGAGCAGGTCTCGTTACTTTGTTAGTCTAATTAGCAGCTTGTTGCTTTTGTTCCACGGTTTATTGGTTGATTACTAGCTTCAGTCGCTTAGAAGATTTAGTTCAAAGTTTGATTGATACTTAGCGCTTCAACCAGTTTTGATTACCAGGCTTAGCACCGTGTTTGCAGTTGATTAATGTAAGGAATTGGTAATTAGTCTGTATTGTTGTCAGGAGAGATTTAGCGCCATCGGGCTGAATCTTATTGCATCTGACCACGGTAAGAGTATCTTGTTGCGTCCTTCCAGTCCGCGGTTGGTTAATCGCCTGTTTTGCACCCGCTGAAGGAGCAGGTCTCATTTTGTTAGTCTAATTAGCAGCTTGTTGCTTTTGTTCCAGTTTATTGGTTGATTACACAGCTTCAGTCGCGTTAGAAGATTTAGTTCAAAGTTTGATTGATACTTACGCTTCAACCAGTTTTTGATTACCAGGCTTAGCACCCGTGTTTGCAGTTGATTAATGTAAGGAATTGGTAATTAGTCTCTATTGTTGTCAGGGGGCATTCGCACATATAAGCAATCATAGTTGTGGATAGCGGCAGCCGCGGCAGCCTCCCGCCCTAGCCTCCCGGACCTCGGCGGACAAAGACAAAGGAGTCTACCTGCAGGAGTCCACCGAGGGGGCTAGCTAGGGGAGCTCGCCGCACGGTGAGTATCATAGTTTTGTATCTCCCTATTGTACTACCTCTGCATCTAACACTACATGCTTCCTCCCTATCCCAGTCCATGTCTCCTCTTCTAGATTGCCTAGAAGGAGAGATTCTACCCACACCGTAATCTGTCCAACCTCATCCACCCTCCTAGATCTCTCCCGGTGTTGACGGGTGGTAGCTGGCGGACTATGGAACTGCCAGTCCGCTGTCCGGAAGGCCGATTTCATCTCGGCCCAGGCTCAAGTACTCTCCCTGCAGTTCCTGGCGCTTACGGAGACCTGGATCACTCCGCAAAACACGGCCACCCCTGCTGCTCTCTCTGCCGCCTACACCTTCTCCCACACTCCACGACCTCAGGTAGAGGTGGAGGGACAGGTATACTGATCTCCCCCTGTGGAGATTTGGTATTGTTCCTCTTCCTCACTTCTCCTCCTCCTTTGAATTTCATGCTGTCACTGTCACTGTTCCATGTAAACTGCACATCATTGTTCTTTACCGCCTCCAGGTCCACTGGGGAGTTTCCAGATGAGATGGATGCCCTACTCAGTGCCTTCCCTGAGGATGGCACTCCCGCCTTACTCCTCGGGACTTCAACCTGCAGCTAGAGTCCTCCCAGGCCTCTGCATTCCTCCCTGCTTCAGTCCTTTGACTTCACCATGGCTGAATCCCCATCCACCCACAAGGCCGGTAACCAACTGACCTGGTCTTCACCAGGAACTGTGCCTCACCCAACATTACGGTATCGCTCTACATGTGTCTGACCATTCCTTTCTGTCCTTCTCCTCTCCCTCTCCCCTCTGTCCCTACACCATCTTCACCTGCTCCCACTGTCCTTGTCCGTCGCAACCTCCGCACTCTCACTCACCCGCTGCCCTGTCAGCTACTGTCCTATCTTTCCTTCCCCTACTGATGCCTTCTCTCAGCTACCTGCTGAAGTAGCATCATCCACCCTACTTTCCTCTCTCTCCTCCTCCTTTGACTTACTCTGTCCTCTATCCGCTAAACCCGCTGTCTCCGCCCCGCCTGGCTAACCGATTCCATTCGGGCTAACCGACTGAAGCTGCGTGCGGCAGAAAGGAAATGGAGAAAATCCAAATCCCCTGCAGCTCTGTCTGACTTCCACACACTCCTGGCTTCCTTCTCCGCTAACCTCTCCTCTGCTAAGTCTGCATTTTTTTTCTAAAATTCAATCTTCTGTTTCCAACCCACGTAAACTCTATGCTACGTTTTCTCTCTCCTCACCCCTCCTCCTCCCCCACCCCCTCCTCTATAACCGCCGATGACTTCTCATCCTTCTTTCACGAGAAGGTTGAGGTCATTCGCAACTCCTTCCCCCAACCTCTCCCTCTCCCATCCCGCTACCTAAACCTCCCACTCCTCTGTCCTCCTTCTCACCCTCCCTGACTCTGACATCCTTCAACTTATTCTCTCCCACCGTCCCACCACCTGCCCTCTTGATCCCATTCCTTCCCCTCTTCCAGTCCATTGCTATGGACATCCTCCCTTTGTCTCTAATGTCATTAACTCCTCTCTGTCCTCTGGCTCTGTCCTCCTCCCTCAAATGCGCTCAGGTTGTCCCTCCTCAAAAACCCTCTCTGAATCCTGCTGTCATCTCTAACTACCGACCTGTCTCTTCCTCCCATTCCTCTCCAAAACGTTAGAGCGGGCTGTCTATAATCAACTGTCTGCTCATCTCTCACAGAACGACCTGCTTGATCCTAACCAATCTGGGTTCAGAGCAGGCCACCCACAGAGACTGCTCTCCTTGCGGTCACAGAGGCTCTTCACATCGCCAAGTCCAGATCCCTTAGCTCTGTCCTCCTTCTCTCGACCTGTCGGCGGCATTCGACACCGTGACCACCGGATCCTGCTCTCATCTCTCGCCGAGATGGGAATCTCTGGATCTGTGTTGACATGGTTTGAGTCCTACCTGGCTGACCGGTCCTAACAGGTGGCCTGAGAGGATCCTCTCCTCTCCCCGCACCCTCTCTACCGGTGTCCCGCAGGGCTCGGTGCTAGGCCCTGTCCTATTTTCTCTGTACACCAAGTCACTTGGTTCTGTTATTTCTGCTCATGGTTTTTCCTATCACTGTTATGCTGATGACACTCAACTGTTTCTCTCCTTCCTCCATCTGATACCCAGGTCCCGGCACGGATCTCTGCATGCCTGGCTGACATCTCCGCATGGATGTCCACCCACCACCTGAAGCTGAACCTGGGGAAGACAGAGCTGCTCTTCCTCCCAGCGAAGGGGCTCCCGATGATTGATGCGTCAATCACCGTGGAAGGCTCCATAGTGTCTCCGTCCCAGTCTGCCAGGAGTCTTGGGGTAACCCTGGACAACCAGCTGTGCTTCTCGAGCCATATTGCAGCGATCACTGACCTGCCGCTTCTCCTCCACAACATCCGGAGGATCCGACTCCTCACCCAAGAGGCCACACAACTCCTGGTCCAGGCCCTGGTGATCTCACGCCTGGACTACTGCAACTCCTGCTGGCAGGCCTTCCGGCCTGTGCCATCAAGCCACTGCAACTAGTCCAGAACGCTGCTGCTCGCCTGGTGTTCAACCAGCCGAAGTTCACCCACGCCACCCCTCTACTCTCCTCTCTGCACTGGCTCCCATCGCAGCACGCATCAGATTCAAGTCACTGGTGCTTGCTTTTCAAGCGGCCAGAGGTACTGCTCCCCCATACCTCCAGTCACTCATCACGCCCTACACCCCGTCCAGACCTCTCCGCTCCGCCTCCGCTGGCAGACTGACTGCCCCATCCTCCGGGCGCCTGGGCAGCGCGCTCCTCGCGGTCTCGCCTCTTCTCTGTCCTGGTCCCTCGCTGGTGGAACGACCTCCCGCAATTGGTCAGGACTGCGGAATCACTTCCGATCTTCCGCAAGAGACTCAAAACCCACCTCTTCAGACTCCACTACCCCTGATCTCTGTCCATCTAGCTAAATTGTCTTCACCACTGTCTACTTGTTCAACACTATACTCTTTTAAAAAAAAAAAAAAAAAAAAAAATTGTACATTTTGTAAACATTGTAAAATACCTTTTCCTTCCAGGTTACAGGTATGGTACGCAGATGCCTGCAATGATGTCTATTGCTGTATTCCTGCACTGATCTCGGCGCTAACTGTGATTGCTCCTACCATGTATTGATGCACATCTTGTAAGTCGCTTCTGATAAGAGCGTCTGCTAAATGCTTAAAATGTAAAATGTAAAATGTATATATATATATATTTAAAAGAAAATTGACAAAAATTTGACAAAAATAAAAACAAATATATATATAAAGGAAAAATATATATATAAAAAATTGACAAAAAATGTGAGAAAAAAAATATATATATATAAAGGGAAAAATATATATATAAAAAAATTGACAAAAATGACAAAAATAATAATATATAAAATATATATATAAAGGAAAAATATATAATAAAAAATTTGACAAAAAATTTGACACAATTTTTTGACAAAAACAATAAATATATAAAATATATATATAAAGGAAAAATATATATATTAAAGAAATATTTACTAAAAATTTGATAAAAAAAAAATATACATAAAATATATATATAAAGCAAAAAAAAATATATATAAAAAGAAAATTGACAAAAATTTGAAAAATAAATAAATATATAAACTATATATAAAGGAAAAATATATATATAAAAAAATAGACAAAAAAATATATATATAAAATATATATATAAAGGAAAATATATATTTTTTTAAAAATAGCCAAAAAAAAAAAAAAAAATATATATAAAATATATATATATATATAACCCTAACCCTAACCCTAAAAACTTTGACAAAAAAAATATATATAATATATATATATTAAAAAAAAATTTACAAAAAAGTTTGACAAAAAAAAATATATAAAATATATATATAAAGGAAAAATATATATATAAAAAAATTTACAAAAATTTGACAAAAAAGCAACATATAAAATATATATATATAAAGGAAAATATATATATTAAAAAATGTGACAAAAAAATGTGACAAAACAAAATATATACATAAAATATATATATAAAGGAAAATATATAGTTCTGCGTTCCTGCCTGTTTTGCACCCGTTGAAGGAGCAGGTCTCGTTACTTTGTTAGTCTAATTAGCAGCTTGTTGCTTTTGTTCCACGGTTTATTGGTTGATTACTAGCTTCAGTCGCTGCTTAGAAGATTTAGTTCAAAGTTTGATTGATACTTAGCGTTTCAACCAGTTTTGATTACCAGGCTTAGCACCCGTGTTTGCAGTTGATTAATGTAAGGAATTGGTAATTAGTCTGTATTGTTGTCAGGGAGGATTTAAGCGCGTTATCGGCTGAATCTTATCAGTGTGCATCTGACCACGGTAAGAGTATCTTGTTGCGTTCCAGTCCGTGTTGGTTACCCGCGTTAGACTTCGTGTGTGTAGTTCTGCGTTCCCTGCCTGTTTTGCACCCGTTGAAGGAGCAGGTCTCGTTACTTTGTTAGTCTAATTAGCAGCTTGTTGCTTTTGTTCCACGGTTTATTGGTTGATTACTAGCTTCAGTCGCTGCTTAGAAGATTTAGTTCAAAGTTTGATTGATACTTTAGCGTTTCAACCAGTTTTGATTACCAGGCTTAGCACCCGTGTTTGCAGTTGATTAATGTAAGGAATTGGTAATTAGTCTCTATTGTTGTCAGGGGGCATTCGCCACATATAAGCAATCATAGTTGTGGATAGCGGCAGCTTTTCGCGGCAGCCTCCCCGTCCTAGCCTCCCCGGACGAAGACTCGGCGGACAAAGACAAAGGAGTCTACCTGCAGGAGTCCACCGAGGGGGCCAGCTAGGGGAGTGCTCGCCGCACGGTGAGTATCATAGTTTTGTATCTCCCTATTGTACTACCTCTGCATCTAACACTACATGCTTCCTCCCTATCCCAGTCCATGTCTCCTCTTCTAGATTGCCTAGAAGGAGAGATTCTACCCACACCCGTAATCTGTCCAACCTCATCCACCCTCCTAGATCTCCCGGTGTTGACGTGGTGGTAGCTGGCGGACTATGGAACTGCCAGTCCGCTGTCCGGAAGGCCGATTTCATCTCGGCCCAGGCCTCGCACTCTCCCTGCAGTTCCTGGCGCTACGGAGACCTGGATCACTCCGCAAAACACGGCCACCCCTGCTGCTCTCTGCCGCCTACACCTTCTCCCACACTCCACGACCCTCAGGTAGAGGTGGAGGGACAGGTATACTGATCTCCCCCTGTGGAGATTTGGTATTGTTCCTCTTCCTCACTTCTCCTCCTCCTCCTTTGAATTTCATGCTGTCACTGTCACTGTTCCATGTAAACTGCACATCATTGTTCTTTACCGCCCTCCAGGTCCACTGGGGAGTTTCCTAGATGAGATGGATGCCCTACTCAGTGCCTTCCTGAGGATGGCACTCCCGCCTTACTCCTCGGGACTTCAACCTGCAGCTAGAGTCCTCCCAGGCCTCTGCATTCCTCCCCTGCTTCAGTCCTTTGACTTCACCATGGCTGAATCCCCATCCACCCACAAGGCCGGTAACCAACTGGACCTGGTCTTCACCAGGAACTGTGCCTCACCCAACATTACGGTATCGCCTCTACATGTGTCTGACCATTCCTTTCTGTCCTTCTCCCTCCCTCTCCCCTCTGTCCCTACACCATCTTCACCTGCTCCCACTGTCCTTGTCCGTCGCAACCTCCGCACTCTCTCACCCGCTGCCCTGTCAGCTACTGTCCTATCTTCCCTTCCCCCTACTGATGCCTTCTCTCAGCTACCTGCTGAAGTAGCATCATCCACCCTACTTTTCTCTCTCTCCTCCTCCTTTGACTTACTCTGTCCTCTATCCGCTAAACCCGCTCGTCTCCGCCCCCGCCCCTGGCTGGCTAACCGATTCCATTCGGGCTAACCGACTGAAGCTGCGTGCGGCAGAAAGGAAATGGAGAAAATCCAAATCCCCTGCAGCTCTGTCTGACTTCCACACACTCCTGGCTTCCTTCTCCGCTAACCTCTCCTCTGCTAAGTCTGCATTTTTCCTTTCTAAAATTCAATCTTCTGTTTCCAACCCACGTAAACTCTATGCTACGTTTTCCTCTCTCCTCACCCCCCTCCTCCCCCCACCCTCCTCTATAACCGCCGATGACTTCTCATCCTTCTTTCACGAGAAGGTTGAGGTCATTCGCAACTCCTTCCCCCCAACCTCTCCCTCTCCCATCCCGCTACCTAAACCTCCCACTCCTCTGTCCTCCTTCTCACCCCTCCCTGACTCTGACATCCTTCAACTTATTCTCTCCCACCGTCCCACCACCTGCCCTCTTGATCCCATTCCTTCCCCCTCTTCCAGTCCATTGCTATGGACATCCTCCCCTTTGTCTCTAATGTCATTAACTCCTCTCTGTCCTCTGGCTCTGTCCCCTCCTCCCTCAAATGCGCTCAGGTTGTCCCCTCCTCAAAAACCCTCTCTGAATCCTGCTGTCATCTCTAACTACCGACCTGTCTCTCTCCTCCCATTCCTCTCCAAAACGTTAGAGCGGGCTGTCTATAATCAACTGTCTGCTCATCTCTCACAGAACGACCTGCTTGATCCTAACCAATCTGGGTTCAGAGCAGGCCACTCCACAGAGACTGCTCTCCTTGCGGTCACAGAGGCTCTTCACATCGCCAAGTCCAGATCCCTTAGCTCTGTCCTCCTTCTCCTCGACCTGTCGGCGGCATTCGACACCGTGGACCACCGGATCCTGCTCTCATCTCTCGTCGAGATGGGAATCTCTGGATCTGTGTTGACATGGTTTGAGTCCTACCTGGCTGACCGGTCCTACCAGGTGGCCTGGAGAGGATCCCTCTCCTCTCCCCGCACCCTCTCTACCGGTGTCCCGCAGGGCTCGGTGCTAGGCCCTGTCCTATTTTCTCTGTACACCAAGTCACTTGGTTCTGTTATTTCTGCTCATGGTTTTTCCTATCACTGTTATGCTGATGACACTCAACTGTTTTCTCTCCTTCCCTCCATCTGATACCCAGGTCCCGGCACGGATCTCTGCATGCCTGGCTGACATCTCCGCATGGATGTCCACCCACCACCTGAAGCTGAACCTGGGGAAGACAGAGCTGCTCTTCCTCCCAGCGAAGGGCTCCCCGATGATTGATGCGTCAATCACCGTGGGAAGGCTCCATAGTGTCTCCGTCCCAGTCTGCCAGGAGTCTTGGGGTAACCCTGACAACCAGCTGTGCTTCTCGAGCCATATTGCAGCGATCACTCGGACCTGCCGTTTCTCCCTCCACAACATCCGGAGGATCCGACCGTTCCTCACCCAAGAGGCCACACAACTCCTGGTCCAGGCCCTGGTGATCTCACGTCTGGACTACTGCAACTCTGCTGGCAGGCCTTCCGGCCTGTGCCATCAAGCCACTGCAACTAGTCCAGAACGCTGCTGCTCGCCTGGTGTTCAACCAGCCGAAGTTCACCCACGTCACCCTCTACTCTCCTCTCTGCACTGGCTCCCCATCGCAGCACGCATCAGATTCAAGTCACTGGTGCTTGCTTTTCAAGCGGCCAGAGGTACTGCTCCCCCATACCTCCAGTCACTCATCACGCCCTACACCCCGTCCAGACCTCTCCGCTCCGCCTCCGCTGGCAGACTGACTGCCCCATCCCTCCGGGCGCCTGGCAGCCGCTCCTCGCGGTCTCGCCTCTTCTCTGTCCTGGTCCTCGTTGGTGGAACGACCTCCCGCAATTGGTCAGGACTGCGGAATCACTTCCGATCTTCCGCAAGAGACTCAAAACCCACCTCTTCAGACTCCACTACCCCTGATCTCTGTCCATCTAGCTAAATTGTCTTCACCACTGTCTACTTGTTCAACACTATACTCTTTTAAAAAAAAAAAAAAAAAAAAAAAAAAAAAAATTGTACATTTTGTAAACATTGTAAAATACCTTTTCCTTCCCGGTGTTACAGGTATGGTACGCAGATGCCTGCAATGATGTCTATTGCTGTATTCCTGCACTGATCTCGTGCGCTAACTGTGATTGCTCCTACCATGTATTGATGCACATCTTGTAAGTCGCTCTGGATAAGAGCGTCTGCTAAATGCTTAAAATGTAAAATGTAAAATGTATATATATATATATTTAAAAGAAAATTGACAAAAATTTGACAAAAAAAATAAAAACAAATATATATATAAAGGAAAAAAATATATATATAAAAAAATTGACAAAAAAATGTGAGAAAAAAATATATATATATATATAAAGGGAAAAAATATATATATAAAAAAAATTGACAAAAAAATGACAAAAAATAATAATATATAAAATATATATATAAAGGAAAAAAATATACAATAAAAATTTGACAAAAAATTTGACACAATTTTTTGACAAAAACAATAAATATATAAAATATATATATAAAGGAAAAATATATATATTAAAGAAATATTTACTAAAAAATTTGACAAAAAAAAAATATACATAAAATATATATATAAAGCAAAAAAAAATATATATAAAAGAAAATTGACAAAAATTTGAAAAAATAAATAAATATATAAACTATATATAAAGGAAAAAAAATATATATAAAAAAATAGACAAAAAAATATATATATAAAATATATATATAAAGGAAAATATATATATTTTTTAAAAATAAAAAAAAAAAATATATATATAAAATATATATATATATATAACCCTAACCCTAACCCTAAAAACTTTGACAAAAAAAAATATATAATATATATATAAAAAAATGTACAAAAAAATTTGACAAAAAAAAAAAAAAAAAAAATATATATATATAAAGGAAAAAAATATATACACAAAAATGTACAAAAAAATTGACAAAAAGCAACATATAAAATATATATATATAAAGGAAAAAAAGATATATTAAAAATTTTGACAAAAAATAAAAATAAATTAATGTTAAAAATATTAACGGTTATGTAATGATTGTTAAACGGTATATGTACAAAAAAAAATTAAAAAAAATAAACTACAAAATTTGACAAAAAAAAAAAATATATATATATAAAGAAAAAATATATATAAAAAAATGTGACCAAAAAATTGGACAAAAAATTGACAAAATATAAAAATAAATTAATATTAAAAATATTAATAATTATTATTATTATTAATTAACCCTAACCCTAACCCTAATAATAATAATAATTATACTAATAATAATTATTATTATTAATTAGTATTATTAATATTTTTAATATTAATTTATTTATATTTTTTATCCAATTTTTTTGTAATAATAATAATAATTTAAAATATTTTACATTAATTTCAAAAAAATATATAAATAAATAAATAAATATATATATTTATAACCCTAACCCTAACCCTAAAAATTTGACCAAAATAAATAAATATATAAAATATATATATAAATGAAAAAAATATATATTAAAAAAATGTACAAAACAATTTGACAAAAAAACAACATATAAAATATATATATAAAGGAAAAATATATATATTTAAAAAATGTGACAAAAAAAAAAATATATACATAAAATATATATATAAAGGAAAAAAAAATATATATATAAAAAAATGTACAAAAATTTGACAAAAAAATGTACAAAATAAAATATATATATAAAATATAAATATAAAGGAGAAAAACATTTTTAGATAAAAAAATATATATAAAAACATTAACAAAAACATTTGACAAAAAAACCCCATATAAAAATGTGACAAAAAAATGTGACAAAAAAATGTGACAAAAAAATGTGACTAAAAAATAAATATATAAAATATATATATAAAGGAAAAAAATATATATTAAAAACAATTGACAAAAAAATGTGACAAAAAAATAAATATATAAAATATATATATAAAGGAAAAATATATATATAAAAAAATGTGACCAAAAAATGTGACCAAAAAATTGACAAAATATAAAAATAAATTAATATT
The DNA here is from genome assembly GCA_029706075.1 of Aldrovandia affinis. Taxonomy (NCBI): domain Eukaryota; kingdom Metazoa; phylum Chordata; class Actinopteri; order Notacanthiformes; family Halosauridae; genus Aldrovandia; species Aldrovandia affinis. Next base: position 12,997 of record JAINUG010000230.1, read on the forward strand.
AAAAATATTAATAATAATTATTAGTATTAATTAACCCTAACCCTAACCCTAATAATAATAATAATTATACTAATAATTATTAGTATTATTAATTAGTATTATTAATTAGTATTATTAATTAGTATTATTAATTAGTATTATTAATTAGTATTATTAATTAGTATTATTAATATTTTTAATATTAATTTATTTTTATTTTTTATCAAATGTTTTTGTAATAATAATAATAATTTAAAATATTTTTAATTAATTTCAAAAAAATATATATTAAAATATATATATATATATATATATTTATAACCCTAACCCTAACCCTAAAAAATGTGGAAAAACATTTGACAAAAAAATATATATACCGTATTTTTGCACTATTGGGCGCACCGGATTATAAGGCGCACTGTCAATGAATGGTCTATTTTCGATCTTTTTCATATATAAAGCGCACGGACTATAAGGCGCATTAAGCGGAAAAAAACAGTCAGATAAGTCAGTCAGTCAAACTTTATTAAACGCGTTCACAATAACTCTCAACATTATTCAAACGTTAATGAGCGTATTCACAATAACTACCAACCTTGTTCAGTTGTAACATGTAAAAAAAACACAGTCTGATACCGCTAAATCAAACGTTAGCGTATTCACAAAAGCTCTCAAAATTGTTCAGTTATAACACGTAAAATACAACACAATACACTCACTTTTTCAGTTTATTCCTCGTCCACAAATCCTTCAAATTCTTCATCTTCAGTGTCCGAAGTTTAACATTTGGGCGACACGGCATCCAACATGCCCGAATCCCTCTCGTCATTATCCGAGTCAATTCTACAGTCAAAGGTGTCGGCAGATTGCTCATTTTTGCGAAACGGAGGAGGAGAGACTGCGCATAAGGTAACAAAGTACTAAATACATTTTATTTCACGTTATTTGTATGTTTGGAAAACGTATTTTGTAGACTATTGTTGTATTCCTGCACTGAAAACTAGCTAGCTGCTGCCAATAGTGCGTTAACACTAGCAGATTTAACTTTAACCAGATACACTGTGATTAAATGGAAGCCGACAGCAGATAATGAGCATGGATTGTGCTTTTTTTTAATGATAAAAACAACATGAGATTTGGCACACTGTCAGAGCTGGCTAGCTAAACATTGTAACGTTACACCTAATTTCGCTATGGTAATAAATTGTACATTACATAATTTTATTTATTGACATGATCAATATTTCGTCGTTTGCACAGTCATGTTTAGCCCCTATGTTGTAACGCTAGCAGAAGCTCCGTTTAAGTGGCTAGCATGTAGCTAGCAGAAGCTCATTTTATAAGTTTATCAAGGTTTACAAGAAGCTCCGCTTATAAGTTTAAATGTGTTTTTTGAAGATTTTGTCAGGGTTTTAGTAGGTGTGGAACCAAGTGTGAGAGAGAGAGAGAGAGAGAGACCCAGAATGCGTAGATGCGTTAAGAATATTTATTTAATCTTAACGCTGGCAGGAACGAAAGCAAAACCGTGTCGCGAAAACACAGAGAACTAACAAAATAAAACAAAATAAACAAACGACCCGGAACAAACCAAACTAGCTAAATAAGAACTCCAAAACTTATTCCAGAACACGGAATAAACAAAACACTGGCAATCTAAGAAAACAAACAAGACACGAATAAACAAAGTCACGCGAGGCAAGAACACTAGGCAATAGAGGTTTCGACCAAACAAGCAAGATAATGTCCAAGCAAGGAACAGAGAATTTCAGCTGGTTAAATGTCCTCCGGTAAATGATCACAGCTGTCTGTAATGACATTGATTAGCTAGGTGCATTCTTGCCGTGTCTTTTACTCCTCCTGATTGGCGCTTGGGGGAAATTTCTAATTGCCGGTCGAATCGTTACAGATTTATGTTAGTATTTTTTCGAAGACGTTTTTTGTTCAAGTGGACCCATTCCCTTCTTGGTTATGTGCAGCCAGTGAGGTATGTTAACGTTATACTGACTTTGTGTTCATGTTTTGTACTTAGGTTGTAATTGTTAGGTGACGATGTATTTATGTTGTGCATTATTGTGAACTTTGTACAGTTCGACGGTGGATATGAGAAGAGAGAAAGGTGGATATGAGAAGAGAGAAAGGTGGATTTGACGAGAGAGAGAGAGAGAGAGAGAGAGAGAGAGAATAAATTCATCCATCTGTAATCGCAGAACCGTGGTCAAGTGTGTTTCCTGAAGGGAGTGATAGTCAGTAAGCACAACCAGAATTAATACCGTATTGACCCGAATATAAAACGACCCCGATTATAAAACGACCCCCCTTTTTCAAGACTCATTTTTTGGAAAAATACTTTTTTGAAGACCAAATCTTGTTTGTATAAAGAAAATCATTTTATTTGTCTTCACATTAAATAAAACAATGTAGGCTGTTTGTAACATCTTTTGGTAAAATCATGTTTTCAGTATTCAACAATTGTCTAGATTGCAATAAAACAGTAGTGCAATTGTCAGGAGTGTAGTAGGGGTGGAACCAAATGCAGGCGCGAAAGAGACCCAAAATACGGAAATATGTTTATGGTATTTATTTTCCACAAACGTAAGCAAAACAATGTCTGTGGCGACACGCAAATAACTAACCAAACAAACCAAAATGATAAACAAACTGGAACAAACAAAGCTAGGTAAGCAGCTAATCCAAAACGTAATCCAAAACACGGATTTAACTAAACAGAGGAACTATAATATTGAAAAAACAAGAATCAACTTTATATAAATTTCTGATTGCCGGTCGAATCGCCCCTCTGTTGTTGTGAATGAATTTTTACGCTAAAAAAATTTGGGGCGCGAATATAAAAGGATGCGATTTTTTCAGACTTTTTTCTAGGAAAAAACGGTACATAAGGCGCACCGGATTATAAGGCGCACTGTCGATTTTTGAGAAAATTAAAGGCTTTTAAGTGCGCCTTATAGTGCGAAAACTACGGTACATAAAATATATACATAAAGGAAAAAAATATATATATTAAAAAAAGTGACAATAAAATGTGACAAAAATAAAAATAAATTAATATTAAAAATATTAATAATAATAATAATAATAATAATAATAATTAATTATTAATTATTAATATTAATAATTATTATTAATTAACCCTAACCCTAACCCTAATAATAATAATAATTAATAATAATAATAATTTAAATTACTTACCCTTTAAATTAATTACATTTACTAACCCTACCCCTAAAAAATATATATATAAAAGGAAAAAAATATATAAATGTAAAAAATATATATATATTTATAACCCTAACCCTAACCTTAAAAAATTTGACAAAAAAATATATATACATAAAATATATATATAAAGAAAAAAAAGATATAAAAAATGTTTAAAAAATGTGACAAAAAACAACATATAAAATATATATATAAAGGAAAAAAATATATATTAAAAAAATATTTACAAAAAAATTTGACAAAACAAAAATATATACATAAAATATATATATAAAGGAATATATATATATATATTTAAAAGAAAATTGACAAAAATCTGACAAAAAAAAATAATATATAAAATTTATATATAAAGAAAAAAAATATATATAAAAAAATTGACAAAAAAATAAATATATAAAACATATATATAAAGGAAAAAAATATATAAATATAAAAATATATATATATTTATAACCCTAACCCTAACCTTAAAAATTGGCAAAAATAAATAAATATATAAAATATATATATAAAGGAAAAAATATATATATAAAAATGTACAAAAAAGTGACAAAAAACAACAACATATAAAATATATATATAAAGGAAAAAAAATATATATTAAAAAATATTTACAAAAAAATGTGACAAAACAAAATATATACATAAAAAAAATATATATAAAGGAAAATATATATATATATATTTAAAATAAAATTGACAAAAATTTGACAAAAAAATAAAAACAAATATATATATAAAGGAAAAAAAAATATATATAAAAAATTGACCAAAAATGTGAAAAAATAAAATAAAATATATATAAAGGAAAAAAATATATATTAAAAAAAAATTGACAAAAATGACAAAAAAAAAAAAATATAAAAAATATATATAAAAAAAAAAATATATAAATATAAAATTTGACAAAAAATGTGACACAAAAATGTGACAAAAAAATGTGACAAAAAAATGTGACAAAAAAATGTGACAAAAAAATGTGACAAAAAAATGTGACAAAAAAATAAATATATAAAATATATATATAAAGAAAAAAATATATATAAAAAAATTGACAAAAAAATGTGACAAAAAAAATAAATATATAAAATATATATATAAAGGAAAAATATATATATAAAAAAATGTGAAAAAAATGTGACAAAAAAATTGACAAAATATAAAAATAAATTAATATTAAAAATATTAATAATAATTATTATTATTAATTAACCCTAACCCTAACCATAATAATAATAATAATTATACTAATAATTATTAGTATTATTAATTCGTATTATTAATTCGTATTATTAATTCGTATTATTAATTCGTATTATTAATTAGTATTATTAATTAGTATTATTAATTAGTATGATTAATATTTTTAATATGAATTTATTTTTATTTTTATCAAATTTTTTGTAATAATAATAATAATTTAAAATATTTTTAATTAATTTCAAAAAAATATATATTAAAAAATATATATATATTTATAACCCTAACCCTAACCCTAAAAAATGTGACAAAAATGTGACAAAAAAAATAATATATACCGTATTTTTTTTGCACTATTGGGCGCACGGATTATAAGGCGCACTGTCAATGAATGGTCTATTTTCGATCTTTTTCATATATAAAGCGACCGGACTATAAGGCGCATTAAGCAAAAAAAACAGTCAGATAAGTCAGTCAGTCAAACTTTATTAAACGCGTTCACAATAACTCTCAACATTATTCAAACGTTAATGAGCGTATTCACAATAACTACCAACCTTGTTCAGTTGTAACACATAAAAAACACAGTCTGATACCGCTAAATCAAACGTTAGCGTATTCACAAAAGCTCTCAAAATTGTTCAGTTATAACACGTAAAATACAACACAATACACTCACTTTTCAGTTTATTCCTCGTCCACAAATCCTTCAAATTCTTCATCTTCAGTGTCCGAGTTTAACATTTGGGCGATTACGGCATCCAACATGTCCGAATCCCTCTCGTCATTATCCGAGTCAATTCTACAGTCAAAGGTGTTGGCAGATTGCTCATTTTTGCGAAACGGAGGAGGAGAGACTGCGCATAAGGTAACAAAGTACTAAATACATTTTATTTCACGTTATTTGTATGTTTGGAAAACGTATTTTGTAGACTATTGTTGTATTCCTGCACTGAAAACTAGCTAGCTGCTGCCAATAGTGCGTTAACACTAGCAGATTTAACTTTAACCAGATACACTGTGATTGAATGGAAGCCGACAGCAGATAATGAGCATGGATTGTGCTTTTTTTTAATGATAAAAACAACATGAGATTTGGCACACTGTCAGAGCTGGCTAGCTAAACATTGTAACGTTACACCTAATTTCGCTATGGTAATAAATTGTACATTACATAATTTTATTTATTGACATGATCAATATTTTGTCGTTTGCACAGTCATGTTTAGCCCCTATGTTGTAACACTAGCAGAAGCTCCGTTTAAGTGGCTAGCATGTAGCTAGCAGAAGCTCATTTTATAAGTTTATCAAGGTTTACAAGAAGCTCCGCTTATAAGTTTAAATGTGTTTTTGAAGATTTTGTCAGGGTTTTAGTAGGTGTGGAACCAAGTGTGAGAGAGAGAGAGAGAGACCCAGAATGCGTAGATGCGTTAAGAATATTTATTTAATCTTAACGCTGGCAGGAACGAAAGCAAAACCGTGTCGAAAACACAGAGAACTAACAAAATAAAACAAAATAAACAAACGACCGGAACAAACCAAACTAGCTAAATAAGAACTCCAAAACGTATTCCAGAACACGGAATAAACAAAACACTGGCAATCTAAGAAAACAAACAAGACACGAATAAACAAAGTCACGCGAGGCAAGAACACTAGGCAATAGAGGTTTCGACCAAACAAGCAAGATAATGTCCAAGCAAGGAACAGAGAATTTCAGCTGGTTAAATGTCCTCCCGGTAAATGATCACAGCTGTCTGTAATGACATTGATTAGCTAGGTGCATTCTTGTCGTGTCTTTTTACTCCTCCTGATTGGCGCTTGGGGGGAAATTTCTAATTGCCGGTCGAATCGTTACAGATTTATGTTAGTATTTTTCGAAGATGTTTTTTGTTCAAGTGGACCCATTCCCTTCTTGGTTATGTGCAGCCAGTGAGGTATGTTAACGTTATACTGACTTTGTGTTCATGTTTTGTACTTAGGTTGTAATTGTTAGGTGACGATGTATTTATGTTGTGCATTATTGTGAACTTTGTACAGTTCGACGGTGGATATGAGAAGAGAGACAGGTGGATTTGACGAGAGAGAGAGAATAAATTCATCCATCTGTAATCGAAGAACCGTGGTCAAGTGTGTTTCCTGAAGGGAGTGATAGTCTGTTTGTAAAAAAATAAATATATATACCGTATTTTTTGCACTATTGGGCGCACCGGATTATAAGGCGCACTGTCAATGAATGGTCTATTTTCGATCTTTTTTCATATATAAAGCGCACCGGACTATAAGGCGCATTAAGCGGAAAAAAAACAGTCAGATAAGACAGTCAGTCAAACTTTGTGACCAAAAATGTGACAAAAAATAAAAATAAATTAATATTAAAAATATTAATAATAATAATAATAATAATAATTAATTATTAATTATTAATAATAATTATTATTATTAATTAACCCTAACCCTAACCCTAATAATAATAATAATAATTAATAATAATAATAATTTAAATTACTTACCCTTTAAATTAATTACATTTACCAACCCTAACCCTAAAAAATATATATATAAAAGGAAAAAAATATATAAATTTAAAAAACATATATATATTTATAACCCTAACCCTAACCCTAAAAAGTTTGACAAAAAAAATAAATATATAAAAAATGTATAGAAAGGAAAAAAATATATAATAAAAATTTGACAAAAAAATTTGACACAATTTTTTGACAAAAACAATAAATATATAAAATATATATATGAAGGAAAATATATATATTAAAGAAATATTTACTAAAAAATTTGACAAAAAAATATACATAAAATATATATATAAAGCAAAAATATATATATATAAAAAAGAAAATTGACAAAAATTTGAAAAAAATATATATATAAACTATATATAAAGGAAAAAATATATATATATAAAAAAATAGACAAAAAAAACATATAAAATATATATATAAAGGAGAAATATATATTTTTTTAAAAATAGACACAAAAAAAATATATATATAAAATATATATATATAACCCTAACCCTAACCCTAAAAACTTTGACAAAAAAAATATATATATAATATATATATATATAAAAAAATGTACAAAAAATTTGACAAAAAAAAAATATATAAAAATATATATATAAAGGAAAAAATATATATACAAAAAAATGTACAAAAAAATTTGATAAAAAAGCAACATATAAAATATATATATATAAAGGAAAAAAATATATATTAAAAAACTTTGACAAAAAATAAAAATAAATTAATGTTAAAAATATTAACGGTTGTGTAACTGTTGTTAAACGGTATATGTACAAAAAAATAAAAAAATATAAACTACAAAATTTGACAACAAAAAAAAAAAAAAATATATATATATATAAAGGAAAAATATATATATTAAAAAATGTGACCAAAAAATTTGACAAAAAATTTACAAAATATAAAAATAAATTAATATTAAAAATATTAATAATAATTATTATTATTAATTAACCCTAACCCTAACCCTAATAATAATAATTAATTAGTATTATTAATTAGTATTAATAATATTTTAATATTAATTTATTTTTATTTTTATCACATTTTTTTGTAATAATAATAATAATTTAAAATATTTTAAATTAATTTCAAAAAAATATATAAATAAATAAATAAATATATATATTTATAACCCTAACCCTAACCCTAAAAAATTTGACCAAAAAAAAATATATATAAAATATATATATAAAGGAAAAAAATATATATATAAAAAAATATGTACAAAAAAATTTGACAAAAAAACAACATATAAAATATATATATAAAGGAAAAATATATATATTAAAAAATATTCACAAAAAAATGTGACAAAAAAATGTGAAAAAAAAAAATATACATAAAATATATATATAAAGGAAAAAAATATATATAAAAAAATGTACAAAAATTTGACAAAAAAAAATATATAAAATATATATATATAAAGGAAAAAAAAAAATATAAAAAAATGTACAAAAAAAATAAAATATATAAAATATAAATATAAAGGAGAAATTTTGTTTTATATAAAAAAATATATATATTAAAAAATTAACAAAAAAATTGACAAAAAAACCCCATATAAAATATATATATAAAGGAAAAAAATATATAAATATAAAAATATATATATATATTTATAACCCTAACCCTAACCTTAAAAATTTGACAAAAATAAATAAATATATAAAATATATATATAAAGGAAAAAATATATATAAAAAAATGTACAAAAAAAGTGACAAAAAAACAACATATAAAATATATATATAAAGGAAAAAAATATATATTAAAAAAATATTTACAAAAAATGTGACAAAACAAAATATATACATAAAATATATATATAAAGGAAAAAATATATATATATATTTAAAAGAAAATTGACAAAAATTTGACAAAAAATAATAAAAACAAATATATATATAAAGGAAAAAAATATATATATAAAAAAAATTGACAAAAAAATGTGAGAAAAAAATAATATATATATATATAAAGGAAAAATATATATATAAAAAAATTGACAAAAAAATGTGACAAAAAATAAATATATAAAATATATATATAAAGGAAAAATATATATATATAAAAAAATTTGACAAAAAATTTGACCAAAAAATTTGACAAAAAAATTGACAAAATATAAAAATAAATTAATATTAAAAATATTAATAATTATTATTATTATTAATTAACCCTAACCCTAATAATAATAATAATTATACTAATAATTATTAGTATTATTAATTAGTATTATTAATTAGTATCATTTTTTTGTAATAATAATAATAATTTAAAATATTTTAAATTAATTTCAAAAAAATATATAAATAAATAAATAAATATATATATTTATAAACCTAACCCTAACCCTAAAAAATTTGACCAAAAAAAATAAATATATAAAATATATATATAAAGGAAAAATATATATATATTAAAAAAAAGTGACAAAAAAATGTGACAAAAAATAAAAATAAATTAATATTAAAAATATTAATAATAATAATTAATAATAATTAATAATAATAATAATAATTATTATTAATTATTAATTATTAATAATAATAATTATTATTAATTAACCCTAACCCTAACCCTAATAATAATAATAATTAATAATAGTAATAATTTAAATTACTTACCATTTAAATTAATTACATTTACTAACCCTAACCCTAAAAAATATATATATAAAAGGAAAAAAATATATTAAAAAAATATATATATATATTTATAACCCTAACCCTAACCCTAAAAAAATTTGACAAAAAAAATAAATATATAAAATATATATATAAAGGAAAAAAAATATATAATAAAAATTTGACAAAAAAATTGACAAAATATTTTCAAAAAAACAATAAATATATAAAATATATATATAAAGGGAAAAAAATATATATTAAAGAAATATTTACTAAAAAATTTAAAAAAAAAAAAAAATATATATATAGACTATATATAAAGGAAAAAATATATATATATAAAAATATAGACAAAAAAATATATAAAATATATATATAAAGGAAAAAAATATATAAATTTAAAAAAATATATATATATAACCCTAACCCTAACCCTAAAAACTTTGACAAAAAAAAATATATTAAATATATATATAAAGGAAAAGATATATATATAAAAAAAATTTTTACAAAAAATTTGACAAAAACAAAATATAAAAAATATATATAAAGGAAAATATATATATATAAAAAAATGAAAAAAATTAGACAAAAAAAATATAAAATATATATATAAAGGAAAAAATATATATTAAAAAAATATTTACAAAACAATTTGACAAAAAAAAAAAAAAATACATAAAATATATATATAAAGGAAAAAAATATATATAAAAAAAAATTTGACAAAAAAATTTATAAATTAAAAATAAAAAAAATTAATGTTAAAAATATTGACCAAAAATTTGACAAAAAATAAAAATAAATTAATGTTAAAAATATTAACGGTTAACGGTTGTTAAACGGTTGTGTAACGGTTGTGTAACGGTTGTTATTATATAAAAAAAAAAAAAATGTGACACATTTTTTTAATAAAATATATATATAAAGGAAAAAATATATATATTTAAAAATGTACAAAAAAATTTGACCAAAAAACTGTTGTGTAACGGTTGTTAAACGGTTGTGTAACAGTCGTTAAACGGTTGTGTAACGGTTGTTATTATATTTAAAAAAGAAAAAAATTTGACCAAAAAAACGGTTGTGTAACAGTTGTGTAACGGTTGTGTAACGGTTGTTATTATATAAAAAAGAAAAAAATATATAAAATATATATAAATATATATATAAAGGAAAAATAAAAATATATATTAAAAAAAAATATATATTAAAAAATTAACAAAACAATTTGACAAAATATATATATATATAAAATATATATATTGTGACGACCATGCCCTGTCTTCCTCAACTGCAGTTATGGCTGTCGGCCAGCTGGTGGCAGTGTTGCATGCCGTCCTTCCCTTTCCCTGGAATTGCCTTAATTGCCGTTTGTGCCTAATTAGCTACCTAGTGGTAGCACCTGGGAAAGCCCCTTTATAAGTGGCTTCGCCCAGGTGCTCGGGAGATAATGATATCTCAGGAGATTGTTGTCTCACACTGCACTTAGCTCTTGACTGGGCTGGTGGCTGCGGGTATCGGGTTGGTACTTTTAGTAGCATACTTTATATTGTTGTTATATTGGATTGTCACACTCCACCTGCACTCACACTCCAACACCCCTCTACAGATTCACACTGACACGCATCCACACACAGAGAAAATATTGAAATAAAACTCTTTAAAACGTTTTACCTGGTCTGGTCTCCATGTTTGTTTTTGACTGCTTGAGTGTCGGTCATAACAAAATGGTGGCAGCGGAGGGATAGGTTTGATAGATGAATAATTATTTATTTGTTTGATCATTCCTGTTATTGGTTATATCCACAAAGGATCTTCGCGTTGTGTACCCTGTTGAGGTGCTGGGAGACCGTCGGGAGAATCGTTTGTTTGTGTCCAATTGGAGAGTTTTGTATTGTCATCCACCACTGCACAACGAGCCTGCTCATGGTAGGTAGTTTACCTCGCAACATACAAACGTCGGCTTTTGGTGAGCTCTGTTGAAATATTCCCTAGTAGGATAGCGTCGGCGTGTTTGTTTTGTTTCGTGGGGTCGGTTGAAGCTTGCTTGGGTGCCCTAATCGTAGTGCTCCTGGCAGGCTATCCACAGGTCTGTTTGGTCGCTATCGAGCTTGTGGGTTAAAAGTCCCGCCGTAAACCACGGGTGGGACCTGTAAGTACATTGTCTGGGGGTGAAGGGAATACGCTCTGGCCTCTTTGGAGACTGAAAAGCCGTGCGTGTGTGTATTGTGGAGTTTTCGAGTACAGTTTTCCCCGTGTTGTACTGGGTTTCTACTGTTCTACCGATTTGCATTTTGTTGTGAATGGAGTTTTGCCAGGTTTGTAATTTGCAAGCATAGTCAAACTGGTAATATTGTTGAGCACTGGTAGTGTTCAAAAGGATTGTCCGTGGTATAAGTTCTCCATGCCGAGGCCGCCTCCCGTTATACTGCATGAGGATCCGAAGGTAAATGAATTTTTGCTTCGTCCTTCTGTAACTAGTTTTCGTTTGTTGCAAAAGTCTGAATTGTTGTTACTCGCAGAATTTTGGGGTGAGCCTTGGGTAGGAAAGCGTAGCGTCTCTGCACTCCGAATCTTGCTGTTTCAACTTGCCGTAAATAAAGGATTGTTGAGAGAGATGGCGGACGCAGATGCTGCTTTGCAGATCAAATTGGCTGAGTTGGAGTTAGAAAAGGAAAAAAGGAAAGAACGTCAATTAGAATTAGAGAAAGCTAAATTGGAGGTGGAATTAGCAAAAGAGAAAGCTAAATTGGAGTTCGAATTAGCAAAAGAGAAATTACGAGTGCAGTTAGAAGGAGACAAGTTAGTCCTTGAACGAGAGAAACAAAAAGATTTGGCAAGATTTCGTGAGTGGCAGACATCATTACCTGCCAGTGAACGGTCACTGCTTAACGAAAGTCTTACTGGAACGCCTGATCAGGATAAGTGTAACATAACACACAATTTGCGTCTAGTTCCAAAATTCAGTGAAAAAGATCCTGAAACCTTTTTCCAGCTGTTTGAAAGAGTGGCTAAATCTAGAAAGTGGGAAGAGACTGATCAAATTTTATTGTTACAGTGTGTCTTCACTGGAAAGGCTCAAGAAGCATTAACTGCGTTGGATAGTAACGTCTCATCTTATAAAGAGGTGAAAGATGCTGTGTTAAAAGTCTATGAGCTCGTACCTGAAAGCTATAGGCAGAGATTCAGAAAATGGAAACATACTGACAAGCAAACACATGTTGACTTTGTCAGAGAGCTAACTAATCACTTTAACCGGTGGTGTAAATCTTCAGAAGTTTCAACATTTGAAGCACTCAGTGAGTTAGTTATCCTGGAGCAGTTTAAAAATTCAATTTCTGAGTCTGTGGCAACTTACATCAGTGAACGTGCCCCGAGCACTGCTGCCTCTGCCGCTGTACTGGCTGATGATTATGTTCTCACCCATAAACATAATCACTCTGTTTTCCGTTCTCAGAGTTTTGACCAGCGAAAAACTTTCCCTTCTCGTTCTGGCTCTGGTGGGAGTGATTCTGCCCCTGTAGTCCGGTCTGTTCCTGGTACAAATGGTAAATATGATCCTACCCGTGTATGCCATGGTTGTAAAAATAAGGGTCACTGGCGAAACGAGTGTCCAATTTCTAAAACTCGGAAGTCCTCTTCTACTGCTGTGTACGCAAAACCGATGGGTTTGGCTGTCTCTGTTAGCCGTTCACCTATGTCAGCTGTTTCTCATGTGGGTCTCTCAGACCAAAAGGAACTTTCAATGCCAAAATTGTGGAAGCAGAGTATGGTCCTTTTATCTCTGAGGGTTATGTCTCCTTTGTAGGCGGTCTCAGTAAAAAACATGTGTGCGTGTTAAGAGACACTGGCGCTGCTCAAACTTTAATTCTTGCCCTTTTCTGAATTGTCCGCTACTGGGGAGAATGTCTTGGTTCGTGGCATTGGTCTAATTCCCATGAATATACCTCTGCATAGGGTTCATTTGGACTCTGATCTGGTGAAGGATGATGTGGTGGTTGCTGTCCGGCACTCCTTACCTGTGGAAGGAGTGGAAGTTATTCTTGGCAACGACCTAGCTGGTGGTAAGGTCTGGAAAAATATACAACCTGTGGTGGTTACACCGGACCTGGTTTCTTCTAGGGAGTTGGATGAACTCGCTAAACAACACCCTTCAGTGTTCCCTGCGTGTGCAGTGACACGCGCTATGGCTAGAAACCGCACCAACCTAGAGCCAAAACTGGAGCTTAGTACTCAGGCGAAGCGCTGCTTGCCCACATGGCTCAACACTACAGATGTTTCTGATCCGACCCAGCTAAAAGCTGAGGAGGTTAAATTTCCCGGACCATTGACAACTGTTGCCAGAGAGGAGGTCATAGCAGAACAAAAGAATGATATTACCTTACAACCATTGTTCAACATGGTTTGCCCGGTGGTTGAGTTAGAGAATGCCCCTTCGGGGTATTACATCAAAAGTGGTTTGTTAATGAGAAAATGGTCATTTCATTTAGGTGTCCTGGAAGAGCAGGTTATTGATCAAATTGTAATCCCTACAAAGTTCAGAGGAATGGTGCTGAGGATCTCGCATGAAAATGTTGCTGGCCATCTAGGGGTGAAGAAAACGTACAACCGCATCTTACATAATTTTGTCTGGCCACGTTTAAAGAGAGACGTAGCTGCATTTTGTAAGACATGTCATGTTTGTCAGTTGGCAGGCAAGCCCACCCATAAAATAAGCCCCGCTCCACTGTACCCTATTCCGGTAGTGGAAATGCCATTCTCATATCTCATTGTGGACTGTGTAGGCCCTCTTCCTCCCTCTTGTCGGGGTAACAAGTATTTGTTGACCGTGATGTGTCAAACTACTCGTTATCCGATGGCTTATCCCCTACGCTCTATCCGAGCCAAGCCAGTTTTGCGAGCTTTAAATAATTTCATTTCTATCTTTGGGATTCCTAAGATCGTCCAAAGTGACCAAGGTTCTAATTTTATGTCTAATATGTTTGCTCATGTCTTGAAACAGTTAAACATTAAACATAATGTCTCATCAGCTTACCATCCTGAGAGTCAGGGATCCTTGGAACGTTTTCACCAAACTTTAAAATCTATGTTGCGGGCTTATTGTGTGGAGTTGGCAAGGGACTGGGAAGAAGGGTTACCTTGGTTGCTCTTGGCAGTTAGGGAAGTGGCCCAGGAAAGCACTGGTTTTTCTCCAAATGAACTGGTCTTTGGTCACACAGTTCGTGGCCCTTTAACAGTGTTGGCTGATAATTGGAAAACAGCTAACCCTCCCGAATGTGATTGACTATGTGAGCGATTTCAGGCTGAGACTTTATCGAGCCTGTGTCTTAGCTAAGGAAAATCTTACTGTCTCACAAGATAAGATGAAGCGTTTATTTGATCTCCAAGCTGAAAACCGCCAGTTTCGGCCGGGAGATCAGGTTTTAGCTCTCTTACCTGTTCTGGGATCTCCTTTTAAAGCAAAGTTTAGTGGTCCTTATATGGTGGACAAGCGCCTTACGGATCGAAATTATTTGATTCAGACCCCAGATAGGAAAAAGCTAATACAGCTTTGTCACATTAACCTTTTAAAACCCTATTATTCTCCTCTTACGGTAGCAGTAAAAATGGATGAGGAGGAGACTTCAGTGAAAACGGTTGAATGTAAGTCTGTACTCACAACTGTTGGGGATTCGGTGTTTGAGCCTGCCAGTAAGGAGGATTTCCAAATGCCCCCTGAGTGTGTCTTCCAAGGTCGGTTGAACAATTCGGAGGTGTTGCAAACCCTTAATTCTCAATTGAGTCACTTGGTTCCTGCACAGCGGTCAGATCTTGTTAAATTAATTAAATTGCACCCGTCTTTGTTTTCCGATACCCCGTCTAAAACCACTGTGCTTACGCATGATATAGACGTGGGAGATGCCGCCCCAATTAAGCAAAGATTCTACCGAGTACCATACGGAAAACGGAAACATCTAACTGCTGAAATTAATTACATGTTGGAAAATGGTATCGCGGAACATGTTTCGTCTCCCTGGGTGAGCCCGTGCTTACTTGTAAATAAACCGGATGGGTCTTTTCGTTTTTGCACCGATTACCGGAAGTTAAACTCAGTGACTAAACCAGATCGCTATCCCTTACCTAGGATGGAGGATTGTATCGATCAACTGGGTGGTGCTGTTTTTGTAACCAAACTGGATCTGCTAAAGGGTTATTGGCAGGTACCCCTTACGGAGCGTGCTAGGGGAGATCTCTGCTTTTATTACATCGGATGGTTTATTTTCATATTCCGTGATGGATTTCGGTCTTCGTAATGCCCCGTCTACCTTCCAAAGGTTGATGAATACAGTAATCAATGGTTTGGAAGGATGTGCAGTGTATCTTGATGATGTTGTAATTTATAGTGACAGCTGGGAACAGCATGTCCAACGACTCGGTGCGTTCCTTGACCGGTTAGTCTCTGCAAATCTAACGGTGAACCTTGCCAAGTGTGAGTTCGCACGGGCCACTGTTACATACCTGGGACGAATAGTTGGCCAAGGTGAAGTTCGTCCTGTACAGGCTAAGGTGGATGCCATTATTTGTTATCCTGCTCCGACTTCCAAAAAGAAATTAATGCGTTTCCTAGGAATGATTGGCTATTATCGTGCTTTTTGCCCAAATTTTTCCACAGTGGTTGCCCCTTTGACTGACCTCCTTGGAAAACACAAGGTGTTTGACTGGTCACCCCTCTGTCAAGACGTTTTTGAAAACATCAAGTCTTTACTCTGTTGCGCTCCCGTACTCGCTGCTCCTTGTTTTGACACACCTTTCAAAATTCAGGCTGATGCAAGCGGCATTGGAGCTGGCGCTGTGTTGATACAGGAGGATGGGCATGGGCTTGACCGCCCAGTGTCCTATTTCTCCAGGAAATTCAATTCTTGCCAGTACAACTATTCAGTAATTGAAAAGGAAGCATTAGCACTCATTTGCTATATATATATTTTTAATATAAATTTATTTTTATTTTTCATCAAATTTTTTTGTAATAATAATAATAATTTAAAATATTTTACATTAATTTCAAAAAAATATATAAATAAATAAATAAATATATATATTTATAACCCTAAAAAATTTGACCAAAAAAAATAAATATATAAAATATATATATAAAGGAAAAATATATATATATAAAAAAGTACAAAAAAATTGACAAAAAAACAACATATAAAATATATATATAAAGGAAAAAACTATATATTAAAAAAATTTGACAAAAAAAAATATATACATAAAATATATATATAAAGGAAAAAAAATATATATATTAAAAAAAAATGTACAAAAATTTGACAAAAAAATGTACAAAAAAAAAAAATATATAAAATATAAATATAAAGGAGAAAAACATTTTAGATAAAAAAAATATATATAAAAAAATTAACAAAAAATTTGACAAAAAAACCTCATATAAAATATATATATATAAAGGAAAAAAATATATAAATATAAAAAAATATATATATATTTATAACCCTAACCCTAACCTTAAAAAATTTGACAAAAATA
The DNA here is from genome assembly GCA_029706075.1 of Aldrovandia affinis. NCBI lineage: Eukaryota > Metazoa > Chordata > Actinopteri > Notacanthiformes > Halosauridae > Aldrovandia > Aldrovandia affinis. The sequence goes on from JAINUG010000230.1 coordinate 30,128, forward strand.
AATAAATATATAAAATATATATATAAAGGAAAAAAATATATATAAAAAAATGTACAAAAAAAGTGACAAAAAAACAACATATCAAATATATATATAAAGGAAAAAAATATATATTAAAAAAATATTTACAAAAAAATGTGACAAAACAAAATATATACATAAAATATATATATAAAGGAAAATATATATATATATATATTTAAAAGAAAATTGACAAAAACTTGACAAAAAACAAAAAAAACAAATATATATATAAAGGAAAAAAATATATATATAAAACAAATTGACAAAAAAATGTGACAAAAAAAATATATAAAATATATATATAAAGGAAAAAAATATATATAAAAAAAAATTGACAAAAAAATGTGACAAAAAAATTGACAAAATATAAAAATAAATTAATATTAAAAATATTAATAATAATAATTATTATTAATTAACCCTAACCCTACCCTAATAATAATAATAATTATACTAATAATTATTAGTATTATTATTATTATTATTAATTAATTATTATTAATTATTATTATTAATTAGTATTATTAATTAGTATTATTAATATTTTTAATATTAATTTATTTTTATCCATCCATCCATCCATTTTCTACCGCTTGTCCGGGTCGGGTCGCGGGGGCAGCGTCCTAAGCAGGGAGACCCAGACTTCCCTCTCCCGGCCACTTCGTCCAGCTCTTCCGGGGAATCCCGAGGCGTTCCCAGGCCAGCCGAGACATAGTCTCTCCAGCGTGTCCTGGGTCTTCCCCGGGCCTTCTCCCGGTGGGACGTGCCCGGAACACCTCACCCGGGAGGCGTCCAGGAGGCATCCTAACCAGATGCCCAAGCCACCTCATCTGGCTCCTCTCGACGCGGAGGAGCAGCGGCTCTACTCTGAGCCCCTCCCGGATGACCGAGCTCCTCACCTATCTCTAAGGGAGAGCCCAGACACCCTGCGGAGGAAACTCATTTCAGCCGCTTGTATTCGCGATCTCGTTTTTCGGTCACTACCCACAACTCGTGACCATAGGTGAGGGTAGGAACATAGATCGACCGGTAAATCGAGAGCTTTGCCTTTAGGCTCAGCTCCCTCTTTACCACGACAGACCGATGCAGCGTCTGCATCACCATTCGTTATGGACAATCTGTGACAAGCACAGAAGACCAACAACAAAGCACCATTCTGGTTAAGATCGGGGGCCGTTCCTCCCAATCACGCCCCTCCAGGTCTCACTATCGTTGCCCACGTGAGCATTGAAGTCTCCCAGCAAAACGAGGGAGTCCCCGGAAGGAGTGTTCTCAAACACCCCCTCCAAGGACTCCAAAAGGGTGGGTATTCTGAGCTGCTGTTTGGAGCATAAGCACAAACAACAGTCAGGACCCGTCCCCCCACCCGAAGGCGGAGGGAGGCTACCCTCTCGTCTACCGGGGTGAACCCCAACGTACAGGCACCGAGCCGGGGGGCAATAAGTATTCCCACCCCTGCTCGGCACCTCCCACCAGGGGCAACTCCAGAGTGGAAGAAAGTCCAACCCCTCTCAAGGAGACTGGTTCGGAGCCCATGCCGTGCATCGAGGCGAGGCCGACTATATCTAGCCGGAACCTCTCGACCTCCCGCACCAGCTCAGGCTCCTTCCCCGCCAGAGAGGTGACATTCCACGTCCCTAGAGCTAGCTTCTGCAGCCGAGGATCGGACTGCCAAGGCCCCTGCCTTCGGCCGCCGCCCATCTCACACTGCACCCGACCCCCTTGGCCCCTCCCATGGGTGGTGAGCCCATGGGAAGGGGGTCCTACGTTGCCTCTTCGGGCTGTGCCTGGCCGAGCCCCATAGGTGTAGGCTCGGCCACCAGGCGCTCGCCCTCGAGCCCTACCCCGGGCCTGGCTCAGGGGGGCCCCGGTGACCCGCGTCCGGGCAGGGAAACGTATTTCCAATTTTGTTTGTCATCATGGGGGTCTTGTGAGCCACGCTTTGTCTGGTCCCTCACCCAGGACCTGTTTGCCTTGGGTGACCCTACCAGGGGCATGAAGCCCCGACAACTTAGCTCCTGGGATCATTGGGACACGAAAACCCCTCCACCACGGTAAGGTGGCGGCTCAAGGAGGAGCCTAATTTATTTTTATTTTTTATCAAAATTTTTGTAATAATAATAATAATTTAAAATATTTTAAATTAATTTCAAAAAATATATATTAAAAAATATATATAAATAATTTATAACCCTAACCCTTTATAAAAATGTGAAAAAAAAATTTGACAAAAAAAAAAATATATACATAAAATATATACATAAAGGAAAAAAATATATATTTTAAAAAAAAGTGACAAAAAAATGTGACAAAAAAATACAAATAAATTCATATTAAAAATATTAATAATAATAATTTATAATAATTAATAATAATAATAATAATAATAATTAATTATTAATTATTAATAATAATTATTATTATTAATTAATCCTAACCTTAAATATAATAATAATAATAATTAATAATAAAAATAATTTAAAAAAATTACCCTAAAAAAATTAATTACATTTACTAACCCTAATATAAAAAATATATATATAAAAGGAAAAAATATATAAATAAAAAATATATATATATATTTATAACCCTAACCTAACCCTAAAAAAATTTGACAAAAAAATAAATATATAAAATATATATATAAAGGAAAAAAATATATAATAAAAATTTGACAAAAAATGTGACAAAAAAACAACATATCAAATAAATATATAAAGGAAAAAATATATATTAAAAATATATTACAAAAAATATTGACAAAAACAAAAATATACATAAAATATATATATAAAGGAAAAATATATATATATATAAAAAGAAAATTGACAAAAACTTGACAAAAAAACAAAAAAAAAAACAAATATATATATAAAGGAAAAAATATATATATAAAACAAATTGACAAAAAAATGTGACAAAAAAAATATATAAAATATATATATAAAGGAAAAAATATATATAAAAAAATTGACAAAAAATGTGACAAAAATTGACAAAATATAAAAATAAATTAATATTAAAAATATTAATAATAATTATTATTATTAATTAACCCTAACCCTAACCCTAATAATAATAATAATTATACTAATAATTATTAGTATTATTAATTATTATTATTAATTATTATTATTAATTATTATTATTAATTATTATTATTAATTAGTATTATTAATTAGTATTATTAATATTTTTAATATTAATTTATTTTTATCCATCCATCCATCCATTTTCTACCGCTTGTCCGGTCGGGTCGCGGGGCAGCGTCCTAAGCAGGGAGACCCAGACTTCCCTCTCCCCGGCCACTTCGTCCAGCTCTTCCGGGGAATCCCGAGGCGTTCCCAGGCCAGCCGAGAGACATAGTCTCTCCAGCGTGTCCTGGGTCTTCCCCGGGCCTTCTCCCGGTGGGGACGTGCCCGAACACCTCACCCGGGAGGCGTCCAGGAGGCATCCTAACCAGATGCCCAAGCCACCTCATCTGGCTCCTCTCGACGCTGGAGGAGCAGCGGCTCTACTCTGAGCCCCTCCCGGATGACCGAGCTCCTCACCCTATCTCTAAGGGAGAGCCCAGACACCCTGCGGAGGAAACTCATTTCAGCCGCTTGTATTCGCGATCTCGTTTTTCGGTCACTACCCACAACTCGTGACCATAGGTGAGGGTAGGAACATAGATCGACGGTAAATCGAGAGCTTTGCCTTTAGGCTCAGCTCCCTCTTTACCACGACAGACCGATGCAGCGTCTGCATCACCATTCGTTATGGACAATCTGTGACAAGCACAGAAGACCAACAACAAAGCACCATTCTGGTTAAGATCGAGGGGGCCGTTCCTCCCAATCACGCCCCTCCAGGTCTCACTATCGTTGCCCACGTGAGCATTGAAGTCTCCCAGCAAAACGAGGAGTCCCGGAAGGAGTGTTCTCAAACACCCCTCCAAGGACTCCAAAAAGGGTGGGTATTCTGAGCTGCTGTTTGGAGCATAAGCACAAACAACAGTCAGGACCCGTCCCCCACCCGAAGGCGGAGGGAGGCTACCCTCTCGTCTACCGGGTGAACCCCAACGTACAGGCACCGAGCCGGGGGGCAATAAGTATTCCCACCCCTGCTCGGCACCTCCCACCAGGGGCAACTCCAGAGTGGAAGAAAGTCCAACCCCTCTCAAGGAGACTGGTTCCGGAGCCCATGCCGTGCATCGAGGCGAGGCCGACTATATCTAGCCGGAACCTCTCGACCTCCCGCACCAGCTCAGGCTCCTTCCCGCCAGAGAGGTGACATTCCACGTCCCTAGAGCTAGCTTCTGCAGCCGAGGATCGGACTGCCAAGGCCCCTGCCTTCGGCCGCCGCCCATCTCACACTGCACCCGACCCCTTGGCCCCTCCCATGGGTGGTGAGCCCATGGGAAGGGGGTCCACGTTGCCTCTTCGGGCTGTGCCTGGCCGAGCCCCATAGGTGTAGGCTCGGCCACCAGGCGCTCGCCCTCGAGCCCTACCCCGGGCCTGGCTCCAGGGGGCCCGTGTGACCCGCGTCCGGGCGAGGGAAACGTATTTCCAATTTTGTTTGTCATCATGGGGGTCTTGTGAGCCACGCTTTGTCTGGTCCCTCACCCAGGACCTGTTTGCCTTGGGTGACCCTACCAGGGGCATGAAGCCCCGACAACTTAGCTCCTGGGATCATTGGGACACGAAAACCCCTCCACCACGGTAAGGTGGCGGCTCAAGGAGGAGCCTAATTTATTTTTATTTTTATCAAAATTTTTGTAATAATAATAATAATTTAAAATATTTTAAATTAATTTCAAAAAATATATATTAAAAAATATATATATATATTTATAACCCTAACCCTAACCCTAAAAAATGTGAAAAAAATTTGACAAAAAAAAAAATATATACATAAAATATATACATAAAAAGGAAAAAATATATATTTTAAAAAAAGTGACAAAAAAAATGTGACAAAAAAATACAAATAAATTCATATTAAAAATATTAATAATAATAATTTATAATAATTAATAATAATAATAATAATAATAATTAATTATTAATTATTAATAATAATTATTATTATTAATTAATCCTAACCTTAACCCTAATAATAATAATAATTAATAATAATAATAATTTAAATTACTTACCCTTTAAATTAATTACATTTACTAACCCTAACCCTAAAAATATATATATAAAAGGAAAAAATATATAAATAAAAAATATATATATATATTTATAACCCTAACCCTAACCCTAAAAATGTGACAAAAAAAATAAATATATAAAATATATATATAAAGGAAAAAATATATAATAAAAATTTGACAAAAAAATGTGACAAATTTTTTAGACAAAAACAATAAATATATAAAATATATATATAAAGGAAAAAATATATATTAAAGAAATATTTACAAAAAAAAATACATAAAATATATATATAAAGCAGAAAATATATATATATAAAAAGAAAATTGACAAAAAATTGGAAAAAAATATATATATAAAAAATATAGAAAAAAAAATATATAAAATATATATATAAAGGAAAAAAAATATATAAATTAAAAAATATATATATATATACCCTAACCCTAACCCTAAAAACTTTGACAAAAAAAATAAATATATAAAATATATATATAAAGGAAAAATATATATATATAAAAATGTTTTTTACAAAAATTTGACAAAAACAAAAATATAAAAAAATATATATAAAGGAAAAAATATATATAAAGGAAAAAAAAAATATATATATAAAAAAATGAAAAAAATTAGACAAAAAATGAAAAATATATATAAAGGAAAAATATATATATTAAAAAATATTTACAAAAAAATTTGACAAAAAAATAATACATAAAATATATATATAAAGGAAAAAAATATATATATAAAAAGAAAATTGACAAAAATTTGAAAAAAATATATATATAAATTATATATAAAGGAAAAAAATATATATATAAAAAAATTTGACCAAAAATTTGACAAAAAATAATAATAAATTAATGTTAAAAATATTAACGGTTGTGTAACGGTTGTTAAACGGTTGTGTAACGGTTGTTATTATATATAAAAAAAAAAAAATGTGACAAAAAAATAAATAATAATATATATAAAGGAAAAAATATATATATTTAAAAAATGTACAAAAAAATTGACCAAAAAACGGTTGTGTAACGGTTGTTAAACGGTTGTGTAACAGTTGTTAAACGGTTGTGTGACGGTTGTTATTATATTTTAAAAAAATAAAAAATTGACCAAAAAAACGGTTGTGTAACGGTTGTTAAACTGTTGTTAAACGGTTGTGTAACGGTTGTGTAACTGTTGTTATTATATAAAAAGAAAAAACATATATAAAATATATATATAAATATATATATAAAGGAAAAAATATATATATAAAAAAATTGACAAAAAAATATGACAAAAAACAAATATAAAATATGTATATAAAGGAAAAAAATATATATATGAAAAAAATGTTTAAAAAAATTTGACAATAAAAACGGTTGTGTAATGGTTGTGTAACGGTTATTATATAAAAATAATAATAATAATTTGACAAAAAACGGTTGTGTAACGGTTGTGTAACGGTTATTATATAAAAATAATAATAATAATTTGACAAAAAAACGGTTGTGTAACGGTTGTTGTTATATTAAAAAAAAAAATTCACAAAAAAAATATATAAAATATATATATAAAGGAAAAAAAATATATATAAAAAAATTCAACTGTTTTTATATATATATATTTTTCCTTTATATATATATATATATATTTTTTTTTTTGTCAAATTTTTGTCAATTTTCTTTTTTATATATATATATTTTTCGTTTATATATATATTTTATGTATATATTTTTTTTGTCGAATTTTTTTGTAAATATTTTTTAATATATATTTTTCCTTTATATATATATTTTATATGGTGTTTTTTTGTCAAATTTTTTTGTACATTTTTTAAAAATATATATATATTTTTTCCTTTATATATATATATATATATATATATTTTGTCAAATTTATTATTATTATTATTAATAATTATTATTATTATTATTAATATTTTTAATATTTAATTTGTTTTTATTTTTGTCAAATTTTTATGTCAACTGTTTTCATATTTTATTTTTTCCTTTATATTTATATTTTTTATTTTATTTTTTTGTCAAATTTTTGTCAATTTTCTTTTTTATATATATATATTTTTTCGTTTATATATATATTTTATGTATATATTTTTTTGTCGAATTTTTGTAAATATTTTTTTAATATATATTTTTTCCTTTATATATATATTTTATATGGTGTTTTTTTGTCAAATTTTTTGTACATTTTTTTAAAATATATATTTTTTTCCTTTATATATATATTATATATATATATATTTTGTCAAATTTATTATTATTATTATTATTAATAATAATAATTATTATTAATATTTTTAATATTAATTTGTTTTTATTTTTGTCAAATTTTTATGTCAACTGTTTTCATATTTTATTTTTTCCTTTATATTTATATTTTTTATTTTATTTTTTTGTCAAATTTTTGTCAATTTTCTTTTTATATATATATATTTTTTCCTTTATATATATATTTTATGTATATTTTTTGTCAAATTTTTTTGTAAATATTTTTTTAATATATATTTTTTTCCTTTATATATATATTTTATATGGTGTTTTTTGTCAAATTTTTTTGTACATTTTTTAAATATATATATTTTTTTCCTTTATATATATATTTTATGTATTTATTTTTTATGTCACATTTTTTTATTTATATATATATTTTTCCTTTATATATAGTTTATATATATTTTTTTCAAATTTTTGTTAATTTTCTTTTTATATATATATATTTTTTCCTTTATATATATATTTTATATATATTTTTTGTCAAATTTATTATTATTATTAATAATTTATATAATATTTTTAATATTAATTTATTTTTATTTTTGTCAAATTTTATGTCAACTGTTTTTATATATATTTTTTTCCTTTATATTTATATATATATATTTTTTTTTTTGTTGTCAATTTTCTTTTATATATATATATATTTTTCCTTTATATATATATTTTATGTTTTTTTTTTTGTCGAATTTTTTTGGAAACATTTTTTTATATATTTTTTTTCCTTTATATATATTTTATATGGTGTTTTTTGTCAATTTTTTTGTACATTTTTAAAAATATATATATATTTTTTCCTTTATATATATATTTTATGTATATTTTTGTTGTTAAATTTATTATTATTATTATTATTAATTATTATTATTATTATTAATATTTTTAATATTTTTAATATTAATTTATTTATATTTTTTGTCACATTTTTATGTGAACTGTTTTTATATATATTTTTTCCTTTATATTTATATATATATATATATATATTTTTTTGTCAATTTTCTTTTTATATATATATATATTTTTTCCTTTATATATATATTTTATGTATATATTTTTTTTGGTACATTTAGCCTGCAAAATCTTAATGTCCCCATCCAAAACCGGATTGTGCCCACTTTCCACTCCCCCTCCTTTTCTTCCCTAGCGGCCCCCTCCCCCAACGTGTTCTGTCTTAGTAAACTACATTTGGGAGACAATAGAGCCTCCAAGGGGGGTCTTACGGCTCTGCTTACAGGAAGACAGGGGTGTCTGGGGGGTGGCATGTCGCAAAACCAGTTTTATTGGCGAGTCATACTCTGATTGCCCTGGCTGATCTGGGGGAAGGGAATCCCTTTTGTCTGAGTTTCCTTTGAAGCTCCGAATGGAAATCTTCCCAATCGCCAATGCGCTACTAATCTGATATTTGACACAAATCCTGGGTTTGAATAAAATACCGTTGCTCACTCCAGTAGATGATAAAAAGGTCCTACATTCAACCCCATTTGCCTTTGAAATGTAGGAGTGTAAGCAAGAATAACATATTCCGTCTAATTGAACACCACGTGTTCACCCCACAGCATGTGTTAAATCTATCCTGGGAATTAACTATTTTTCTCCTATTTCTATTTTCTAGTTATCTCTATTATTCATTATTACTTTAGGCCTATACCTTATAATATGCAGATTACTATTTTTCTCCTTTTTATTCTGTGGTTTCCTCACAATTAATAAAGATAGGGGTCATCTCTCTCATTGTTTTCGGCTTCCTTAATTTCCCCTCTGTATCTTTATAACTGCGCCCGCGTGATTTATTCAAGCGCCTTAAGGCTTAATCATGCCAACAAAAGAATGTTAGTACATCTGTCCCGCTTTCCTAACGCACTCCCCAAATATACTATTTTAGCCAAATCAAGAGATCCATTATGCGAGAATCGGAGATCCGGATCCTTGTGTGTATATTTATTCCCGCTCTTTAATTGATAGCATGTTGCGGATCATAGTGCGTATACATACATATATTTTATTATAATAAAATATTTATTATAATTATTATAGCTATTATTATTATTCTATAGTATACAATAGCTAGCAGAACCGTGCCTCAGCTACGAATCCTGATTCCGCCACTCCTATACGCAACCTTCTGCGAACGGATTCTCACTCCCGTCCCATTGTTCCACAAACTTATTCCAAGAACTGCACCTGGCCCGTAGAATGTTTGAGCAAACAGAATGTTTGAGCAAACATTTACCAGCTGGACATGTGTTCAACACCACGTGCCTGCAAACGCTTCTCACTCCTATCCCATTGTCTGGAACTTACGTAGAATGTTTTATGGGTTTACGTTATCCCTATACCAGCTGGACATGTGTTCAACACCACGTGTCCACCTCTGCATCTTGCAAACGGCTTCTCACTCCTATCCCATTGTTCTACAAACGTATTCCAAGAACTGCACCTGGCCCACGTAGAATGTTTGAGCAAACATTTGCAACCGGCCTGCACGTCCTTTGTCTGGAATTACTTTACGGGTGAGTGGAGAACCACTTCGCTCTAAACAAATCACTTTAGTTTGTTTATATATTTATCTAACCGCTGGACAAGCGCTCACACCACGTGTCCACCTCACAGCGTCCTGTGTTTCGTATCTATAGGCCCATTTTACTCACTTAGCATATGCGAACGAACAACAATCCCGGGTACACACAAGCACACAATTCTGTGAATCGCTTTTCTTCTTGCCACCAGTAGTAGAACCAGTCTAATACTCTGATCCTTTTAAGCGTATTATCAGCTAAACATTTTAAATATCTAATCCAATAATTGATCCGCAGCAGCGACTATAACCATAGCCCTAAGCGATCACAGAATGTGCCCTGTTGTTTCACAGTGCATATGCGCGACACGACAAACTTTAACAAACAACACAACATTCATATGAGATTGTTCATCCTCCATCCCGGGTCCTAAAATAGCGACCCTGTTTCAAGTTATCGGCTGCATCTTGCCACACGTAATTATACGGTCTACTCCTTGGTCCTTTTCTGCGTATTATCAGAAATATTTGTATACAATATCCTCTCTAATAATTGACCCACCGCGACCGACAATAACCATTGCCCTAGACCAGGGGTCGGCAACCTGCGGCTCCGGAGCCGCATGCGGCTCTTTCACCCTTATGCTGCGGCTCTTTCATCCTTATGCTGCGGCTCCGCTTGGCCTGGGAAAATAAATTATAAGTATCCAATTGAAGTGTATTTTATTTGTAGTTCTAAATTTCCTCGCGCACGAAAATCTGAGGGGCAAGTTTTTCGCATTGCACCCCCACGCTACGCCACTGGCGGCTCCCAGTGTTTACTTTTCCGTGGAAACCGGGTCCAAATGGCTCTTTGAGTGTTACAGGTTGCCGACCCCTGCCCTAGACGATACAACTTGATGGTCCTATATGCGCGTAACTAAGGCGTAGCTAATACTTAAGCTACTGGAGTAACAGTCACCGCAAAGCCTAATGACACATATCTCTCTCCGCGGAGTTCCAACTAGACCTAGTTTTCCATGTTGTACAACAACAAAAATATTCTCTTTTACAATGCGCAAGGCCAATGGAATATTTTACTTTCCCAGATATAACAGACGCCCCCTTCGACCTAACCTGCCTGTTCGTTTCGCCTACCGCATCACCAGATTTACGCGATCATTCGTATCCGAAGCTAAATATTTTAAATACCTAATCCCCAGACTGATCCACCGGTCCTACTATAACCATAGCTTGTTCCTTTAACCGTACTGTTCCCTCACATTAACGCTTACCAAGTCCTGATCAATAAGTTTATCAGCTAAGCATTTTCAATACCTAATCCAATAACTGATCCGCCTTTTCCGACTATAACCATAGCTAAACTTTCGTCAAAGTTCCTCTGTTATCGGTTAACCTCCTCAAACATTCAGTATACTGTTTAAACAAACTCTCTCCTGTGTCCCTGTAATTGCGGAACGCGAGACTCTCTGTTGCGTTACTCACCTTCACTGACGGGAACAGTCAAATACCACTATAATGGGTTTTGAATAAGGCCCCAACCTTTCTCTCTATTGCGCAGCGGCGCATGTCTGGTCCCCGTCAGTGGAAGAGAGGCCGTTCTGTCGAGTGTCTGCATTCCCGGGTCGAAGGCACCAAATTGTCGTGGAAATTAAAACTCAGCAGGATCAGAGAGAATTCCTTTAAACAGTATTAAAGCTTTAATTACGAGCAGCTGCACGGAGACCCGTGTCTGGTCTGGCTCAACTTGTATTTGGGCTCCAGGTTGAAAAGCTTTGCTGCAGGATGTTTATCTTTCAGGGCCCGCTCTGATTTACTCGGGTATAGAGTTAGGCTGTGGTCTGACAGGGATGTTTGAAGCATGAAAATAAATGCATTAATATATTCTAGGCCCATGTCTGTGATGACATAATCTACCACACTGCTACCAAGCACTGAGATATATCTGTATCGGCCCAGAGAGTATCCCCTCTCTCTTTCTGTCTCTATCTCTCTCTGTCACTCTCTTTCTATCCTGCTCTCTTTCTCTCTCTTTTTCTGTCTCTATCCCTCTTTATCTCTCTCTCCCTGTCTGTGTGATAGCTCTTTGTTTAATAGGGAGAAAAATGGGTAAGCCTAATTAGGCCCTGCATGCATTATTAGGGGCATTTCTGTGAATATGTAACATAGTTTTACAAAATTATAGGTGGAATTTTTCCATTTGATTTTTATCCCATAGTTTTGTGTTCAATAGGGGGCCTCATATTTCACTTCCATAAAGGAAGCGGGGCTGAATAATACTATCAAATAATTTCAGCCAGATCTTAATGACATGGGCCCTTTTGAGGGAAGAGGGGACAGAGCCATAGGAAAGAGAGGAGTTGATAACATTGGAGACAAAGTGGAGGATGTCCATAGCGATGGACTGGAAGAGGGGGGAGGGAATGGGGTCAAGAAGGCAGGTGGTAGGACAGGACTGAACAAGTTGTGAGATGTCAGAGTCAGGGAGGGGTGAGAAGGAAGACAGGGAGGCGAGATGCTTGGGTAGTGAGATGGGTGAAGTCATGTTAGGTGCGGGAGAGGTTGGGGAGAAGGAGTTGCAAATGTCATTGACTTTCTTGCGACAGAAGGATGCAAAGTCATCCGCGGTTAGGGGGGTGGGGAAGGAGAAGGAGGAGGGGTGAGGAGAGAGGAAAATGTAGAGTACAGTTTGCATGGGTTAGAAGTAGAGGATTTAATTTTGGAGAAGATGCTAATTTAAATGCAGATTTAGCAGAGGTTAGAGGAAAAGGTCGTTTTCTCCATTTCCTTTCTGCTGCTCGCAGTTTGAGTTGGTCAGCTCGAATGCAGTCAGTTAGACAGGGGGTGGGGGGTAGAAGACAAGCAGGTTTGGTGGAGAGAGGACAGAGTGAATCAAAGGAGGAGAGAGAGGACAGTAGAGTTGATGAGGCTTCCTCAGCAGGTAGCTGAGAGATGGTGTCAGTAGGAGGAAGGGATGATAGAACAGTAGCTGACAAGGCTGTGGGTGAGAGAGAGCAGAGGTTGCGATGGACAGAAACTGGGGGGAGGTGAAGAGGGTTTAGGTGAAGAGGGGAGGGGGAGGGAAAAAGACAGAAAGCTATGGTCAGACACATAAAGATATATAATGTTGGGTGAGGTGCAGTTCCTGGTGAAGGCAAGGTCTAGTTGGTTGCCGGCCTTGTGGGTGGATGGGGATTCAGCCAAGCAACAAGTCAAATTGAATGAATTACTTTGTAGCTGAATTAGAAATGTAGTATTTTGTTCAGATACTGATATTTGGGGAAAATCCTTACAAGTCCCAATAGCTGCTCCAACACTGTACAGACCAGCACTCCATTTGGAGTCTAACTCCAGGTCACATCCAGCACCAACCCAAATCCAAGAGCTCGTACCTGTTATGCACACACATTTAGGTTATGGCAGTGTGGTGCGCATATGTTGTGGCTTCATGACTGTGATGATTTACGGGAGCTCTCGGATTAGACAACATTAGCGATGCACGCCAAGCGGCGCTACTAACTCACTGCCTGGGGACGGAGGGACAGCATGTGTTCCGAAGTCTGGGAGCTGCAACGAAATATTCTGACAACGTTACAATTGCTGGAATCTCACTTTTCCACCCCTCAGAGTGTTATCTTCCATCGGATTCTTTTTCGACAGCGATGTCAGCAGCCGGGTGAGTCTGTGCACCAGTATGTTGCCAACTTACGTACGCTAGCCAGCCCATGCAAATTTGGTGCTATGCAGTACAAGTTTATTAGGGCCCAACTCGCGGAGCACACAAACAATGCGAAAGTGCGTGAAAGACTGTTACTAGAGAAAGACGACCTGACACTTTCATCTGCAATTAACATTGCGTTTCAAGTAGAATCCACTGCCGAATTTGCCACGAAATTGGACATTTCTCCTCCACCCCCAACTGCTACACAGCATTTTGCTCAGACACTGCAGAGCTCAGACAGCCGTCCCAGTGCTGATAAGGAGTCTGATGTGGACTACATGCGACAGCTATGTACACAAGCACGGCAACGTTGTGGGCTTCCTACTGTGCGCTACGGCCCCAGGTTCCTTCCTGCCTTCACCTTCCATATCTCGCACCACGGTGCAAACCTCCTGGGTCTCGACCTCTTTACTGCCCTGGGATTCACTCTTATGGACTGCGGGTCTGCGATTTACACAGTGAGCTGCCCATGGCAGCTGCAATGGCCTGCCCTGTTCGACGGATTTGGATGCCTTGATGCTTTCAACCACCAGCCCCTGCTGGACCCCACAATTCATCCAGTCATCCATGACAGAGAGTCAGAGGAACTGCAGAGCCACCTGGAAGTCAGGTGGCCTGCGCATCTGTGTTGATCTCAGGGCTGTGAACAAAGCTGTTGTTCCTGACAAATACTCCTTACCCACATCAGAAGAACTTGCCACCCAGTTCTGTGCCTCTACAGTCTTCTCAAAACTTTATCTCGGCCAGGGGTACCTCCAGGTGCCACTCCACCCCAGCATCCAGGACCTCACAGTGTTTGTGACACATATTCTGCTACAAAAGGATGCCTTTTGGATCAGCTCGGCCAGCTGGACCAGCTGTTTCCAGAAGGTCACCCATCCTGTCAGGGATCCCTGGAGTGGCCATTTATCTCATTGTGGTGCATGGGCCCTCTGCTGCTGTCCATGACGAGCATCTCCACAGTGTCTTCACAGCACTAGCCAGACACCGGCTCACTCTCAATGGCGATAAATGCCTACTCTCAGCTCCAGCCATTGAGTTTGTGGGGTTTCGTCAGCGGCCGGCATCACACCTCTTTAGTCCAACATTGATGCTATCCAGCGCCTCCCTGAGCCCACCTCTGCAGCTCAGGTTGTCTCCTTAGGATGTCAGCATATTACCTGCATTTTCTGCCTCGCTACTCCACCACCACAGCTCCTCTGCGTCAGCTGCTGAAGAAGGATGCTCCCTGGGACTGGACACCAGACTGCTCTGCTGTCATACAGCTCTTAAAGGACCAGCTCACATCGCCACCCGTGTTAGCACACTTGAACCTCTCCAGCCCCACCCTCATCACGTGTGACACCTCGAGTACTGCAGTTGGAGCCATGCTTTCCCAAGTCCAGGGTGGTGTGGAAAGCCCTGTTGCATTTGCTTCCCGTGCCCTCAGTCCGACAGAACAGAAGTATTCTGTGGGTGAACGCGAGGCTTTAGCATGTGTCTGGGCATGTGAGCGCTGGCACCTGTACCTATATGGGAAGGTGTTCACGCTGCAAGTCGACCACCAGGCCCTCACTGCCCTACTCTTTACGTCTGGAACAGGCTACCGACCACTCCGGCTGCACCAGAGTACTACTGGAGCAGTACAGGAGTTCACCCCGGGCTGTGACAACGTGGTGGCAGACTTGCTGTCCCGCTCCACCACTGCCCCATCGGAACACTGCTCTGACTCGACTGAGCCTGACTTGGTACAGCTGCTGCATGCACCTCTACAGGCTACGGTGTCTCTCAAAGAGCCCCAGCACGCCTCAGAACAGGACCGTGTGCTCTCCCAGCTCCGCACCTTCATTAGGCAGGGCTGAGTCAAGCAGCGATGCCGTGACTTGGTGTGGTGGCCGGGCATCAACAGAGCCATTGAAGCTTAGAGTCAAGGACTGCACGGCCTGTCTCGTCAGTGGCAAAACTGGTCCCCCAGCCTCACCCATTACAGCCCCTTGTACAAATGTACTCGGTGTGGGAAGTGTTTTACCAAAGCACATCATTTAAAGGTCCACCTGAGAATTCATACAGGTGAAATCAAATCAAATGTATTTGTATAGCGCTTTTCACAAATTAATTGTCACAAACAGAAGGGGAACCCAGGCCTAGACCCCCCAAAAGCAAGCCTAAAGGCGACAGTGGCAAGGAAAAACTCCCTTGATAGGGAGGAACCTTGGGAGGAACCAGACTAAAAGCCCATCCTCTTTTGGCCAGCACAGGGTGTGTCCAAAAAAGACCGTATCATGGTCAGTCCAAGGTGACTCAGGGCTGAATGACTTTGCGCGTCCTGAGTTAGATAGTCAGTGCCCCCCCACTTCAGCTAAACCATGTGAAGGGGATCCAGATCCAGGGACTGGGGTAGGCGTGGGGGTGAGGGTTGATGGGGGCAGCTCACACTTCTCGGAGGATCGAAGGCTCGGGGGCGGGTGCCCCCGAGTCAGAGAAGAGAGCATGCAGTCATAAAAAAAGCAGTGCTATAGCCAGTAGCATTATGTGAGAGCAGGGGAGCACAAGCATAGTAAATATACAGATAGCCCTAACAGGTGTAAGCTATGGCAGCATATCTATTAGGACCTCTCCTAATAGAATACACGCAGAGAATACACAGAGAATACACGCAGCCATGAGAATTCCAAACCATCCACACCCGATCAAGGATAACCAGCCTAACAGTGGTGGTAACACGTTGAAGTGACAGTATGGAAAGTTTCTCACTCCATAAGACACTAGGGCGCGGCCTTCTCCATCTCTCCACCTAGACTATGTTTGGCAGTAGGCTAGGCTGAAAATATATGTTTTTAATCTAAACTTAAAAATTGAAACTGTGTCTGAATCCCTAACATGCTTTGGTAAACAGTTCCACAACAGATGAGCTCTAAAAGAGAAGGCTCAACTACCAGCTGTGCTTTTTTTCCTGCTCAGACTACAGATTGTCTACCAAAGTCTAGTATTGTGTATTGAATGCTGTCTTGTTTGTTACCCTGTCTGCAAGGTATTGCTGCCCTATTGTGTATTTCTTGTTTTGAATGTTGTTTAAAATAAAAAATGTTTTGTAAATTGTAAGAAAATTAATAATCAATAACAGTTGTTGTCCCACTTTCATTCGAGGCCAACAAATAATGACAATAACACAATTTTACTGGCAAAGCATATAATTCCATAAGATGAAGACTTGTGGATGCCCAAGTTTCATTCAGCAAGAACATACACACTATTGACATTGACAACAGGAAAGCTTTGGTTTGCTGTCAAATTAACCTTTATAAGAAAAAACAAATGTCAATGTGATTCATGCCTCATGATTATGTTGTCCTTTAAGGAACCATACCAGCATGAAGAAATAACCAAATAGGCAAATGAGCCTCACTTGTTTTTCGGTTTTAGCTAGATAACTGATTAACCGACAGGTTGTAGCCATCTCTTACGCTGTAGGTAACTAGCTGGTTAGATATGTCATTAAAACTGCCTGTAGCCCTCCGTGTTTAAATGTGTTATCACTCATTTCTTGAGATTGGGCACTTGTGTCACATGAGATCTGTACAGAATCTGTAATGGTTCATTGCTAAGAGTAGACCAATCGTGACAAGTCAAATTGAATAAATCACTTTGTAGCTGAATTAGAAACTTGGGATTTAGTTTTTTGTGTCAGAGATGGAAAACAGCCTTACAAGTCCAACAGCTGCTCCAACACTGTACAGACTAGCACTGGAGCCTCTCTTTGGAGTCTAACTCCAGGTCACATCCAGCACTAACCCAAATTCAACAGCTTGCACCTGGGCCTCCCAAAGCATCAACACAACAGTCCACTGAGTTTTGTTTACTCAAATTACTTCAAGCTTATTTAAAGCCTTTCAGTACAGGTATGTGTAACAGGCGTCTCAAGGAACACTGCTACTAGAATGCTAATATCGAAACAGGGTGTGGACCAGATAACTGAAGATACCAGATTCGCCCAAAGAGAGAGATGGTCAACCACAAGAATGAACTCACGCAGACGTCAGCTTTAGTTTAAAAGGTAAGAGAATGGTTTGTTTTTATTCTTTTTGTATTATTTATCTCTAACCGTGCATAAAACAATAAAACAGACATATATTACAATGACAAACTATACTAGTAATACTGTGTTTTCCTTTCCACAGAACAATTCAAGACCTCTTTTCAATCACAGATAAGTATGACCCTCCTATCTATTTACCCCTATAACGTAGGTTATTACTTTTAGAATTTGTAGATAGACAAGGATATACTTATTATTCCAATAGGAATCTTGTTTTAAACCAAAAACTCTTATACTGAAATCAAACTCTTATTTTGAAAGAACTTAGATCGTAAACCCATTCAGCGGTATTACTCAATTCTAGATATGAAAATAAAACATCGATTCGAATATGAAAATAAAATGTTGATTCACATATGATTATCAAACACAACTGTTATCATCAAAAACACTTCAGTACTTTATAATCCAAAACAAATGAACTTGCACACTCCCTTTGAGCGGCGAATTACATTACTCAGTTCTTTAATATTGCAAAATGAATCCTCTGGTTCCGTGACAGTTTTACTTTCCTCTCTCTCTCTTAGGTCAAAAGATGGTCGAC
Organism: Aldrovandia affinis; assembly: GCA_029706075.1. Lineage (NCBI taxonomy): Eukaryota > Metazoa > Chordata > Actinopteri > Notacanthiformes > Halosauridae > Aldrovandia > Aldrovandia affinis. The sequence continues at coordinate 48,439 of JAINUG010000230.1, forward strand.
TTGGGTTGGCTCGCCAGTCCACACTCCGTCACAGCGTCTTCAGCGAAAGCGCGCAGAATGCAGACGATATCCAGGGTCCGATGAACTCAATGGATTTTAAAATGGACTCCAACAGGAACAAAAAACCCGGCCTTGTCCAAACAAAGCCAAAATAACAATTAACATTATTCAAATAAAACCGTTGAAACCTCATGTCAAAGATGTTGTCTCTCTCTCACTTGTGCTATGTAAAATCAGCTTAAATGCTAATCTTTAACTAAACCAGCGGTATCGTTAGCTTGAGTCGGCTAACTTAGCTTCACATCGCTATTGTCCTGCTAAGTTACAAGCTAACATCATCATTAAAACACAAACAATTGCAACCCACAGCCAGCGTTATTATTTCAATCGGCAAGATATCAGGCAACGGAGATGCACTTGCGAGATAAGCCGCCGTAACCGCCTGCAGTCATTGATGGCTAATACATCCGAACACACCCCGACACTCGACATCCATTAGACTAAAAAAGTAATGGCGCTAACCACGCGTCGCGAAGCTAGCTAGCTCTACATTAGGCTAGCTCAATTCTTAAAAAGACTTGTCTCATTCTATATTACACACACCATCCAAAGACATTGTCACAATTAAAGTACTAACTCACCAAGGGAGATTTTCGAATGTACCACAATTGGACTTGCAAGGATGATTCGATTTCGGCAAAGCTTGCCGTCTTTTTCAAGGCAAAACGGCGGAATTGTTGTCACACCGTTGCTAGCTCTCTTATCTAAAATTCTCGCTAGATAACTATTACGATATCTTGCTGTTTGTCTTCAGAGCAAACTCACGTCTGTATCCTAGCTGACGAACTTGGCTTCTGGCAGAATGAATATATCTGAACAGGTCTTCTTGCAGATTAACCTTTTCCCTGATTGGCGGCCAGGTTCTGTTTTCCCTCCAAAACGAACAGATTAACCTTTGCCCTGATTGGCCAAGTTCTGTTTTCCCTCCAAAACGAACTAAGGGCGGGATATACTTTCTAATTGGCGTACTCTCAACAAGATTACTTTTCTTATTGGCTTATCACTGTCAGATAAAATACAGATTGAATATATCTGCTAGCAGAATGACCTTTGCAAGTCCTTTACATAAAACGCCATTTTGGCTCCAAGTTCTTCACATGAAACATCATTTCAGCTATACATGTCACAGTTTCCCTTTAGTAACTTAAATTAGTTAAATTATATTTTTTTCTCTTCAGTGTCTAGTATGTAGTACTTATTCAGTTCTTTTAAGGGTCATTCTATTTATCATTTTATAACACGAAGTGCATTATAACTATGCTCTATTTGTCTGGGTTACATATGTGTCACAGCAATTAAAACTCCCACTGAAACAAGGGCCAGTTATAGAATAAGAGCGATTTTATGACTCATGAGTTTGATACATTTCTTTATTTGATTGATTTTTCCAACAGTGATTATGAATTAATCAGAACATAAGGGTTTATTTGACAGGGACAATATAGGATTTTCAACATGGATGTTAGTGCATCGACTATTTTGTACCAGATTCAGCTCAAAGGCTACATTTCATCTGCAGTCTCTGAGCAGGTAAAAAATACAACAATGTTAAAAAACAATATCAAAACAATGATTAAAAGAGAAAATAACCATGCACATCTTAAAACGGTATTACAAACACAACATTCTAACAAATACAGTTTGTATTACTTCAAATACGCATTTGTTATTCAGTAAAAACCAAATGAGATCAGCATTAAACCTCTGACAGACTGAGATAAAAATTACCTTTATTTGACTCTTTACAAAAAGGGGAAAACATTTCAGAACTTTAAGTTCATTATAGCCTTCATATACATGTCAAAAGAAACATTTTAAAATTAAAGTAACAAATATTTTTACATATTTCATGAATTATATATATTAAACTTCAATGCTGTATATAATGCTGATTTATACATCGTTTGTTATATTTTATCATTGTAATAACATATTAATATTGCACTATATACTTGTCTGATATAGATACACAGTATGACATCTTTTACACATGCTTCCATATAGTAGTGTGTTAAACAGCCTACTGTATAGTGGGTTTGCCCCTGGACCCAGAGATGAGAAGACAGCCGCAGGTAGAACACAGATGTTTATTGTGTAACCAATGTGCACACATGGGGAGATCCGTCAAGGTAAAACCAAAAAAAACCCTCCCTTGCTATCCCCTCCCACCTGTGTATGGCATGATGAATACATTTCATTAATCTGCTCATGGTCACCCCTGCCTCTGGGCTGCAATCATCTCAGTTCCACCAGGAAAACCCCACTCTTAAGGGTTCGGGAAAATCTAGGACAGGCCCATGTCCAAGATGATGACTTCACTCCCCGGAGGGAAGGTGACCCAAAGCACCCCATCACATAGATTTCAACTGTTGAACAGATCAAGAACACTCTCTAGGATAAAGGTGTAGATGTGTCAAAGACTACCATCAAGAGAAGACTACACCAGCATAACCTCAGAGGGTTGACCACAAGATGCAAACCTCTAGTAAGCCTCAAGAATAGAATGGCCTGGTTACAGTTTGCAAAAAAGCAAATAAGAAAACCTGAAGAGTTGTGGAACAAAGTGTTATGGACAGATGAGACACAGATCAACATGTACCAGAGTGATGGAAAGAGGAAAGTGTGGAGAAAAAAAGGAACAGCTCATGATCCAAAGCATACCACCTCTTCTGTCAAACATGGTGGAGGGGGTGTTATGGCTTGGGCATGTATGGCTGCCACTGGAACTGGCTCACTTGTGTTCATTGATGATGTTAATTTCACCATACAGCAGGACAATGATCCCAAACAAAGCAACAAAGGAGTTTTTAAGGCCAAAAACTGGAATTGACAAAAATGGACCCAAAAGCAGGAAACGAAAATGGAGGCAGGAATCAAAAATAAACTGATAATTGAATAAACCCAAACAACAAAATCAAACACAGGAACGAAATAAAACACTGGACACAAAAATTAAACCCTAGACTCAATACGAGAAATAAAATAAGAAAGGTAAAAATGTCTTACATTTTTTTCAACAAAAATTCAAGACCGAGCCCAGAACCAAGAAAACAAGCAACTTAAACATACCAAGAAAATGAGAGACAGGACGAATCAATAAAGACAATCAGGGAACAGAATTACACCAATTAAACCCATAGGGACAATGAGGGAATGCTTAAAGTCCAATGCTGCCCTCTGGTGGTGAACAGAAACCATTACAGGAATGTTCTTGACTGGCAAAGTCAATCACCTGACCTCAATCCAATTGAGCACGTGTTTCACTTGTTGAAGACCAGATTGAGGGAAAAAGGCCCCAAAACAAGCAAGAACTGAAGATGGCTGCAGTTCAGGCCTGGCAGAGCATCACCAGGGAAGATACCAAATATCAGTCAGGCAGACTTGATGCAATCGTGGACAGAATCAAACTAACTGGAGAGTACATTTGAAGGGCTTTTCACTTGAATGAATTCTTAGGTGGGACTTTAAAAAATGTGCTTGGCTAAAACACTTCCCACACTGACTACATTTGTAAGGCTTTTCACCTGAATGAATTACTTGGTGTTTTCTTAAACTAGATGTGGAATGAACACACTTCACATACTGAGTACATTTCTAAGGCTTTTCACCTGAATGCATTATTTGGTGTTTTCTTAAACTAGATGTGGACTTAAAAGCCTTCCCACACTGCATACATGTGTAGGGCTTTTCGCCTGTATGAATTCTCAGGTGGTCCTTTAAAAGATGTGGTTGGCTAAAACACCTCCCACACTGTGTGCATTTGTAGGGCTTTTCACCTGTATGAATTCTCAGATGGGTCTTTAAGTTACATGCTTGGTTAAAACACTTCCCACACTGAGTACATGCATAGGGCTTTTCACCGGTATGAGTCATTTGATGTTTCCTTAAACTGGTTGTGTACTTAAAACACTTCCCACACTGCGTACATTTGTCAGGCCTTTCATCTGTATGAACTCTCAGGTGCTTCTTTAAACTACTTGAATGGCTAAAACACTTCCCACACTGAATACATGTGTAGGGCTTTTCACCTGTATGAGTCATTTGGTGCTTTCTTAAAATGGATCTGCAGCTAAAACACTTCCCACACTGAGTACATGTGTAGGGCTTTTCACCTGTATGAGTCATTTGGTGTTTCCTTAAAATGTATGTGCAGCTAAAACACTTCCCACACTGCATACATGTGTAGGGCTTTTCACCTGTATGAATTCTCAGGTGGTCCTTTAAAAGATGTGGTTGGCTAAAACACCTCTCACACTGTGTGCATTTGTAGGGCTTTTCACCTGTATGAATTCTCAGGTGGGTCTTTAAGTTAAATGCTTGGCTAAAACACTTCCCACACTGAGTACATGTGTAGGGCTTTTCACCTGTATGAGTCATTTGGTGTTTCCTTAAACTGGATGTGTACTTAAAACACTTCCCACACTGCGTACATTTGTCAGGCCTTTCATCTGTATGAACTCTCAGGTGTTTCTTTAAACTACTTGAACGGCTAAAACACTTCCCACACTGAGTACATGTGTAGGGCTTTTCACCTGTATGAGTCATTTGGTGTTTCCTTAAAATGGATGTGCAGTTAAAACACTTCCCACACTGAGTACATGTGTACGGCTTTTCACCTGTATGAACTCTCAGGTGGTACTTTAAATTACTTGCTAGGTTAAACCACTTCCCACACTGAGCACATGTGTAGGGTTTTTCACCTGTATGAACTCTCAGGTGTGTCTTTAAACTACTTGAATGGCTAAAACACTTCCCACACTGAGTACATGTGTAGGGCTTTTCACCTGTGTGAATTCTCAGGTGCTTCTTTAAACTACGTGCATGGCTAAAACACTTCTCACACTGTGTACATGTGTAGAGCTTTTCACCTGTATGAATTGTCAAGTGGTTCTTTAAACTACATGCATGGCTAAAACACTTCCCACACTGAGTACATGTGTAGGGTTTTTCACCTGTATGAATTCTCTGGTGCTTCTTCAAACTACATGCATGGCTAAAACACTTCCCACACTGAGTACATTTGTAGGGCTTTTCACCTGTGTGAATGATCTTGTGGTCTTTTAAATGGGATAGCTGATTAAAACACTTCCCGCACTCAGTACATTTGTAGGGCTTATCACCTGCATGAATTTTCAAGTGGTTCTTTAAAAGATGTGGTTGGCCAAAACACTTCCCACACTGAGTACACGTGTAGGGCTTTTCACCTGTATGAATTCTCAGGTGCTTCTTTAAACTATATGCATGGCTAAAACACTTCCTGCACTGAGCACATGTGTAGGGCTTTTCACCTGTATGAACTCTCAGGTGCTTCTTTAAACTACTTGCTTGGCTAAAACACTTCCCACACTGAGTACATTTGTATGGCTTTTCACCTGTATGAACTCTCAGGTGCTTCTTTAAACTACTTGCTTGGGCAAAATACTTCCCACACTGAGTACATTTGTAGGGCTTTTCTCCTGAATGAATTCTCTTGTGGTCATTTAAATTAGATTGCTTATTGATATTCATGAGATCACTCACTAAGCTTTCACTTGATTCACACATTTGGTCAGATTTAGCAGTAACACATTTAATATCCTGCAAATCACTGTCCTGTTCAGTCTTAAGGTAGCCTCCATCATCAGTCTCTGTTTTGATCCGGTCAGGATGCAGGTGGAGTACATATCCCAGCTCTGTGCTGTCGAGGCTCTCTGTCTTAATAAGATCCACAGTGTGGGTGGAGCCCAGATTAGTTTCTGTTTTTATCAGTGATGTGTGTGTGTGGTGTAGACCACTGACCCCGCTGTGTGCTGTAATACACTCTGGCTTCAGTGTGTTGAGTCCTGGTACAGCACACTCTGTCTCTGGCTCTGCCATGTGGACAGACTCCAGTCCACTGAGTTCCTCTTCTTTCTGTCTGAATCTGTGCTGCTCAGTGAGCTCAGGTAGTGTTGTCTCAGTGACTCCTGCTTGCATCACACTGCTGCTCAAAGCTGTGCAGAAGTGCAGCTCCTACAGGGAAAGGGGGGGATTTAGCCTGAATCAAACTGGTCCTACTGCATCAGAGAAGAGAAGTATGTTGGCACACATTCATCAGTGCTATAAACCCACATTAACTGGTCAACTGATATAACCTGGCATTTTAGACAGTAGATTTTATGCAATTGTTTGCAATTTTGAGCAATATTAACCATCTGAGGTCGGCTGGATTGCAGACGATCCGAGCAGCAATAAAAGTATATTACCATTTCTAACGTCGCAAGATTTTTTCATACACACGCGGCAAAAACATTGACAGAAACCTTAGAATCGCGACTTTCCGATTTGAGCACTGGCAAATAATATGAGATTTTTTAAATTAGGTTAATTAGACCAAAAGTAAACCTTGCCTTTTACTCTCTGTTTTACCTAGAAATACTTCTATTGACATGGTAACTAGGTGCTAGTTTCTGGGAGGGGCGTGGGGCCATGTGTGAAATCGCCGGTGTAAACACATAAAATATCCCGACAATTTTAAGCACATTTTATTCAAGATGGCAAGATTTTCTGCTCTGGAGTGTTTGGGAGCATTGATGGAAAGCGACGAGGACAACAACTCATCATGTCCCGATACTGAAGAGGATTCAGAGGAAGAGAGACAGCATACTCGTGAAAATAATTCTTGTGACGCTATACATATTCCGTTTGTTGTAACGTTACTTACGTAACGTAAAAATACTTTTCAAACAGCCTAAAATGTTATATAAAAAACGTATATAGCATCTTGTCTGTGTTTACGCTTGCAATCTGCCAACAGCATTCTGTGTATGCTGATATTTATTTTATTTCCCATGTTTTCAAATAATCTTGAAAATATATGAATATATTTGTGTCTTGTGACGTTATGCATATTCCGTTTGTTGTAACGTTACAAATTGCAATAGGCACTCAAGATCTATGTAAAAATACTTTTCACATTTTAATTTCAAATGTAAATTACACAAATGGGGTCTGGCTAGGTGGCAAGTGGTTATCTTTACAAAATACTGAAGTTCTGAAAACATTGTAGGTACAGATCGTTTGTTAGAACACAAAAGATAACATAATCTGGAATGCCCTCTGCCCTCCCCCCACACATCCGACAGTCTGACACCATAACAAAATTTAAATCACACCTCAAAACTCACCTGTTCAAACTGGCCGGTATGACACAGTACATGAAAGCAAAGCCAATAAAGTGGGGTTTCAAGTTGTTTGTACTGTGTGACTCTAGCACTGGGTATACTGTGGATTTTTCTGTGTACCCAGGAAATAACTACTTTCAGATAGGACAAGGAGGACTTACATATGACACTGTAATGTCACTGTAATGTCACTTGTGAATCTTGATTCTGGATATCATGTGTACATGGACAATTTCTCTCAATTTCTCTCAAACCTTTGAAAGAGAAATGGCCCATCTGACAGATGGCCCATCTGACAAATCTTAGAGGTGTGGAGAACCCTCAGGTGTGGATCATGAATATTCAGGCCATTAGCAAATAGCCTTCCCACAGCCTGAAATTAATTTGACCAGTTCTGATAAAATCAGTGTCACACGCCACGTGAAAAAACCCAGGATGGGAACAGAGCAGACTGGAGACACGGAGTGGAGTTTGTCGGTCTACAGATCAGATTTTTTTTTGTCTCTCCCCCCAGTGGAGACAGTGGGAGTAGCAGGTTAACATATAACAAACACAAGCACAAAATCTTCACCCTACTCGCCGCAAAGCTTTCGGGTAAAAACAACAAACTAAAATAACAAACTAAAATAATCATAACTTACAGGACACCACGCCTCTTCTTCCGGAGTTCCCCTGGAACCTCCCCAGGCACACACATATCCAGTGACCTTTCAAGTGCTTCCCACCCATGCATACTGAGACACTTGCCACTCCCCACAGTGAGAGTTTTCTGGCAACCAGCCCCGAGACACTCTCCACTCTTCCAGTGAGAGTTCTCGGGCTGTTGCCCAGAAACACTCTCCACTGCCCGAGTGCGAGTGACAATTCGTCACTATAGTTTAGTGCGTGCTTTCACAACATTTGTGACGGCACAAAAATGTACACTTTATAACTTGTGTGTTTGTAGATCTATTTACAAGTTGCATATGATACTGACCAAACTATTGATGGCATATAAATGTAGCTGTGATTGTCCTTCAAATAAAAATATCAAAGACTTTGGAGTAAGTGTGTGTTAAGTTGATGAAATTGAGATAAATATCAGACGACACCAAAATCACAAAGCTTCTCTGAACTAAGCACAGGCCTCAGGGGGTTAAAAGAAAAGCAAATAAATTAGCATGTATACATTATTGTAAATGAATGAGATTAAAATAGTTTAGGATTAATCATGATCCATATGATATCTGACATGGCATTGATGGATAATTATCCAGTATCTCATCTTATTGATTCTTGTGCACCACAGTCTTTAGTCAACGCTACCTAGTTAGCAAACAATGCAAGGGTGGCAATAGAATGTCTGTTTTTTTTAAATTTTATTTTATCCCATTTTCTCCCAATTTGGTAGCCAATTAGACCCGCTATTTTTTTATGTCAATCCCCCCTAGTAATGTGAGTTCACTGCCGTAGTCCTGCGACCGGTAGTGATCAAGGCAAAGTAACGCCTTGTGGAGGACGTCGGTCTTGGCCACGTGGGAGTGGCATGGTTACCTGTGTTTTATACGTTGTGGAGGCCTTTGGAGCAGGGAGACTTTCCGGGGGCAGGTTTGGCACTCTCACAGGGTGTGAGAGTGAACTGTCGGCCGGAGGGTTGCTCCAAAGGCCATAATTGGTTTAATTAATATTTAATTGGTGTCAATCAGTCAATTGATAAGTCAATTGGCTGATTGGGTGTCCGTGTGAGAATGTGAGTGAATGATTGTGATTGGGTGATTGCCTCACGAGTCCCACCTGAGCCAGGCAGAAACTAAACCTATTTAAGAGCAGGTGGGGCGAGTGGGGAATCAGTTTGTCTTTGTCTTGCGGGTGTATGGAGAGTTTGTTGTCATTGTTGTGAGTGTGCACGCGTATGGTATCGTGTTGTGTTGTATTGTATTGTGGAATGTTGAATGTTGGATGTGGAATGTTTGTGTGCGTTTGTTGAAAGTGACTGAGTAGAGTGCCTCTTGTGTGTGTGGGAAAGAGGGAGAGGGGGCGCACTAAGAGTGTCCGCCTCTCTCCCTCGGTGTGATCATGATAGAGAGTGAGAGGGCGCCCTGAAAGAGGGCACCTCTCGCCCTCGGTTTTATTTGTGTGATTGAAAGAGAACTCGCACTCGGGCAGTGGAGAGTGTTTCTGGGCAACAGCCCGAGAACTCTCACTGGAAGAGTGGAGAGTGTCTCGGGGGCTGGTTGCCAGAACTCTCACTGTGGGGAGTGGCGAGTGTCTCTGTATGCATGGGTGGGAAGCACTTGAAGGGTCACTGGACATGTGTGTGCCTGGGAGGTTCCAGGGGAACTCCGGAAGAAGAGGCACGGTGTCCCGTAAGTTTGGATTATTTTAGTTTGTTATTTTAGTTCGTTGTTTTTACCCGAAAGCTTCGCGGAAAGTAGGGTGAAGATTTTGTGTCTGTGTTTGTGTTTGTCTTTGTTTTATGTTAACCTGCTACTCCCACTGTCTCTCCCCCATATCTGGGGAGAGAGGGAGAGAGAGAGAGAGAGAGAGAGAGAGAGAGAGAAAAAAAAAAAAAAAAAGAAATCTGGTCCGTAGACCGACAAAACTCCACTCCGTGTCTGGCCTGCTCTGTTCCCATCCAGGGTTTGTCACGTGGCGTGTGACACGCCTCTTCCGAGAAGGCACTCGGCAAGCCATCGACCATAACCCGGTATTACAGGGCCACTCTTATGCGGAGCGAACGTCATGTCGGCTTCCCTCCCCCCTCCCTGGGCCAGACAGCCAATCGCCGCTCGGGTGGTGCTCCCGGCCACAGCCGACTCTGGCAAGACGGGGAATTGAACCCTGGTCTCTGTGGCCAGCGTCGGACGTTGTAACCACTGGGCCACGCGGGAGGCGAATATCTGTTTTATATTGATATTATTTTACACAGAGTTCTGTCAAAATTGTTTCCGGCCACAATTCTGTGAGTATCAAACCAAACGTCTGCTTCTGAACCCTGAGAATAAATTAAATGAAGCGGACAAGGAAATAGACCTCAATAACTTGTCTAATAGCTTATGAAATGTTTATGCGTAGTGACTTTGAACTGTGATGAGTCACTTGAGATATGGTGCGCATACATACACTTTGTGTGCAATATGCAAAAACAAAGCACGGTTGTGAGCCAAACAGAATAGGGACAGGTATATACGCAATATAGTTAATACGTATAAGAACATTGTTACAGTTGCTTCCTCATTAGATTAGGCCTACTAAGGTGAATTCTTGGTAAAATAGGTAGCAAACAATCTTGCTTCTTACATTGATTAGCTACATAGGAAGATAGGAAATATCATAAATACACTCGCGTGGCTGACTGTACTCCAAAACATGGACCACTGTCTGCCCACTTTAAACGTAATGGATAAATGTATAGGCCCTTGGACAGCTATAGTTAGCTAGCCAGTTAGGTAGGCAGTTAGCCGGCAAGTGGCCAGGTATAGTCTATAGCAGGGGTCTCAAACTCAATTTACCTGAGGGCCAATGGTCAATCTTGAAATTCTCCTGGGGGCCGGAACATAGCCGGAGATCCTTTTGCGGGGAAAAAAAGCCCTGAAAACAGTCCTGAAAAAGGGTCTCAAAAACAGTAACTTTGTACAATGACTGGTAGGCCTACTCCCAAATGCTTTTAGTGTTTGCCAGATACTTGGTAACGCTGTAGCTCAGAGAGTCTGTCAATGTTGGGCTTGAGTGATACTGTTGTAACCCTTCGGATGGGAGCAAGGTGTGCATCAGTTAGCTTTGTGCGGTACTTGGACTTGTTAAAGTTTTAAAAAACGTTAAAGAAAAATGTTTTTCACACATGTATGTGCTGCCAAACAGACATGTTGTTTTCCTGAACATTTTGCAAAGCAAAGGGAAGGATGGTGGTAGCAGGTTGAAGAATTCCTTGAATTGATTCTTCAGAACAGTGTTGCACTGTAATTCTATCAGCTCCATTTGCAGATCACCTGGTGCTGTTTCCACATCAACAGAGAAAGGGTCAGCAAACATCTGGAAGGTGTCTCTGTATCTCCTGAAGTCTGCAAACCGCTGGTCAAATTCCCCCAGAAGCAGGTCAAGGGCAGCAGCATATTCTTTGTCACTGAATTGTGAAGTGCCCTGTTCCTCCAAAAGAGACTTGCATGCTGGGAAATGAGTGCTAAGCTAGCTAGCTAGCTAGCAAAGCTAGTGCTAGCTTCAAGCTAAGAAGCTCCTCCGACATCAAAATGATCACTGACACCCCGAACAAATACAGCGAGCTGCGCACTGTCAGTGGAATCGGTACTTTCATCGAGTGCAACTGAGTATGCACTGAAGTTTTTGCCTTTCTCGCGGAGCTGCACATCAATATCGTTTGCAAGCTCAACAATACGTTCGGCTACTGTGTTTGCGGAGAGGCTGATGTTATTAAACAGGTGTTTCTTTTCTGGACACATAACGTCAGAAACCTTCAGTAGGCAATCTTTAATAAATTCACCATCTGTGAATGGCTTTCCAGCTTTTGCAATCATCACGCTCACCATATAACTGACCAACACCGCCGCCTCGGATTCTTTCGTTGCTTTTTGGAAGAGGTTTTGCTGTGAAGATAGTTCCTTTTTAAGCTGAGAAACCATCTTCTCTCATCCTTTTCCTTGGTGTTTGCCATACTGCTCCGCATGTTTCGTTGTGTAGTGGCGTTTGAGATTATATTCTTTCAGGACTGCAATTTTCTCCTTTCAAATAAGACAAGTTGCATTGCTGTTGAACTCGACAAAAAAATAATCCAGTGTCCACTTCTCCTGAAATTGCCTTTGTTCCTCATTGACTTTTCGCTTTGATTTTGACAGAGCCATTTTCATTAATTGCATTCATTCAATTCTGTGGGCCAGAACAAATGTTCACATGATCGCACTCAGTTAGCTAGCTACCGTATAACTGGTTGAATATACGCAGCATTTCGGATAGGAAACAAAGTAATTGAACATATTTATGTATGCTTCCTTGGGGAACTACGAAGTGTGTTGTTATTGAGAAAAATATCCAATAAAAAATATTTGTATTTTATATAATTTATTTGTATTATTATTACTATTTTTAGACTGGTTGCGGGCCTGATTTAATTAAATCTCACAACTACTTTGCGGGCCGCAAGGGGGCGCCATGGGGGCCGGATGTGGCCCCCGGGCCGGGAGTTTGAGACCCCTGGTCTATAGTCTAGATTCAATAGGCAAATCAACATTTTATATATAATATTGAACTTTTTATTATAACCTTTTGCTGACAAAAAACACGCAAACACCAACCTGGTCTTAATCAGTAGGTCAACACCCATTTTTCTTCTTCATTAGCCTACATAAAGCTATTAAATGAGTGTTTTGATGAACACCTTAATCGGCATTTAATCATCCACTCTATTCAGTTGATCACGAAATGGCAAATTCCAGAACATGTTTGTTTATAATGACATGATCAAATAAGTAGGCTAAATTAAGCCACTTAACTGCCCATTTTCCAGCATGTAGGAATTTCCTAAATTTATGGTGTAGTAACTCTGAATCCAGCAAATGTCTACTATGAATTTTAACAGGTTACTACCCCTATGAAAGACAACCCAAAGGGAAGAAGGAATAGAGGACCCCTAAATGCTGGACATGTATAATAATATTCAACACGTTTTAAAATATCGTTAATAATTTAATCGTTAATTAGTTGATAGGTAATTGAACAGTAACTGGTGGAATTGGTCCATCAAAACGAAATACAAATCGGATTAAATACTAAATACGTATGTTTATTAAATAGGTTACACACAAGATACATGTATATCTTAATATACAATAGACAATAAACAAATGTAAACCAAAGTATAAATCATACACCCACATTTGAGTATAACCTACTCCTTGTAAGCCACTACTTGTAATGAACTAAAAACAATACATTAAGCAAGAAATCCGAATTTAAAAAGACCAGTAGAGAGAGAGACCAGATAAAACAAGACCTTGCCAAAGAATAACCACATTTCAGCTGTATCGCAAAGGAACAAACAAAAGGAGGAAAAAATAAGAGGGAACAAACCCAAGGAAGCACCACAAAACAAAAGACCAAATCGCTTCTCTTCCCCAAACTCAAGCGGAACTGAAAACGAACTCAAAATAAACTGAACTCAGGGAAGGGTCGGGTTCATTTATGGCAAGGACTGGTTTATCTAAGGTCTTACTCTGATCTTTACTCTGGGGGGGGGGTGCTGATCTGAGCTTGACCGTCTCTGACGCTCCAGTGATAATGCTGACTGCCCCTGCTGCCCTGATGATGATGGTGAAGGTGAGATGAGACAAATTCTTTGCTAGATAACGTTAACTAGGAGCTAACTTTGGCTAGAACAAAACCGCCGCATATTATTTTACATGTTGAATATACAACATTCTAAAATGTCATGCTAACTAGCTAGCTAGCTAGGTAAAATCTCATGTTTGATCTGAGATAGCTATCAATGCAATTATCTAACATTAGCTAGCTACTGTGGCTAACTTTCAAACTCCAAGAGATTAACTGTAGAATAGAAATAATTAAATTAAAATACAGATTACAATAACAGAGGAATAAAGACCAAATAATTCACACTATTGCCAACCTCCGCTGTAACAGACGTCACTCTCCAAAAACTCCTGTGCCCAAGCCACAAATATTGTACCAGTATTCTATTGGATAGGGATGGAGCCACAGACAGATCCTGATTGACGGAGGGATGTCAAAATCTGAATGGACGTACGGCTCGGAAGCTCAGCTTCCAGGCGGGTTAACATTGTCCACTTAAATTCCCCAAAACCCATCACATTATTCCATGAAATACATAAGTCCATAGAAACCCAGAGACAACTGCGACTGGCCAAGCTTCCACTGACAGCTTCAAGTACGTAAGGCAATGCTGCTGGTTTAAACAATACATTTCAGTCTAAGTGACATACCATGGAATTGAAATATACTATATACAGTGGGGAGAACAAGTATTTGATACACTGCCGATTTTGCAGGTTTTCCCACTTACAAAGCATGTAGAGGTCTGTAATTTTTATCATAGGTACACTTCAACTGTGAGAGACGGAATCTAAAACAAAAATCCAGAAAATCACATTGTATGATTTTTAAATAATTAATTTGCATTTTATTGCATGAAATAAGTATTTGATCACCTACCAACCAGTAAGAATTCCGGCTCTCACAGACCTGTTAGTTTTTCTTTAAGAAGCCCTCCTATTCTCCACTCATTACCTGTATTAACCCCCTGAGGTCGACGGGAGCGGCGCCGCTCCCAGCAGCAATAAAAGTATATTACTATTTCTAATTTCGCAATATTTTATCATACACACGCGACAAAAACATTGACAGAAACCTTAGAATCGCGACTTTCCGATTTGAGCACTGGCAAATCAAATGGGATTTTTTAAATTAGGTTAATTAGACCAAAAGTAAACCTTGTTTTTTACTCTGTTTTTTACCTTTTAGTAACGTCCCCCTTCTATTGACATGGTAACTAGGTGCGAGTTTCGGGGAGGTGTGGGGAGGGCGTGGGGCCATGTGTGAAACGCCGGCGTAAACAACACAAACTGTCCCGACAATTTGAAGCAAGATTTTATACAGACATACAATTTTATTCAAGATGGAAAGATTTTCTGCGCTGCAGTGTTTGAGAGCATCGATGGAAAGCGACGAAGACAATAACTGACGAAGAGTAAGTAACTATATTTGATTTGCCATGTTATCAAATACTCGTATTCAATATATGAATTCCGTGTGTGAAATTGCAGCGTAAACAATGTCCCGACATTATATCGGATCTTGTCTGTGTTTACGGTTGCGAGCTGGCAGCAACAGACGGTGTATGCTGATATTTATTTGATTTACCATATTTTCAAATACTCGTGAAAATATATGAATTCGCGTCTTGTGACGCTATACGAAAAAATCAGAATCATTGCGGACTGCTGCGAATAATTAACGGGAGGATATTTAACCAGCTGGCATTCTGTTTCGGCGCTTGGACATTATCTAGCTTAGCTTGATAATACCTATTGTGATTAATGTTTCTTGCCTCTCGAGAACTTGTTTGTGTGCTTATTGTGGTTTAGATTCCCAGCGTTTAGTTTATTCCGAGATTTTGGATACGTTTTGTTTGTTCCTGATCGTTGGTTATTTTGTTTTGTCTTGTTTATGTCTTTCCGTGTCTTCGTAGACACGGATTTTGCTTTCGTTTTCCTACAGACGTTTAAAGATGAATATCTTAAACTTTTGATCATGTGCCTGTGCCCAATGCCAGACTTTGGATGTTGTCAAACTGGCTTCTGTTGGTCGCAAGAAATGCGTAGGCTACTCTGCAAGATGTCTTTGTCTGATGGCCTTTGACCATGATCTTTCAGGTGTGGATCATGAATATTCAGTAAATTAGCATATAGCCCTCCCACAGCCTGAAATAAATGTGACCAGTTCTGATAAAAACAGGTTTTTAGCTATTTAGATCTCATATGTGCTAAAACATTTTCACACCCTTACATAACCAAGACCTTGATGAACAAACGCACATTGGCAAAACAATTCGTCACTATAGTTTAGTGTGTGCTTTCACAACTTTTGTGACAGCAGAAAAATTAACTATTTTTAACTTGTGTGTTTGTAGATCTATTTACAAGCTGCATATGATACTGACCAAACTATTGATGGCATACAAATGTAGCTGTGATTGTCCTTCAAATAAAAATATTAAACACTTTGGAGTAAATGTGTGTTAAATTGATGAAATTGAGATAAATATCAGACCATGCCAAAATCAAAAAACATCGAAAAGCTTAGCACGGACCTCAGAGGGTTAACTGCACCTGTTTGAACTCGTTACCTGTATAAAAGACACCTCTCCACACACTCAATCAATCAGACTCCAACCTCTCCACAATGGGCAAGACCAAAGAGCTGTCTAAGGACATCAGGGACAAAATTGTAGACCTGCACAAGGCTGGGATGGGCTACAGGACAATAGGCAAGCAGCTTGGTGAGAAGGCAACAACTTGGCGCAATTATTAGAAAATGGAAGAAGTTTAAGATGACGGTCAATCTCCCTCGGTCTGGGGCTCCATGCAAGATCTCACTTCGTGGGGCATCAATGATCATGAGAAAGGTGAGGGATCAGCCCAGAACTACACGGCAGGACCTGGTCAATGACCTGAAGAGAGCTGGGACCACAGTCTCAAAGAAAACCATTAGTAACACACTACGCCGTCATGGATTAAAATCCTGCAGCGCACGCAAGGTCCCCCTGCTCAAGCCAGCGCATGTCCAGGCCCGTCTGAGGTTTGCCAATGACCATCTGGATGATCCAGAGGAGGAATGGGAGAAGGTCATGTGGTCTGATGAGACCAAAATAGAGCTTTTTGGTATAAACTCCACTCGCCGTGCTTGGAGGAAGAAGAAGGATGAGTACAACTCCAAGAACACCATCCCAACCGTGAAGCATGGAGGTGGAAACATCATTCTTTGGGGATGCTTTTCTGCAGGGGACAGGACAGATGCACCGTATTGAGGGGAGGATGGATGGGGCCATGTATCGCGAGATCTTGGTCAACAACCTCCTTCCCTCAATAAGAGCATTGAAGATGGGTCGTGGCTGGGTCTTCCAGCATGACAACGACCCGAAACACACAGCCAGGGCAACTAAGGAGTGGCTCCGTAAGAAGCATCTCAAGGTCCTGGAGTGGCCTAGCCAGTCTCCAGACCTGAACCCAATAGAAAATCTTTGGAGGGAGCTGAAAGTCCGTGTTGCCCAGCGACAGCCCCGAAACCAGAAGGATCTGGAGAAGATCTGTATGGAGGAGTGGGCCAAAATCCCTGCTGCAGTGTGTGCAAACCTGGTCAAGAACTACAGGAAACGTCTGATCTCTGTAATTGCAAACAAAGGTTTCTGTACCAAATATTAAGTTCTGTTTTTCTGATGTATCAAATACTTATTTCATGCAATAAAATGCAAATTAATTACTTAAAAATCATACAATGTGATTTTCTGGATTTTTGTTTTAGATTCTGTCTCTCACAGTTGAAGTGTACCTATGATAAAAATTACAGACCTCTACATTCTTTGTAAGTGGGAAAACCTGCAAAATCGGCAGTGTATCAAATACTTGTTCTCCCCACTGTATGCATTTATACTTTATATGCATGCCTCAACCTCTGTTTTAAAACCACTGGATGCCATCTATCACAGTGCACTACAAATGTTGTGTGTAAATGTTTTAAAAATATTCTTTCTGGTTTCTGCTATATGGCTGTCCTTGTTTTGTGTCCTCCTTTTGTATTTTATATTGTATATGTTCTTTTGTGATGCAGGGCACTGCCACAAAAAAGACCTCTGTTCTCAGCATGTCTCCCTGTTTAAATAAAGGAAATATATATATAAACCACTCTTTAACTGTCGTATTTTTAAAAATAGATATTAAGTAAAAATGTTTATTAATGTTGTATTTAAAAAATATTTCCCTCCCCCCAAAAAATGATAGGGGAAGCTCCCCTTGTTGTCTTAAAGAAATCGCCACTGCAACTGAAGAATAGAAAATTTGGCTGCACAGTGAACATTTAATATTAGTATGAATGAATTATGAAACACAAATGACAAGTGAGTAAACAGAGTAGGAATTGGATGGTTTTATTATACCTTAAGACAGGGGTTTTCAACCGGTGTTTGTGAATAATCAAATCTATCCAAATCTATAAAATTGAGTTTAGCGCTGTTAGCTAGCTGTTACTGCTACGCCGTTAGCTAGCTAGTTTGCTATCTAGCCAGCACCACCATGGAT
This sequence comes from Aldrovandia affinis, assembly GCA_029706075.1. NCBI lineage: Eukaryota > Metazoa > Chordata > Actinopteri > Notacanthiformes > Halosauridae > Aldrovandia > Aldrovandia affinis. The sequence goes on from JAINUG010000230.1 coordinate 66,461, forward strand.
CGGTTCGTAGTTAGGAAAAAGCCAGCGACAGAGATGGAAGTGGAACAGACTGTTGCTGCATGCAAAGATTCGACTTCAGAGGAAACAGGGAAACGTAAGAAGGAAAGACCAAGAAGAAAATACAGCGAGGATTATGTTGAATATGGATTTACACCTACTACCGACAAAGCAGGATATGAGGTACTACTGTGTTTCATATGCATTTTATGCATATGCTCAACACGTCTTTCAAATTAAGCCATGAAGCTGTCAAAACTATTGCGGCATATGAAGACACATCACAGTTCCTTGAAGGCCAAGCCTATTGAGTATTTGCAAGAGATTTTAATTTTAAATTTTAAAGGACAGCAGACGCTTATGAGAAAGAGTGCAAAGGTGAGTGAAAATGCACTGAAAGCATCATATCAGGTGGCGCTTAGATTTGCACAATGCAAAAAAACCATACCATCGCAGAACAACTTATTTTACCAGCAGCTATAGACGTGTAAAACCACGGTAAATGAAGAATGTGCAAAGAAATTAAAAAGTATCCCCTTATAGCACAGTGGGACAACGAATTGTGGAAATGGCCAGTAATGTGAAAGGGCAGTTGATAGAGAAACTTAGATCAGCTCAAGGATTCTCGATTCAAATTGAGGAGTCGACAGATATTACTAATGTTGCACAACTGTTGGTATTTGTGCGGCATTATGTAGTGATGGAGCCAGAGCTGAGTGGCAGCCAGACTGGATTACCTTTGCATGTGAGGAAACCGGGGATAATTTGGACACATTGCATGATCCATCGTGAGTCCCTGGCCTCCAAAGAACTAAGCATTGAGCTCAGCAATGTGTTTGATGCTGTTGTAAAGACAGTAAACCTCATCAAGCGAAAGGCATTAAATACACACCTGTTCTCATCCCTTTGTGAGGGCTTAGGAAGTGAGCACACCTGTCTCAAAAGTGAGCACACCTGTCTCAAAAGTCTTTTGTGAGCCACACATTTTTTTGGTCTGTACCGCCCTCTTGTGGTCGTAGTTGGGCACTGTGGCCTGCGTCCCTGATGCAGAAACCAGGTTGAACCTTCCGTGCAGGACTGCTCTAGCGTCTGTCCAAGCCCAGTCCAAGACTCCTCGCTGTCACACCCCATTGTCAGGAAATAGCAGTTTCACCCCAGTCAGGGTTAAACAATCAGCCAGCAAACGGGAGGAGTTTCTTCAGGTGAGTTCAGCATGACAACAACAGTGTCCGAGGCCCTTATTGTGTGCGGTGTCAAATAGGCTGGCAGTGTAGTGTAATGGTTAGGGAACGTAACTCAGAGGTCGCAGGTTCAATTCCCAGGTGGGGCACTGCTGTTGTACCCTTGAACAAGGTACTTAACCTGAATTGCTTCAGTAAAATATCCAGCTGTATAAATGGATTGTATGTAAAAGAAATGTAAACTGTGTAAGTCGCTCTGGATAAGAGCGTCTGCTAAATGCCTAAAATGTAAAATGTAAATGTCTCCTTTACCACTCAGAGGTGAGATGGCTGTCCCGCAGCATGGTGCCAGCACGTGTGTTTGAACTGGTGGTGCTATCCATGATTTCAAGTGAGCAGAACTACAATGAACTGGCTGCTAACCTCAACAACAGAGAGTGGTTAACTAAGCTGGCCTATCTCACTGATATTTTTCCTGAGCTTAACAAGTTGAACAGCTCCATGCAAGGCAGAGATGCAAACATCTTACAGGTGTATGAAAAATTGAAGGCATTTATTAAAAAAATGAAAAGGTGGGTAGAGCGAGTAGAGGGAGGTAACCTGGCTATGTTTCCATTAATTTAGGAATATTCTGACAGCGTTGAAATTACATTAAAATACATTATCAGTGGCCATTTCAGGAGGCTTGTACTTCAATTCCAAAAGTACTTCTCGGAGTCTGACCAGTGGTGCTGTGACAGGAAATGGATCCTGCTCCCATTCAGTGATGATGCAGCAGCAGGGTCACACTTAACTACTGCAGAAGAGGATCAGCTGATTGAAATGTCCACAGACTCTGTCAAGAGGCACATGTATGAAACACAGCCCCTTGTGAAGTTCTGGATGGGTTGCCAGGCTTACTCAATTTCCAGAGCTTACAGCAAAAGCAGTAAAGTGTCTTTTACCTTTTGCAACTACATATCTCTGTGAGAGTGGATTTTCCACACTGGCATACCTGAAGAATAAGTACAGGGCTAGGCTGGAGCCAGAAAATGATATGAGACTGTCCCTATCCACCACTATATTGCCAGAATAGACAGAGTGTGTGCAACTCACCACGCCCAGAAATCACATTAACAGGTAAGAAAAAAAACCCTAATATCAGCCCCTGTTCCCACCCCCCACAACAGCAGTCCCCAGGTTGCTTCTTAGTCAGGATGGTGGTCCCTGGGTCACAATCAGTTGATAAATACAGATAAATACAGCAGTAGATACAAAATGAGCCATACATTTTATTCTAAGATAATGTATTCATATAATGGGAATAATGTGTTAACAGTCCATATGGCATATTGCAGAAGTAAGGTTAACAAAAAGTTACTTTCCAACTTTAACCAATTTGAACTTTATAGAATTGTTTTTGTTATTTCATTTATCAGGGACATTGCAAAAAGCATTGTTACAATATTAAAAACAATCACCAGATGCATTGTATCAAGTGTTTATAGCCAATGTCTGGCAACGTTGCTCCCAATACAATTAATAATAGCACTCCAACTCCAGCTAACTATACATTGGACCCAGCATCCCAGCTAAACATCAGCAAGTAAGCTAGCTATCAACATAAATAAGTATGATTTTCATCTACCTTTTTGTTATTTTTCACAAACCTTACGTAATGAAAGGTGGGTATTTTTTCCCTGAGATAAAACGATTGGTGCAGTCGCGCTGCACAGCGCGCACACAAAGGCATTTGCTGACGTTAGCTCCCTCCCTTCATTTTCAAATATGAATACAATGAAATACAGCGGGCAGGGGAATATTTGATTCAGGGCTCTATTTTGGGGAGGAGGGTGGTGAAATCGCACCTGGATGGTATTGTAATTGCTAGTTTTGGACGTTCAAAACTGAATATTTCTCAACTCTGCCAGGTTTTGTAGTTTCTTGGTCAATAGGTTGGGCAGCGGAATGGAGGCGTGTCAATAAAAACAAGGCGCCGTGCAAGTTTTGTTTGTGTTTTCTTCCACCCTGAATTATGTTGATCAGTGGCAAGAAATCTTGAATACCGAATCCATAATTGCTGATGATATCTGAATATTGAATCCATGATTGCTGATGATATTGGAATACTGAATCCATGATTGCTGATGATATCGGAATACTGAATCCATGATTGCTGATGATATTTCTGGGCTATGGGACTGGGATGACATCCTTATTTTATATTAATAATTTGTACTATATTTAAAATGCTGTAATAGTCAAAATAACAGTGAGATAATTCTGCAAAGGACGTGAATGACACATTGTCAAACATATCATTGAGCGGGGGTAAGGGATATTAGTGAATAAAGTAACAACATAACAGATGTGTTTTATGCAGGACAACATAACAACGCGGGACGAAATGCGGACAAAAAATCTGGTCACCCTATGCAGAGCATCACAAGTGCATAAATGAAATGCACTTGTGATTCTTATATTCTTAATAAACACTTTTAATACATAAGAACATAAAAATACATAATGACCCATCTAGGCTCGTCATGTCCTAATCTAAAGAGCAGGGGCCCATATTAGGGTAAAAGTCATACTTGTCAAAGTTGCCCTTCCTAAAAGTTACTTGTCATAGTTATCATAACATACACTCTAGTCGGGACTCGAAGGAGAGAGATTTTTTCATTCCCAACTATGGCAGATAACATAATAGCTAGCTAATAATTCCTAGATTTAACTGAGCAGGGATGTGGGAATGATTTGTGCTTGGACTGTAGGATGGAGATGAGAAATCACTGCAGGAAATCACAGCGATTATTCAGCCTGGCGGGAGGGCTCACTGAACTGAATATAGACAGTAACTAGCTAGCTAGTGTTCACAGATATTGCTTGCTAATTCAAGGCTTGGTAAGTGATACATGCATGATCACATACTAAGCCTTGTGTTAGCAAGAAACTAGAAACAACAGATATCGATACCCAATGTCTGTCAACGCTAAGGTTAGCTAGCTAACTAACTAGCTGGTTCTCCCTGTTGTGTCTATGTGCCACGATTCGCGAACTTGCTTGACTGCTGCAGAATCTGGCATAGCAACAACAACAAACGCGGTGAGCACAGACTGCATGCGAGTGACAATGTGGCGCTTTTCCCATTTGGAACTTCAGAAATATTTTTGAATATCCGTGCATGACGTGTTTGTTATGACGTGACTGTAAAACAGAAATAGTTCTGGAAATCGAAGGTCGTCCTTCTTCATTTTTAGTCGTCTGAGACAATAAGACGTCTGCTAATCTGGGCCCCTGAAAGAGTATCTAGTACTGCAGCTAGCCTGGACTTGAATAGCCCAAGTGTGTCTGCCTCTACTCCCCGACCTGGCAAGCTGTTCCAGGCATTGACAACAAAATTTCTGTATTTCACTTTGTTGATCCCTTTTAGGAATTTAAAAACCTCAATCAAATCCCCCCTAAGTCTCCGTTTGCTAAGCTTAAATAGATTGAGTGCCTTAAGTCTATCATCATAACTTTGACCTTTCATACCAGGTATCAGTTTAGTTGCCCTTCTTTGGACTTTTTCAAGAGCTTCTATATCTTTCTTGTACAGTCCCGGCCAAAAGTTCTGTCGCATGAGTGGACAAAAGTGACAATGGCTAATTACCCAACTCTTAATTAGCTAATAAAGTTAGGAAACAACACAAATTAATCATAAGTGTCTAAAGTTTATTTAGATACCATCAAAACAAAAATTTCGTAGATCCTTATAAGGTTTATAGCTTGATAATGATCAACAGGCCAGTTTTGGCCGGACAAAAGTCTTGTCGCAATGGCCAACTCCAATTTCTAGGCCACAGTGAATAAGGAAGAAACAAACAAGGGGCTTGATTAGTCAGATGTAGGTAACTTTGAGCTATAAAAGCAGAAATTTGACACTTTAAGCCATCAGTTTATGCTCAACATTGCTTCTGTCAACATGCCCAAGATCAAACCAGAAACCAAAGTGCTGATCATCAAGAATCTCAAGTCCAAGTCTCCTGCTGAAGTTGCAGACATCTTCAATGTGTCTAAACGGCAGGTGGAGAGGATTCACAAGCGCTACCAAGAGACTGGCGACGTTCATGACAGACCCAGGTCGGGCAGACCGCACAAGACAACTGCTCGAGACGACAGCTTGCTGGTCCGACTGTCAAAAGCCAGCCCCATGTCAACCGCCTCACAGCTCCAGGAGGAGTGGACGCCAGCAACGCCTGTTTCGTCAAGAACTGTACGTCGGATTCTTGCTCGCAATGGTCTTCACGGTCGTATTGCTGCCCAGAAACGCCAAGGCCCATAGCCTGACGGAAGGTTGGACAGCAGAAAAGTGGCGAAAAATAGAATTTTCAGATGAATCGTCAGTTGAGCTCCATCCCAAGCGCCGCCAATATTGTCGACGACCCTCTGGGGCCCGTCTGGATCCACGGTTCACCCAGAAGACAGTCAAATTTGGAGGTGGAAAGATAATGGTTTGGGGTTACATCCAATACGGAGGTGCCAGGGAGATCTGTAAGGTGGATGGTAACATTGACAGTGCCAAATATCAACAGATTCTTGCCTTCGGTCAGATTTTTCAACAGGATGGAGCTCCTTGCCATACCTCAGGTTCCACTATGAAGTTTCTCAGGGGGAAGAAGATCAAGGTCCTTCAGGGATGGCCAGCACAGTCTCCAGATATGAATATTATTGAGCATATCTGGGGAAGAATGAAGGAGGAAGCTTGGAGGACCAAGCCGAAGAAGTTGAAGGAGCTTTGGGATGCCTGCAAGGTGGCCTTCCATGCCATCCCCGACGACTTCATCAACAAGCTCTACGACTCTCTGCCAAACCGGATGGCAACTGTTCTGCAGGCCAAAGAAACCCATACAAGATATTATGTATGATATTATATACTTAGATTTCCAAAAGGCATTTGATAAGGTGCCACATGACATACTCATTATCAAAATGAGAGCAGTAGGAATTACAGGTGGCATTTTAGAGTGGGTTCGGAACTGGTTACTGGATAGAACACAAAGGGTAGTAATAGGTGGGATCTTATCCGAGGAGGGTATAGTGGGAAGTGGAGTCCCGCAGGGATCGGTGCTGGGACCACTGCTCTTTATCATTTACATAAATGACATTGATATGGATATTGAAAGTACATTAGTTAAATTTGCAGATGATACAAAACTGGGAGGCTTAGCAAATAGTCAGGAATCTACTAAAGTAATCCAAGACGATCTGAATAGAATCCAGAAATGGGCAGAAACCTGGCAAATGAAATGTAATACAACTAAATGTAAAGTTCTACATGTGGGGAATAAAAACATAGGACAGGATTATTTTATGGGAGGTAGAAAACTAGAATGTGCACACGTAGAAAAAGACCTAGGAGTACTAGTTGATCAAAGCTTGTCAGGGACTGGTCAATGTGCGGAAGCAGTTAAAAAAGCCAACAGGATGCTGGGATACATAGCCAAGAGTATTGAGTACAAATCGAAGGAGATCATATGCACCCTATACAATGCCCTTGTTAAGCCACACTTGGAATATTGTGTGCAGTTCTGGGAACCGCATTACAAAAAAGATATAGATGCGCTGGAAAAGGTCCAAAGACGGGCAACCAGACTGATTCCAGGCATAAAAGACAAGTGTTATGAGGAAAGGCTAGAGATGCTTGGACTGTTCAAGCTTAGTAAAAGGAGACTTAGGGGAGATTTGATTGAGGCTTTTAAATTTATTAAAGGAATTAACAAAGTGAACTTCAGGAAATTATTCAAGTTGAGTTCGGTTAGCAGAACGAGGGGGCATAAATGGAAACTGACAAAGGGTAAATCTCACACGGACACTAGGAAATATTTTTTTCACACAGAGAGTGATCAATGTGTGGAATAGCTTGCCTGGACATGTAGTGGAGGCTGAGACACTAGGGGTATTCAAGGCCAGGCTCGATCCAGTGTTAGACACTCTAGCCTTAGTAAACAAAGCATTGTGAGCAGATTAGTGGTAGGAATGGACGAGCAGTGTTGGGCTGAATGGCCTGTTCTCGTCTTCCCCTTATGTTATGTTATGTTATTAATTTCTTAACTTATAGTCCATGATGAAATACTAGACTGATTTTTCATTTGTTATTTTATTTACTTTTTGAGAAAGATACAATTTCTTGATTATAATTTGATTTGCGACAAGACTTTTGTCCAGGTAGAAACTGGCTTGTTCATCATTATCAAGCAATAAACCTTATAAGCATCTATGACATTTTTGTTTTGATGGTATCTAAATAAACTTTAGACACTTATGATTAATTTGTGTTGTTTCCTAACTTTATTAGCTAATTAAGAGTTGGGCAATTAGCAATTGTCACTTTTGTCCACTCATGCGACAAAACTTTTGGCCGGGACTGTAGAGCAGTGCCCAGAACTGTACAGTATTCTCAGTGAGGTCTGACAAAGGCATTATATAACATTAATATAACCTCCTTTGATTTATACTCAATACTTTTGACTATGTATCCCAGCATCCTGTTGAATTTTTTCACTGCTGTAGCACACTGCTTTGATGCAGATAGCCTTTGATCAACTACAATTCCTAAGTCTTTTTCAAATTGAACACCTACTAACTTTTCTCCTCCCATAAAATACTCCTGTCTAATGTTTTTATTTCCCACATGCATAACTTTACATTTAGCAATATTGAATGTCATCTGCCACTTATCTGCCCATTCTTGGATTTTGTTTAAATCATCTTGGATTACTTTAGTCGATTCCAAACTGTTTGCCAAACCCCTGAGTTTAGTATCATCTGCAAATGTAACGTCCATATCAAGATAATTTATGTAAATAAGGAATAGCAGAGGTCCCAGCACTGATCCCTGCAGGACACCACTGCCCACAGCACCGAAGTCAGATACGGCCCCACCTACTGTTACTCTTTGTATTCGCCCTTGCAGCCAATTGTGAACCCACTCTGTAGTCCTGCAATTCCTACTGAATTCATTTTAGCAATGAGCCTGTGGTACCTTGTCAAATGCTTTCTGGAAGTCAAAATATATATCATAAGCCTGGTTCAGGTCAACACACTTTGTAGTCCAAGAGGTTTGTTAGGCATGACCTCTCTTTGAGAAAACCATGTTGGCTCTCCCTTAAAATACTATTATTTTTCAAGAATGATTCCAACTTATCCCTAATAATACATTCCAGCATTTTACATGCGATGCAAGTTAAACTGATAGGCTTATAGTTCCCTGGGTCAGTACGGTCCCCCTTCTTATATATTGGAATTATACTACCCTGCTCCCAGTCATCTGGTATTTATCCAGTGATTATAGATTGCATAACAATATCTGTCAATGGTTTATATACAATTTCCCCAAGTTCTTTGAGTACTCTGGCATGTATGCCATCAGGGCCTGCTGCCTTATTTGTCTTAAGTTTTTGTAGTACTTCCATGTCCCTTATCTCGAAGTCCTCCAAAACATTGTACCTTGGCTATACATTTAGGCATATTTATAACCTCTTCTCTAGTAAAGCTCTTAACAAAGTAACTGTTTAGTATGTTGGCAATATCCTTATTATTATAAACCAAAGTTCCTTCCTTATTCTTAATGGACTTAACCTCATCATTAACTTTCCTTTTTGTACTACAATATTTAAAAAACGTGTTAGGATTACTTTTTGCATCTTGGGAAATTTTAATTTCAAACCGCCTTTTAGCTGATCTTATTTCCTTTTTAGCCTTAGCCCGCATATTACAATAATCTAACTCTGAGTTATCCTTTTTATATACTCTGTAGTCGCTTCTTTTGCCTCAAAATCTCCCATAGAGCTTTAGTCATCCACTGTGGAGACTGTTTTTTCATCCTATTTTTCCTTACTTTTGGGATGAATTTCCACTGTACATCTACAAAAACCATTTTAAATGTAGTACATTTTTCATTCACAGTTCTGCAAGCTAGAAGTTTTACCCAACTTATATTACTTAAATTCTCTCGAGTCAGCTCGTCTGAAATTAAAAATTCTAGAGTTAGAGAAGGCTTAACTTGCCAAAAAATATACAAAATAACTGCACTGTGATCACTTGCCCCTAGTAGTTCTACTACCTCTGTGCTGCAAATTCTATCAGAATTGTTACACAAAACCAGATCCAGTATTGATTTCCCTCTCGTAGGCTGAGTAACAGACTGTATCAAAAAGCAGTCATTGACCACATCTAAAAACTCCTCTTCACATTTACCCTGACCTGTCATTACCTCCCAATTAATAGAGGGGTAATTGAAGTCGCCCATTATTATAGTCTCTCCTTCAGCACAGATTTGTTTTATGTTACCAAAGAGCATACTATTTATGTTACTGTCTGAAGCTGGAAGTCTATAACATACTCCTATATTAAGGCCCTTCTCATGATCTCCCAGTAATCTAATCCAGATGTCCTCACAAGGAACGAATGAGTCAATACCTGGAATTTGCTGCACATTAAGATCGTCTTTCACATAAAGGGCCACTCCCCCTCCTCTTTTATTAGTTCTATCCTTCCTAAACAATTTGTACCCCTCTACATTATATTCATCCCCATCTGCTGCACCAAGCCATGTTTCAGTAATCCCAACATAACCCCCATACAGACAGTTTGTGAACCCTGCAGGGGGTGGTCATTATTTTCATATACAATAGGCTCCATTTTAATTCATACCACTGATAAAGATGAGCAAAAGAGATCGTATAAAATAAAATAAAATAAAAAAAATTCAGGAAACGCGGCACGGTGGTGCAGTGGATAGCGCTGTCGCCTCACAGCAAGCAGGTCTCGGGTTCGAATCCAGGCTGGGGGCCTTTCTGTGCGGAGTTTGCATGTTCTCCCCGTGTCCGCGTGGGTTTCCTCCGGGTACTCCGGTTTCCTCCCACAGTCCAAAGACATGCACGTTAGCCTAATTGGAGAGTCTAAATTGCCCATAGGTATGAGTGTGTGAGTGAATGGTGTGTGTGCCCTGCGATGGATTGGCGACCTGTCCAGGGTGTATTCCTGCCTCTCGCCCGGAATGCTGGGATAGGCTCCAGCCCCCCCCCGCGACCCTGACCAGGAATAAGCGGCTTAGATAATGGATGGATGGATGGAAATTCAGGAAACTCCAAACCTACATTACAACTACAATTGTTCAGAAAAACATATTTTGTTTTATTAATAATATTTATTTCCCAGAAAACATCAATCACAATGGTATCCTGTTTCCCTAGGACATAAGAAGGAGGAACACACATTTGAAATACTGTGGTCAGCCATCCATCAAATGATGAATCATCGTGAAAGCCAAATAACTCCCTGAAAGCATCAGACAAAGGGTTATTGACCTCTACAGATCAGGAGATGGCTACAAAAAACAAAAAAGTTAAAAGATACTGCTTTCCACTGTTGTGTCAATTATTAGGAAGTTTAAGGCCACTGGAACAGTGGCTAACCTGTCAAGTAGAGTCAAGTCAAGTCAAGTCAAGTCAAGTCAAGTCTATCTTGCCCCCATGTGTAGTGAGATGGATGGTTTGAGTGGCAAAAATAAGTCCAAGCGGCACAGCTCAAGATCTCCAGAACAACCTGGCATCTTGGGGTTACAAGGTGTCTAAAGCTACCATTTGACAACGCCTACATGACAATGGCCTTATGGCAGAATTGCAAGAAGGAAGCCTCTTTTGAAGACAATTCACAGAAAAAGGCATCTAGAATTTGTCAAACTAACCTCTGAACTATAATTGGAACCATGTCTTGTGCCCGAATCAAGCCTTTTGGACATGCACATTCAGCGTTATGTTTGGCGTCCAAAGAATACAAGTATTGTTGAAAAGCAACTCATGCCTATGGTGAAACATAGTGGTGGATCTTTAATGCTTTAGGGTTGTTTTGCATCCACAGGCTCTAGGGCCCTTATTAAAATAAACATCTAACAAAAAGTTCGGAAATTTGTGTTTGGTAGATTATTTCTGTTTTAACAATGCTTCTTGGCAATACATTTTATACCGTTGGAAATCCTGTTTATTTCCCTTTTAAATGGTGCCCCATTTGTAAGGAACATGCATTTGTGGGATGAGCAGCACAGCTGAGTATGTGGGTTGCGCCCATGAAAAATTTGCCAAATCTTCTCTGCCAATGCCAAACAGCTTATTTTGGCCGAAATGGCGGTCGCCGTGGCTAATGTTGAAGTAGCGCTAGACCACGCGGCAGGGGATGACATTATTTTGGTGCTGCGGAGTGTTGGGTTTTCACCAGACATTGGATTTTTTTCTCCCAATTTGGTTGCCAATTATACCCTCTATTTATCTCAATTCCCGTCCCGCACGAGTCCACCGCCCGTCCTGTGTTTCAGAAAATAGTGTCTTCGATCTCCACACCCCTCTCAAAACTTGAGTAGTCACCTTTTCACGCTCAGACCCCTGGTTCACCCGAGAACTGAGAAAAATGAAATCTGGGTGTGTACTTGAGGGACACCTCAGAATCTCTGGACTCACTGTTCAAATTGGCCTTTCAGGAACACCAAAAGGCCTACTCAAAGTCCCTCAAAGAGGCACGATCATCATCGACAACAATCCTGGCAACTCTAAGCGGCTATTTTCCACCATAAACAATCTCCTAAAGCCGCAATCTCTTCCACAAACCGAGACCACAGAGGAGTAGTGTAACAGCTTTATTGACTTATTCAAAGCTAAGCTCAACAACATCTGCTCTCTGCCTCCCCCTACCGCTGGCCATCAGCCTGGGACTTCCCAGCCTCTCCACTGCTTCACTGATGTCACACAGAGAGAAGTTGAGGATACCATTAGCAAGATGAAACCTTCCACCTGTGCTTTAGACCCTTTTCCAACAGCTCTGGTAAAATTGTGCATCTCAGCTCTCAGTCCCCTGAGCACCCAAGTTATCAACCACTTCCTTCAAGCTGGTAGTGTTCCACCTGCTCTAAAAACTGCTGTCATCAGCCCCCTTTTCAAGAAGCCCACCCTGGACCCAGAGGTTCTGGCCAATTACAGGTCCATCTCCAGCCTCCTCCTGATCTCCTGATCCTCCTCGACCTGAGTGACACGATCAACCATGACATTCTCGAGCGCCTCCACAGCACCATCAGACTCTCTGGCTCTGCCCTGAAACTGTTTCAGTCCTACCTGTCTGATAGAGCAGAGCATGTCTCATTGGGAGGCTGCAAGTCCCGGATGCACCTGGCCACCTGCTGTGTCCCTCCCTCCAAAACAGCACTGCCAGGATCCTGATGAGAGTGTGAAATCATCAACATATCACACCCATCCTGCACTCACTGGCTCCGTCTCCTTCAGGACCAAAATTAAAACCCTTCTCCTGACCTATCAGTGCATCCATGGACCTGCTCACCCCCCAAACCTCCATCCACAACCTACAATCAAGCAACAGCCTGCTCCTCCGTGAACCAAGCTCCACACCATGGGGGATAGGGCCTTCTGCTCAGCTGCACCTCGCCTGTGAAATTATCTCCCTGACTACCTGAGGGAACCACAGAATCTGGGCACTTTTAAATCAGGCCTAAAAACACTCCTTTTTAACAAGGCCTTTTCTTAACTTGGTGTTTGTTTTTACGCATCTTTGTGTATGTTTTCTTTGTTTTATGCTTTTGTAGCACTTTGAGATTTAGTTATAAAGAAAAGTGCGTTATAGATTAAATGTATTATTTATGCAAATAATTGGGTTCAAAAGAATGGCCAAACATGTGCTTGAAATGTTTAGAAAAGATGTCACTTCAAAGATGAACTTCAAGTAAATGTGTCAGGTAAATTACATGTCTATTCTTTCTCAACTACTTACTTTGCATTTAGTCAGGGAGCAGTGACCAGAAAAGACAGACAGGCAGACATGCTCTTATTTTCACAGATGGACACAGGCAGGGTGGCCCAACTTCCACAATGGTTCTTAACATGTATGTGATGGGCAGACATTGTTTACTCCAGAGTAATCCCCTATATAACACCCCCAAGTAGCTACAAGCCTTACAACAGCCGCTAACAACCTTCCCTCAATGATCCGTGAAAAGGGATATGCATAATAACTGTCCGAGACTCAGGGGAGGTAACATTATGCTGGCTAGAGCTGAACTGGCTAAGGACGTTAGGTTATTGTTAGCAAGATCGGCAAATGCAGCTACACAATTATCACACTACTATTGTAATCTTCACAAATATCCGTGAATGTAATTTGCGGCTAGTTACCAAAATGAGTTTTGGTAGTTTTCCACCCTGGTTCTTAATGTGTATGTGACGGGCAAACATCGGTTACTCCACAGTAACACCCCAATTTAATTCTGGAACACCAACTCGATCCGTCACATAAAAATTGCAGTCAATTCAAGTTGTACTATTTCACGCTGCCACTGCCAGATGCACTTACTTATTGCCAAGACTTCAGATGTCAGGTGGTCACCCGTTCTCCTGCGTGATTGGTTGGAAGGGAGTTTAATTAAATCCATGATCTTCTGCTTTTCCCTAGCTAAGTGCCCAGATGCGTCTCAGAAATGTGAATGTCTTTTGAATTAAATTAAATTCCAAACCATTCGTTTTAACTTTATATTGTGAAATACAGATTAAATGTTTGCATACAATTATTCAATTCAAGGGTTACAATTCAATATGATGCCATTCAAATTATATTTGTGGTGGCACTAATATCGCTCCAAATGTCAACTGCAATTTGGCTTATAAAAATTATTTTTTATGCAATGCTTAATCAATAAAACAATCTTAGAAATATGTTTCAGACATGTTTTAAATAAAACACATCGCTTGTGCATAAGAAATTGAAATGGATCACTGGATGGGTGGTTACGCCTAATGTTTAAAAAAAAAATAAAAATAATTTGTTGGTGATACTGAATTGGTAGCCTTTTGCCAGTAGTTTTAAGAGCTTGCATTTCAAATGGAGCAAATAGAAGTATTTTACATAAGAATCATAGTTCAGTTAGATTTAGAAAAAACACATCATTACATGATGGGGGTCTATACAATCCAACAATGTTAAATTACATTTATGAAGAGAGGATATACACATTAACATACACATACAATAAACATAAGGGTTTCTTTGACAGGGACAGTATACAATTTTAAACATGGATGTTAGTGCATCCTCTATTTTGTACCAGATTCAATTGAAGGCTAAATTTAATCTGTAGTGTATGAGCAGTTAAACAAATACAATAAATAAAACAGAAAGTAACCATGCATAAATAGTTAAAATGGTATTAAGCACACAGGATTGTAACAAATAGTTTGTGTTACTACAAATACTGATTTCTTTTTCAGTAAAAACTAATTAAATATCAGCATTAAACGTGTGATTATTAGGGCTGTCCCCGACTAAAACAAATCTTGGTTGACCAACAGTCGTCCATTTTTCTGATTGGTCGAAACCTTTTTTTTTTCTTTCTATATGACACACCCTATTTGTTTTAATAAATACAACTATATGCACACTGCGCTTGTCTCATGTTTTATAACTTTCTTAAGTGAATGACACAAATGAGTAACAATAGGCTAATGACTTTATGCAGCCGGAGTACAAGATTACCGGAAAGAAAGGAAAAAAAAACGTCTCTGTTCCGAGCCTCCTCTTCATGCTTCCCTTAACAACCATAACACATTCTAATGCGTAGGCTGTTTTATTTAATTAACCAGGTTGGTCTCATTGGGATTTAAAATCTCTTATGCAAAAAAATTGGCTAACAAACGAATGATCACACATAGCCTAATGTCTTAAATTGTAGCCTAAAGCTGAACATAAAGTGGCTATAGCCTATCGAAAATAACTTACTCGAGCAAAACACATTTATTATAAAATGTTACTTTTATTAGTTTTGCACAATTATTCACAACATTACTATTACCTTAACTGCCTAATATAATTGAAAGAGAACATATATAGGCCTAGCTATGTTAAGAGTGAAGGACTGTCACTGCCATACCCGCAGCATCCAGAATGGATTATTCTACTGTAGGCATGGGACGGTATGAGATTTTGACTTAATGATAACCTTGGGAAAAAATACCGCGGTATACCATTACCACGGTATTAGTGCGGCAGCGGCGCACCTCTAAAATCTGCGTACTGCTGCCCTAAAAAGAAGAAAAATAAAGACATGTTAATGTAACCTACAGTTATCGTTAACTGTTGCAAAAACGTGTGTGCTTTGGTAATATATATATAATAAAATATAAACTATGATTTACTACATAATGAGGCAAACAAACTCTCTGGGGCTACTCTCCGCGCACATACAGAACGTTTGCTCAATGACGTTAGGGGGGAAAAGCTAGCTGATGATGGGAGTTAGCTAACGTTAGCTAGCTAGCTAGCTTTTCCCCCCTAACGTTACTTCACTGAGCGAACGTCTTGCCGTGTTATCTGCCTTGCTAACTATCCTATAGTATTTATTTCACTAATGTTAGCTAGCAAGGCACCTAAGTATTGCTAAAGACTACGTTACCTTGAACTTGGCTAGGAGCAGTGGCGTAGCGTGGGTTGCCAGCACCCGGGGCGATATACCGTAGAGCATATACCGTGGAAACTAAATGTTTGTAGTTAGTTATACCGTGGCCTGTTTTACCGCGGTATACCATTATTACAGTAACCGTCCCATGCCTATTCTACTGACAAGCGCGCCGAACTGTGGCATGAATCTAGGTGTCTCATGCTGCGTGGATTTTTTTTTAACAATTATTATTATTATTATTTATTTTTTTTCGCGTGACTGCTTGACCAAAACAAATCTCGGTCGACCAACAGCCCATCGACCAAACAATCGACCAGTCGACTAAATGGGATCAGCCCTATAAGAATAACCTTTATTTCACTCATTACTCCATACAAACATAAAATGTACTTTAGGTAAATTAACCTTTATGTCTAAATAAATTTTCCTTCATGAATGACATTTTACTTTCGGAAACACATCCTTGGTAATATTTTATCATTGAAAGTACATATGCATATTGAACGATATACTTGTCTAATATAGATCCATAGTATGTCTTTTTAGACATTCTTCCATATAGTAGTGTGTTAAACAGCCCACTGCATTGCAGGCTGCTGTGGGTGTTGGATACATTTGAGATTAAAAAGCCTTGAGATTAAAAAGTTTGGGACTGATCCCTGAGGAACACCACATGTAATCATTGCTGATGAGGACATATAATCACTAATAGCGACTGAGAATTTTCTATTTGTAATTATTAATGGGTATCTAGATTAGGTTTCTTAAGGAGGGGCTGCACATTTAAAGTAAGCAGGAACAGACCCTGTAACAAGTGAGCTATTAACAAAATAGAGTAAAACTGGGCCAACTGCCCCAATAAGTCTGGTAGGGATGACATCAAGCGGACTAGAGGAGGATTTCCTGTGATACAATCTCCAAGAGACCCTCTGCGGAAATGAGCTCAAAATGACTCATCACGTCAATCTTCTCCACAAAAAATGACAAGAACTTCTCATATTGATCTGTATAGGATTCAGATATACACTTTGGAGAAGGATTTACAATATGATCTATAGTTTTAAATAGAAATCTAGAATTGTGACAGTTCTCAGAGAATAGATTTGAGAAATATTTAGCTCTCGCATCTTTAACTGCCTTATTGAATATTGTAAACAGGTCCTTCATCAGCAGATAATGGGCATGTAATTTAGTGCTTTTTCAATTGCGTTCTTCTACATCCCCTATTTATGTTTCGTATATAGTCATTAAGCCATGGGGAGTTTTTGAAAGTTGACTCATTGTAAAAGGGGCAGTAGCATCAAGAGTAGTTCGACATAAGCTATTAAAGCTATTTACTAATTCCTCAGTCTGTAAGAACTGAGGAGAGGTTTTACTAGATCCTGAAAAGGCCAAACAAAACTTCTCAGCAGTGTGCGAGTTTACTTTTACTTTACTTTATTGTCCACCTTAGTGGAAATTTGTCTTTGGCTTCTCTTCCCAGAGACAATAAGAGGACATGTGTTACACATTGCAC
Organism: Aldrovandia affinis; assembly: GCA_029706075.1. Taxonomy (NCBI): domain Eukaryota; kingdom Metazoa; phylum Chordata; class Actinopteri; order Notacanthiformes; family Halosauridae; genus Aldrovandia; species Aldrovandia affinis. Next base: position 83,625 of record JAINUG010000230.1, read on the forward strand.
AGCACACACAGCACACCATAAAAACATAGAACATAGAACATACAATAATACAATGGTGCAAGTTAGCAGATAGCAAGCAGCTTGTCGAATTGATCCAAAGGAAAAACAAAAAACAAAAACAGAATACCTACCTAACTAAAATGCCTACCTACCTATCTAAAATACCTAGAAATACCTACCTACCTAAAATAATACCTAACCTATACAGCACACCATAAAAACAACATTTATTTATTCAAGGCCAATATGGCACAGGGAATAAAAGATTTCTTATATATATTCCGGCTGGCCCTTGGGACCCTGAACCGACGACCGGATGGGAGCAGCTCGAACGCCGAGTTCAGTGGGTGTGAGGCATCACCACTGATCTTTCTGGCCTTCATATTTACAGCCCTGTCAAAAATATTGCAGAGCTGTTTTTGTGGTTTACTAATAATCTTACCTGCCATTTTAACGATTATAGAGAGTTTATTTTTACTTTTTACATTTAGGTTGCCGTACCAGGCAGTCATATTATAAGACAGGACGGTTTCAACCAGACTCCTGTATGCTGTTTCGAGAATATGTTGGCTAACACCAAAGCTCCTCAGCTTTCTGATTAAGAACAATCGCTGATTGGCTTTCTTATATATATAGTCTGTGTTGTGATTAAAGGTCAGGCTCTGGTCAAAGATTGTCCCCAGATACTTGAACTGTTTGACCTTTTCTACAGGCTGGTTATTGAGCATGACAGGGACCATGTTGTCATTTTCCCTAATTTTGTTTGTATAATGAGTTCTTTTGTTTTGGACACATTCATTTCCAGCTTGCTTGCCCGGCACCAGTCCTGCAGTGCAGTAACCTGCTTGAAGTATGCCTCCTCATATATGGCATCGTCTTCTCTAAGAAGACCTATGAGGGCCATATCATCAGCATATTTCAACAACTTCAAGTTACAGTTGTTAACAAACATCATATTTACATAAATTGAAAACAGCAATGCGGACAATACACAGCCTTGGGGTGCCCCAGTGTTTAAAACCAGCTCGTCTGAGTACACCCCGTTCATCAAAACTCTCTGAGGGGCGGTCAGTTAGAAAGCTCCTAATTAAATGAATGAGACCCCCATTAACATTCATCTCTAACAGTCGTTCCAACAAAATATCAATTTGCATAGTATTGAATGCAGAACAAAAATCAATAAACAAAATTCGAACTACTGCTTTTGGTAACTGTAGGTGTTTAGCTACTAAATCCACTAAAGTGAGAGTCGCGTCCTCTGTCCCCCCTGTGAGACCTATACGCAAATTGTAGGGGGTCAAGTTGCTCTGCTACAGAGGATATAAGATGGTTGCTGATGACTCTCTCCATACATTTGGATAAAATTGATGTAAGTGCCACTGGTCTAAAATCCTTAAAAGATGTTGCTCTAGAGACTTTAGGCACAGGGATTATTGTAGAATGTTTCCATGGGTTTGGCCAAACTCGACTATTGAGCAGGGTTTGATTTAATTTAGTGACAGCCCCTTTAAGCTGTTGGGAACATACTTTAAGCACCTTTCCTTCTAGGCCATCAGGGCCGGGTGCCTTGTTGAGTTTAATTTTGGACAGAACCGTGGCTACTTCATTCTCTGATAGCTGAATAGGTTCATAGCTACCTATCTGGTTGCAGATGTTATTGCAGCCTGTACTTGGATTTGCCACATCATACCTACCATAATATGTATTCAATTCATTTACAAATTTACTATCTACTATATTCACACTTTGCTTCTTCCTTTCCTTGCCCATCATTTTATCTAGTCCTGCCCATGCTTGCTTTACATTACCTGTGCAAAATCTTTGTTCAACTTTATTCTTAAAATCTATTTTTGCAGTAAAAACCCTGCGTCTAAACTCCTTCTCTTTCTCTTTCACTAAATCCATTTCACCATTCAAGAATGCAGCCCTTTTTTCATTTAAACAAACTTTCAGATCTTTGGACAGCCATGGTTTGTTATTGCTAAACGCCCTGACTGTCTTGGTTTTAATAACCGTTTCTTCACAGAACTTAATATAACATATAAATGTGTCCGTCAGTTCATCAGGATCAGGGCATGCGTTAAAAAATACATCCCAGTCTGTTGTCTCAAAAAAATATTTAAGCTCCTCTTCTCCATCGTCAGACCATTGATGTACAGTTTTCAAGCGTGGTATCTCCCGCTTGAATTTCTGTCTATATTTTGGGAGGAGATGAATGACATTATGATCCGACTTTCCTAGAGGTCGGCTCACAGACTTGTATGCGCCCGGGATATTCCCGAAGCACTGGTCCAGGATGCGAGTGGAGCGGGTGGGCGTGGTTACATACTGCTGCAGAGTTGGGAGGTAAGGTGACAGCTCACATGTATTCATGTCACCCAACACAAAAACAGGTTGATCTGGCAATCGAGAAAGCGCAGCATTGAAGCGGTCAGTTATAAATTCTGCAGCATCCTTATTATTTGGCCCTGGGACATAGACAAGGATTACAGTAATTTGTCCAAACTCCCGCGGGAGATAAAACGGTCTAAAAGATACCGACAGCAGCTCATAGTCTTTAGTGCACACCTTTTCGTGCACTTTGAATTGAGTGGCCCATGTATTGTCCATTAGGATACACAGCCCTCCGCCGATGGACTTGTTTGATGACATTTTATCGCGGTCTGCCCTTATCACAGTATAGCCATCAAAACCGATATCTGCTCTGCTCTCATGGAGCCACGTCTCAGTAAAGCAGATCAGGTTACTCCGAAAATATTCCTCATGTGTGAGACGCGCCGCGATCTCGTCAACTTTATTACTCAGTGATCTGACGTTTGACAGAGTAATGACTGGAAGCGGGTGTCTGCTTCCTCTTCTTCTCAGTCTGTTTCGGACTCCCCCCCGCGAGCCTCTTTTCTTTTTTCCGTTTTTCCGCTTAAATCTAGTTTTCTCAACCGGAGCAAGTAGTTCATGGTTTAAGTCCACACCAGTGTTTGCTTTGTCCCGTAGGGAGAGGAGAAATTCCCTTGAGTATGTAAAGTGGGACCTGCGTGAGTTCAGGTGACAGGTACTCACCGGCTCCATTGTTCCCAGTCAAGGCAAATTCTCGCGTATAAAAGTGATCAGGATGGAAATGATCACCACTGCAAGCGAGTAATCCATCTTCATATTGTACCATAGACAAACAAGGACAAGACAGTCATAGACGCCACAGTAAACAGTGAAAAACGAACAAACAAACATCGGGAAGAGAAGCACAGGGTCGGCGGTAAACCGATGCGGTAAAATGATGCGAGAACGAAAGGAACGGCTATTGTTAGTACATGGGATGGGAAGCTGAACATCAAAAGTAATAGGAAGATGATCAGAGACACAAATATCTTTAAATGCTGCACCCGAATACTAAAATCACCAGCGATAATGATTCTATCATATTTCAATACAAGAGAAGATAAAAATTCTGAAAACTCTGAGATAAAACTATTATTCTGATTTGGAGGGCAATAAACCTGTGCTGTTCCTACCAAAGCGTACTGTACTTCAGCTCAACAGCGAGCTAAACTCCACTCCAAAAATGACCGAGTCGTGTAGTAAGATTGACCATTTACTGTAGGCTCTTCACTTTGTACATGGACATGGAGTAAAAACTGCAATAAAATAAATACAACAATATCAAATTGCTGTCCTGTCCTTTCTCATTGTAATAACTCGTAAACACAAAACGTTTTCTCTTTAATACAAACCAAGCGTGACATTTATCAAACACTCCTTTAACATTGTCTTATTTTATAACGTTAAATTATAAACTTACGGCATTGCCTCCTTGGAGTTTGTAAGTGGATAGAAACGATAAAAGCTGGACACTAACAAACATGTGTCTACTCTTCTAGAACAAACTTTTCTTACTAACAAAAGCACTTCCTTTCTAGTGAAAGCACTTCCTCTCATTCCGGGAGAGGGGCGTTTCAAAATAAGAGTCCGTCAGCGAGAAGTGTCTTTCACAATAAAAGTTACATTTAACAAAATGCCTGAAACGTAACAAATTACAACAGAAATGACTTAAAGTCAACACACTCCCCGTCTGACCTTCGTGAGGTCACTACCCTTATTACTATGCGGGTTCTGAATATCAGTCCTCTTTGGGTAGAAGCAGAACCAATTCGGTAACTGGTCTACGAAAAGTCTTTGTACAACCTTGGTCCATGATCTTCACTTCCACCTTACGCACTCTCTCGTCTTTTCCAGGGAAAGTGGCAGTGACCCTAGCCATTGGCCAATTGTTGCGAGCAGCTTGGTTGTCCTTCAGCAAGACGACATCTCCTTCTTGAAGGTTTCTTTTGGACACTGTCCACTTGTGTCTATTTTGCAGGGTTGGTAAATATTCGCGACTCCAACGTGTCCAGAACTTGTCGGCTAGGGCCTGAACTTGTCTCCATTGCTTGGTGTAGAGATCCCTTTCTGTGAAGTCTCCTAGAGGAGGTGGGACTCTGGGTGAGGATCATGGAGGGCGAAAGTATGAATGGAAAGTCTGGGTCGGTGGATATTGGGATGAGTGGTCTCGAGTTCATAATTGCTGTCACTTCGGCCATAAGCGTGCACAGAACTTCGTGGGTCAGGTGAATATTGCCTTGGAGCAACATGGAATCGAGGATCTTACGGGCCACGCCGATCATACGCTCCCAGGGGCCGCCCATGTGTGAGCTGTGAGGGGGGTTGAACTCCCAAGAGCACCCTCGCTGGCTAAGGTACCTCTGTATGCTGATGTCCCTCTGGTCTGTGCTCAGCCCTAACTCCTTGCAGGCTCCTATGAAGTTAGTACCGCAGTCTGATCTCAGCTGCTTTGCTGGTCCTCTAATTGAGAAGAAGCGTCTGAGAGCGTTGATGCAGCTTGACGTGTTCAGCGACTCGATCACTTCGACATGGACAGCTCTTGAACTCATGCAGCTGAACATTATTGCCCACCGTTTGCTCTCTGCTTGTCCTCCCCGTGTGCGTCTGGTCGTGACGGACCAGGGCCCAAAAACATCCAGCCCCACGTAGGTGAAAGGGGGGCAGGTTTGGAGGCGCTCTGGGGGTAAGTCTGCCATGCGTTGCTCTTGGAGTTTTCCGCGGAGCTTTCTGCAGGTGACACATTTGGGTATCACCGAGTTGATCAGCGTCTTTCCACCCAAGATCCACAGGCCTGCTGCTCTTACTGCTCCTTCTGTTAGGTGGCGGCCTTGGTGTTTCACCTGGTTGTGATGATGTCTTGCTAGCAGTAAGGAGATGTGGCTGTCTTTGGGTAGGATTGTTGGGTTCTTCTCTCCAGTGTTCAAGCATGCATGTTTCAACCGGCCTCCAACGCAGATTAGATCACCCTCAAGGATTGGACTCAGCCGCTGAAGACTGCTGCTTTTGAGGATTTGTTTGTTTTGTTGGAGGGCTGCAAATTCCTTTGGGAAGGCTGCTTTTTGTGTAGCTTTGATGAGGACATCTTCCGCTTGGGACAGCTCGTCAGGTGTGCGAGGCAAGCTACATTTGTGCCACCCTTTGCATTCGCTGACATTGTTCTGTTTGCAGGATCGTGCGATGTGGATCAGGAGTGCTACACCCCTTACAAGAGAGCTGAAAGTGGAGAAACGCCGAAACCGCTGTGTGGTAAGACCGTTCTCTTTCAGCTGTGTGGCACAGGTCTTGACTTGTGGACGGATTTCGTTGTCTTTTTCAGGTTCAACTAACTCAAATGACTGACCTTTTTCTGTTTTCTCCACGGGTGGTTTTCGCAAGAAGGTGGGTCCGGAGAACCATGTCGTCTGCCCCAAGCGCGATGCAGGTACTGAGCGAGATGCATGGTCGGCTGGATTGTCTTCTGTCCGTACATAGTGCCATTGTGCTGGTTTTGTGGACTGGCGGATACGCTGCACTCTATTGTGGACATAGACATAGAATCTCTTGGTCTCATTGCATATGTAACCTAAGACCACTTTACTGTCAGAGTAGAACTTGGTTTCGTTCGGCTTGACGTCCAGTTCATCTTGGATGAGCTCCGCCATCTCTACGGCTAAGACGGCTGCACACAGCTCGAGTCTTGGGATGGTAGGCTCGGACTGAGGTGCTAACTTAGACTTTCCCATCACAAAGCCTATGTCAACTTGACCATCTTGTTGTATTGCTTTCAGGTACGCCACAGCACCGATGGCCTTCGTGGATGCATCGGAAAACACACACAACCCTGTGTGTACTGCCTTGATGAGGGAGGTTGTTGTGTACGTGCGTGGCACATGCAGGTGCTTCAGGTCCTGGAGCGCGTCTCGCCAGGCCTCCCACTTCGTGAGTTTCTTGTCAGGAATTGGCGTGTCCCAGTCGGACTGGTCAGCTGTGAGTTCTCGGAGGAGAGCTCTTCCTTGGATCGTGACCGGAGCCAGCATGCCCAAGGGGTCAAAAACACTGTTCACCGTGGAGAGCACTCCACGGCGGGTGAATGGCTTGTTTGCTGTAGACACGGCAAAGGTGAATGTGTCTGTAGTTATCTCCCCATAAGAGCCCTAGACTGCGTTGAGTAGGCATGGCTTCGCCGCTGAAGTCGAAGTCTTTCACGGCTTTAGCACAGTCTTCGGGTGCAAAAGCCTCCATGACGGCTTGACTGTTTGAGGCAAACTTGTGGAGACGGAGGTTTGACTCAGCAAGCGAGGCTTGCGTCCTCTTCAGGAGGTCGATGGCTTCAACCTCGGTTGGTACAGACATGAGTCCGTCGTCGACATAGAAATGTCTTTCTACGAATTGGACAGTGTCAGCTCCATGTTTTTGTGCACCCTCTCTGATGGCTCGTCTAAGGCCATAGATAGCCACAGCAGGAGACGGGCTGTTGCCGAAAACGTGGACTCTCATCCTGTACTCGATCACTTCCTTAGTCGTGTCATTGTCTTTGTACCATAAGAAGCGCAAAAAGTTCCTGTGGTCCTCTCTTACCTGGAAACAGTAAAACATCTGTTGTATATCCACCATTACAGCGACCTTTTCCTTGCGGAACCGAATCAGAACACCGAGGAGGGAGTTGTTGAGGTCAGGCCCTGTGAGAAGCACGTCGTTGAGAGAGACGTTGGAGTGCTGGGCGCTGGAATCAAAACCACACGGATCTGCCCAGGCTTTTGAGGATGGTACACTCCAAACGTCGGCAGGTACCAGCATTCCTCATCTTTTCCCAATGGTGGTGCCACCTCAGCGTGGTGGTTCTCGAGGATCTTCCCCATGAAGGTAACGTATTGATCCTGCATTTCTGGTTTCCTTCTCAGAGTTCGCTGGAGAGACGTGAAGCGATTGACTGCTTGCTCCCTGTTGTTAGGTAAACGTTGACGTGGCTCTCTGAAAGGCAGAGGAGCAGTCCAGCTGTTTGCTTCATCCCTATAGACTTCCTTGCCCATTGTTCTTACAAAGATTGTGTCTTCAATAGACGGAGCAGGCTTATTGTCTGATTCAGTTCTGTTGAATACTGTTTGTCCCAGCGTCTTCTCTGTAACCTTGCCGGACCTGGAGAGACTGTTATGTGACTCCCCGCCTTGATGGATTTTCTCTTTGACGTACATGAAGCTTGTGCACGGTTCGAGGATTGAAGGACGGCCGTTCTCCAGCACATTGGTCCTGGATGTTGCGACCGACGGCTTGTGCGCGTTGCCTAGGCACACTTCTCCTACAAGCACCCAGCCCAAGTCCAGACGTTGAGCGAAGGGGGCATTGCGCGGCCCACTGACTTGTTGCCTTACTTGGTGCACTTGTATGACATCTCTGCCTAGCAACAGTAGGATCTCCGCTTGAGGGTCTAGCTCTGGGAGGTATTCTGCTACCTGTCTGGTGTGGGTGGTGCAAGGCTGCGTTTGGTGTCGGGATTTCGGACCTATTGTCAACGATCTCGTTACACTCGATGAGTGGTGGTAGGGGAATGCTAATTTTGCCATCAAGCGACTCAATCTGAAGCCCTCGGCTCTTCTGCCGGATGTTTCAACCATGCCGGAACACGTTTTCAGGTAGTACGAGAATGGTTCAGCCTTTACATCGAACAGCTCAAATAAGTCAGATCTTGCTAACGACCGATTGCTTTGGTCATCTAGTACCACGTAAGCGTTGACAGCTTTGTCCTGAGAGCCCTTTGGGTACAGCTTTGCAAGACAGATCTTGGCGCACGATCTGCCGGCTTGGCCCAGACCACATACCTCTGTGCAGCTGGAGCTGACGATGGCTTTGCTGGCATGGTCTCCTTCCCCCTCCCGCCATTCTCTGCTGAGGATGAAGAAGCCTTGAATGTTGTTAACACTGACCCGGGATGCATGGCTGTTTCGTGAATGCTGCTGTCCTTTTCGGTACACTTTACTGCTGTTTTGCAGTCCTTCGCTAGATGAGTGGCTGAGGCTACACATTTAAAACATATTCCTTTCTCCTTGAGAAAGGCCCTCCTGTCAGTGAGTGTTTTGTTTCTGAATGTCCTGCACTTTTTAAGCGGGTGTGGTTTGTTGTGGATTGGGCATGTTTTACCTGGGTCATTGTCGCTTTGCGCAGAGTTGTCTGCATCAGAGTCCGCTGAAGAGACGTCGGTCTTGTGAACCGAGATAGGATTCCTGGAGCCGTGACCTTTAAAGGTAGGTCTGTCTGGTTTTACAGGTGCAGTGCCACTATTGAGAAAACAAAACTTGGATCGTTACGCTTCCTTGCTTCATAGCAGATAAACCTGGTAAAATATTCAAATGGTGGGAAACAACCGCCATTTTCTTCCTTCCACCTGGAGCCGGTGGACAGCCATTTATCTTGGAGGCCATAAGGTAGCCTCTCGACGATAGGGTTTATGCCCCGTGCGGTGTCCAAATACGACAAACCCCGGAGGTAGCCGTCCTCCTTGGCACACTGGATCTCCATGAGCAGGTCGCCTAGCTCTCGTAGCTTTTGTGTGGTCTTTCGCCGACACTTTTGGGAAGTCGCTCAGCCGCTGGAACAGAGATTTCTCTATTATTTCGGAGCTGCATAACATTCACGGAGTCTTTCCCATGCCCTTTCAAGAGCTGCTGCTGGATTAGTTACATGCACAGAGCGCATTCGTTTGACATGCTCACCAGATTTCTTACCAAGCCATTTTGTCATTAAGTCCAATTCCTCTGTTGCTGTGAGGTCTAACCCTCTGATAGCGCTGGTGTAGGACGAGTGCCATGCGCGGTAGTTTTCAGGCCTATCGTCAAACTGATATAGGCTAGAACGCACCAAGTCTCGTCGAGCTAGGAACTTTGCAAGTGGTTCGGTGGCGAGCGGGTTGACATTAGCTGCGGTGTGCCTTGCGGAGTGAAAGGCTGAGCCGAAACATTTAATTCGGAGTGAGCGTTGTTTAAATCTCGTCGATAATTGTGTCCTCCGTAGGGAAACTTGTATTCAACTTTAATAGGACACGGTGTGCATGTATTGTCGATTTGATGGTCGGCTAATACGGGTTTGCTAACCAGGTTAACATGTAGTGGTTCGATGTCTCTTACCGGGGACCGCTGTGTCGGACAGCTAGCATTGACCCATGTTCGTGGTGGAGAAGCGACTGTGGGTGTGGCTGGCTGACTTCGACATGGATATAATTGTTTTTGAGATTTAACAAACTCACTCGCACGTTCCATTTTATCCGTTTCTGAGATGGTGTCTAACACCTTAGGGTTTTCTAAAACTCGGCAGCCTCTAAGGCTACTGCCTCTGCAACAGCTGCTTCTGCTTCACGCTCAAAGGTCAGTGCTTCTATTTCGGCGTCTAATTTAGCTTTAGTTAGTTGCGCAGCAGCCTTATCCTTTTGTAATTCTGCTTCCCTAGCAGCCTTTTCAGCTTCCATGGCAGCCTGTTCGGCTTCTACAGCAGCTTTTTCCATTTTAAGTCGAGCTCCTCCAGGTTGCATACGCGGCTCTTACCTTGGCAGCCTCTGCTTTGGCATCGGGCGAGTGCCGCTGCTAGCCGATGAGCCTGATGACCGCAAGCTTCTCCTGCTTGTTGTTGAAGATGTGTCGCTTTGCCTTTCCGCCATTTCCTTCACTGTATTAACACCAGTGGATGTATGCCTTTTTACTAGCAAACACCAGTCGAAGTATCCTTTTACTAGCAAACACCAGTCGAAGTATGCCTTTTACTAGCAAACACCAGTCGAAGTATGCCTTTTTACTGTGCTGTTCCTACCAAAGCGTACTGTACTTCAGCTCAACAGCGAGCTAAACTCCACTCCAAAAATGACCGAGTCGTGTAGTAAGATTGACCATTTACTGTAGGCTCTTCACTTTGTACATGGACATGGAGTAAAAACTGCAATAAAATAAATACAACAATATCAAATTGCTGTCCTGTCCTTTCTCATTGTAATAACTCGTAAACACAAAACGTTTTCTCTTTAATACAAACCAAGCGTGACATTTATCAAACACTCCTTTAACATTGTCTTATTTTATAACGTTAAATTATAAACTTACGGCATTGCCTCCTTGGAGTTTGTAAGTGGATAGAAACGATAAAAGCTGGACACTAACAAACATGTGTCTACTCTTCTAGAACAAACTTTTCTTACTAACAAAAGCACTTCCTTTCTAGTGAAAGCACTTCCTCTCATTCCGAAGAGGGGCGTTTCAAAATAAGAGTCCGTCAGCGAGAAGTGTCTTTCACAATAAAAGTTACATTTAACAAAATGCCTGAAACGTAACAAATTACAACAGAAATGACTTAAAGTCAACACACTCCCGTCTGACCTTCGTGGAGGTCACTACCCTTATTACTATGCGGGTTCTGAATATCAGTCCTCTTTGGGTAGAAGCAGAACCAATTCGGTAACTGGTCTACGAAAAGTCTTTGTACAACCTTGGTCCATGATCTTCACTTCCACCTTACGCACTCTCTCGTCTTTTCCAGGGAAAGTGGCAGTGACCCTAGCCATTGGCCAATTGTTGCGAGCAGCTTGGTTGTCCTTCAGCAAGACGACATCTCCTTCTTGAAGTTTCTTTTGGACACTGTCCACTTGTGTCTATTTTGCAGGGTTGGTAAATATTCGCGACTCCAACGTGTCCAGAACTTGTCGGCTAGGGCCTGAACTTGTCTCCATTGCTTGGTGTAGAGATCCCTTTCTGTGAAGTCTCCTAGAGGAGGTGGGACTCTGGGTGAGGATCATGGAGGGCTAAAGTATGAATGGAAAGTCTGGCCGGTGGATATTGGGATGAGTGGTCTCGAGTTCATAATTGCTGTCACGGCCATAAGCGTGCACAGAACTTCGTGGGTCAGGTGAATATTGCCTTGGAGCAACATGGAATCGAGGATCTTACGGGCCACGCCGATCATACGCTCCCAGGGGCCGCCCATGTGTGAGCTGTGAGGGGGGTTGAACTCCCAAGAGCACCCTCGCTGGCTAAGGTACCTCTGTATGCTGATGTCCCTCTGGTCTGTGCTCAGCCCTAACTCCTTGCAGGCTCCTATGAAGTTAGTACCGCAGTCTGATCTCAGCTGCTTTGCTGGTCCTCTAATTGAGAAGAAGCGTCTGAGAGCGTTGATGCAGCTTGACGTGTTCAGCGACTCGATCACTTCGACATGGACAGCTCTTGAACTCATGCAGCTGAACATTATTGCCCACCGTTTGCTCTCTGCTTGTCCTCCCCGTGTGCGTCTGGTCGTGACGGACCAGGGCCCAAAAACATCCAGCCCCACGTAGGTGAAAGGGGGGCAGGTTTGGAGGCGCTCTGGGGGTAAGTCTGCCATGCGTTGCTCTTGGAGTTTTCCGCGGAGCTTTCTGCAGGTGACACATTTGGGTATCACCGAGTTGATCAGCGTCTTTCCACCCAAGATCCACAGGCCTGCTGCTCTTACTGCTCCTTCTGTTAGGTGGCGGCCTTGGTGTTTCACCTGGTTGTGATGATGTCTTGCTAGCAGTAAGGAGATGTGGCTGTCTTTGGGTAGGATTGTTGGGTTCTTCTCTCCAGTGTTCAAGCATGCATGTTTCAACCGGCCTCCAACGCAGATTAGATCACCCTCAAGGATTGGACTCAGCCGCTGAAGACTGCTGCTTTTGAGGATTTGTTTGTTTTGTTGGAGGGCTGCAAATTCCTTTGGGAAGGCTGCTTTTGTGTAGCTTTGATGAGGACATCTTCCGCTTGGGACAGCTCGTCAGGTGTGCGAGGCAAGCTACATTTGTGCCACCCTTTGCATTCGCTGACATTGTTCTGTTTGCAGGATCGTGCGATGTGGATCAGGAGTGCTACACCCTTACAAGAGAGCTGAAAGTGGAGAAACGCCGAAACCGCTGTGTGGTAAGACCGTTCTCTTTCAGCTGTGTGGCACAGGTCTTGACTTGTGGACGGATTTCGTTGTCTTTTTCAGGTTCAACTAACTCAAATGACTGACCTTTTTCTGTTTTCTCCACGGGTGGTTTTCGCAAGAAGGTGGGTCCGGAGAACCATGTCGTCTGCCCCAAGCGCGATGCAGGTACTGAGCGAGATGCATGGTCGGCTGGATTGTCTTCTGTCCGTACATAGTGCCATTGTGCTGGTTTTGTGGACTGGCGGATACGCTGCACTCTATTGTGGACATAGACATAGAATCTCTTGGTCTCATTGCATATGTAACCTAAGACCACTTTACTGTCAGAGTAGAACTTGGTTTCGTTCGGCTTGACGTCCAGTTCATCTTGGATGAGCTCCGCCATCTCTACGGCTAAGACGGCTGCACACAGCTCGAGTCTTGGGATGGTAGGCTCGGACTGAGGTGCTAACTTAGACTTTCCCATCACAAAGCCTATGTCAACTTGACCATCTTGTTGTATTGCTTTCAGGTACGCCACAGCACCGATGGCCTTCGTGGATGCATCGGAAAACACACACAACCCTGTGTGTACTGCCTTGATGAGGGAGGTTGTTGTGTACGTGCGTGGCACATACAGGTGCTTCAGGTCCTGGAGCGCGTCTCGCCAGGCCTCCCACTTCGTGAGTTTCTTGTCAGGAATTGGCGTGTCCCAGTCGGACTGGTCAGCTGTGAGTTCTCGGAGGAGAGCTCTTCCTTGGATCGTGACTGAGCCAGCATGCCCAAGGGGTCAAAAACACTGTTCACCGTGGAGAGCACTCCACGGCGGGTGAATGGCTTGTTTGCTGTAGACACGGCAAAGGTGAATGTGTCTGTAGTTATCTCCTATAAGAGCCCTAGACTGCGTTGAGTAGGCATGGCTTCGCCGCTGAAGTCGAAGTCTTTCACGGCTTTAGCACAGTCTTCGGGTGCAAAAGCCTCCATGACGGCTTGACTGTTTGAGGCAAACTTGTGGAGACGGAGGTTTGACTCAGCAAGCGAGGCTTGCGTCCTCTTCAGGAGGTCGATGGCTTCAACCTCGGTTGGTACAGACATGAGTCCGTCGTCGACATAGAAATGTCTTTCTACGAATTGGACAGTGTCAGCTCCATGTTTTTGTGCACCCTCTCTGATGGCTCGTCTAAGGCCATAGATAGCCACAGCAGGAGACGGGCTGTTGCCGAAAACGTGGACTCTCATCCTGTACTCGATCACTTCCTTAGTCGTGTCATTGTCTTTGTACCATAAGAAGCGCAAAAAGTTCCTGTGGTCCTCTCTTACCTGGAAACAGTAAAACATCTGTTGTATATCCACCATTACAGCGACCTTTTCCTTGCGGAACCGAATCAGAACACCGAGGAGGGAGTTATTGAGGTCAGGCCCTGTGAGAAGCACGTCGTTGAGAGAGACGTTGGAGTGCTGGGCGCTGGAATCAAAAACCACACGGATCTGCCCAGGCTTTTGAGGATGGTACACTCCAAACGTCGGCAGGTACCAGCATTCCTCATCTTTTCCCAATGGTGGTGCCACCTCAGCGTGGTGGTTCTCGAGGATCTTCCCCATGAAGGTAACGTATTGATCCTGCATTTCTGGTTTCCTTCTCAGAGTTCGCTGGAGAGACGTGAAGCGATTGACTGCTTGCTCCCTGTTGTTAGGTAAACGTTGACGTGGCTCTCTGAAAGGCAGAGGAGCAGTCCAGCTGTTTGCTTCATCCCTATAGACTTCCTTGCCCATTGTTCTTACAAAGATTGTGTCTTCAATAGACGGAGCAGGCTTATTGTCTGATTCAGTTCTGTTGAATACTGTTTGTCCCAGCGTCTTCTCTGTAACCTTGCCGGACCTGGAGAGACTGTTATGTGACTCCCGCCTTGATGGATTTTCTCTTTGACGTACATGAAGCTTGTGCACGGTTCGAGGATTGAAGGACGGCCGTTCTCCAGCACATTGGTCCTGGATGTTGCGACCGACGGCTTGTGCGCGTTGCCTAGGCACACTTCTCCTACAAGCACCCAGCCCAAGTCCAGACGTTGAGCGAAGGGGGCATTGCGCGGCCCACTGACTTGTTGCCTTACTTGGTGCACTTGTATGACATCTCTGCCTAGCAACAGTAGGATCTCCGCTTGAGGGTCTAGCTCTGGGAGGTATTCTGCTACCTGTCTGGTGTGGGTGGTGCAAGGCTGCGTTTGGTGTCGGGATTTCGGACCTATTGTCAACGATCTCGTTACACTCGATGAGTGGTGGTAGGGGAATGCTAATTTTGCCATCAAGCGACTCAATCTGAAGCCCCTCGGCTCTTCTGCCGGATGTTTCAACCATGCCGGAACACGTTTTCAGGTAGTACGAGAATGGTTCAGCCTTTACATCGAACAGCTCAAATAAGTCAGATCTTGCTAACGACCGATTGCTTTGGTCGTCAAGTACCACGTAAGCGTTGACAGCTTTGTCCCTAGAGCCCTTTGGGTACAGCTTTGCGAGACAGATCTTGGCGCACGATCTGCCGGCTTGGCCCAGACCACATACCTCTGTGCAGCTGGAGCTGACGATGGCTTTGCTGGCATGGTCTCCTTCCCCCTCCCCGCCATTCTCTGCTGAGGATGAAGAAGCCTTGAATGTTGTTAACACTGACCCGGGATGCATGGCTGTTTCGTGAATGCTGCTGTCGCACTCGGTACACTTTACTGCTGTTTTGCAGTCCTTCGCTAGATGAGTGACTGAGGCTACACATTTAAAACATATTCCTTTCTCCTTGAGAAAGGCCCTCCTGTCAGTGAGTGTTTTGTTTCTGAATGTCCTGCACTTTTTAAGCGGGTGTGGTTTGTTGTGGATTGGGCATGTTTTACCTGGGTCATTGTCGCTTTTCGCAGGGTTGTCTGCATCAGAGTCCGCTGAAGAGACGTCGGTCTTGTGAACCGAGATAGGATTCCTGGAGCCGTGACCTTTAAAGGTAGGTCTGTCTGGTTTTACAGGCGCAGTGCCACTATTGAGAAAAACAAAACTTGGATCGTTACGCTTCCTTGCTTCATAGCAGATAAACCTGGTAAAATATTCAAATGGTGGGAAACAACCGCCATTTTCTTCCTTCCACCTGGAGCCGGTGGACAGCCATTTATCTTGGAGGCCATACGGTAGCCTCTCGACGATAGGGTTTATGCCCCGTGCGGTGTCCAAATACGACAAACCCCGGAGGTAGCCGTCCTCCTTGGCACACTGGATCTCCATGAGCAGGTCGCCTAGCTCTCGTAGCTTTGTGTGGTCTTTCGCCGACACTTTTGGGAAGTCGCTCAGCCGCTGGAACAGAGATTTCTCTATTATTTCGGGAGCTGCATAACATTCACGGAGTCTTTCCCATGCCCTTTCAAGAGCTGCTGCTGGATTAGTTACATGCACAGAGCGCATTCGTTTGACATGCTCACCGGATTTCTTACCAAGCCATTTTGTCATGAAGTCCAATTCCTCTGTTGCTGTGAGGTCTAACCCTCTGATAGCGCTGGTGTAGGACGAGTGCCATGCGCGGTAGTTTTCAGGCCTATCGTCAAACTGATATAGGCTAGAACGCACCAAGTCTCGTCGAGCTAGGAACTTCGCAAGTGGTTCGGTGGCGAGCGGGTTGACATTAGCTGCCGGTGTGCCTTGCGGAGTGAAAGGCTGAGCCGAAACATTTAATTCGGAGTGAGCGTTGTTTAAATCTCGTCGATAATTGTGTCCTCCGTAGGGAAACTTGTATTCAACTTTAATAGGACACGGTGTGCATGTATTGTCGATTTGATGGTCGGCTAATACGGGTTTGCTAACCAGGTTAACATGTAGTGGTTCGATGTCTCTTACCGGGGACCGCTGTGTCGGACAGCTAGCATTGACCCATGTTCGTGGTGGAGAAGCGACGGGTGTGGCTGGCTGACTTCGACATGGATATAATTGTTTTTGAGATTTAACAAACTCACTCGTACGTTCCATTTTATCCGTTTCTGAGATGGTGTCTAACACCTTAGGGTTTTCTAAAACTTCGGCAGCCTCTAAGGCTACTGCCTCTGCAACAGCTGCTTCTGCTTCACGCTCAAAGGTCAGTGCTTCTATTTCGGCGTCTAATTTAGCTTTAGTTAGTTGCGCAGCAGCCTTATCCTTTTGTAATTCTGCTTCCCTAGCAGCCTTTTCAGCTTCCATGGCAGCCTGTTCGGCTTCTACAGCAGCTTTTTCCATTTTAAGTCGAGCTCCTCAGGTTGCATACGCGGCTCTTACCTTGGCAGCCTCTGCTTTGGCACGGGCGAGTGCCGCTGCGCTAGCCGATGAGCCTGATGACCGCAAGCTTCTCCTGCTTGTTGTTGAAGATGTGTCGCTTTGCCTTTCCGCCATTTCCCTTCACTGTATTAACACCAGTGGATGTATGCCTTTTTACTAGCAAACACCAGTCGAAGTATGCCTTTTTACTAGCAAACACCAGTCGAAGTATGCCTTTTTACTAGCAAACACCAGTCGAAGTATGCCTTTTTACTGTGCTGTTCCTACCAAAGCGTACTGTACTTCAGCTCAACAGCGAGCTAAACTCCACTCCAAAAATGACCGAGTCGTGTAGTAAGATTGACCATTTACTGTAGGCTCTTCACTTTGTACATGGACATGGAGTAAAAACTGCAATAAAATAAATACAACAATATCAAATTGCTGTCCTGTCCTTTCTCATTGTAATAACTCGTAAACACAAAACGTTTTCTCTTTAATACAAACCAAGCGTGACATTTATCAAACACTCCTTTAACATTGTCTTATTTTATAACGTTAAATTATAAACTTACGGCATTGCCTCCTTGGAGTTTGTAAGTGGATAGAAACGATAAAAGCTGGACGCTAACAAACGTGTCTACTCTTCTAGAACAAACTTTTCTTACTAACAAAAGCACTTCCTTTCTAGCGAAAGCACTTCCTCTCATTCCGGAAGAGGGGCGTTTCAAAATAAGAGTCCGTCAGCGAGAAGTGTCTTTCACAATAAAAGTTACATTTAACGAAATGCCTGAAACGTAACAAATTACAACAGAAATGACTTAAAGTCAACACAAAACCACTACACAGAGAACCGGAGAATGACTATATATAGTGAACATAAGCACTTAAAAAGAAGAGGATTCACTAAGTGAGGCAGAAATGCACTTAAAATTGCTCTTATGAAATACAACTATGCCTCCACCACGACCACTTTCTCTGGGTTTGCTTATAAATTTATATTCAGGGGGGCATGCTTCAATAAGTTGAACATGGTCGCCTTTCTTTGCCCAAGACTCGTTGAGCATTAAAAGGTCAAGGTTATATGTTATAATGAAATTATTAACAATGAATGTTTTGTTTGACTGTGATATAACATTTATTAAACTAAAAATAACATGTTCAACAGCTGCAGGTGCAGTTTTACAGTTTATAGAGATAAGATTATGCTGTGTTACTCCAGCAGGAGTAACCTTGCACTGTCTATGTAATGAAACAATTGATTCAATCTTCTGGATAGAGGGCGAGATCACATCATAGTGAGTCTCCTGGTGAGAACCTAGTCAGACATATTTGCAGGTCCCGAAAATGACTCCTGTATCATTTGGTGTCATTTGTACCACAATGTAGAACAACAGTGGATGCATTTCTTCAAGCGAGTGCATTCTCTATCTGAAGTTCAATGTCCTTCACTCTAGCGCCAGGAAATAATAAAAAATTTCAGGCACTGGCTCAGATGCATCAGTCATGGTCATAATTGTGATTTTCAATACACAGAGCAGTGTACCTGTTTGTGGTTTTGGCTGTAGGAGCAGCGTCAACCTGCATCTATTATGTTGGACTCATAAAATAGGTAACAAAAAGCGGGCATCATTGTGGAAAAACACATAGTCATGTCTGGTATAGGTCAAGTCTTTAAAAGCGGCATGCTGACACCCTGTGCTGAGATAGGTATATAGCACCTAGGGGCGTGACGGTATACCGGTATGACAGTATACCACGATATTAAAATATGAAATAGCACTATCATAAACTTCACGTAATACCGTGATAGTAAATCAAGTGGCAAAAGCTATTTTCATGCGGGGAAGAAATATTTCTACCGTTACCCTACTAAAATGTCTAAATAACCAATATGAAATAACAGAATACTGAACCTGGGGTGTCTGCTAATGCAATTTAATCCCACCACCTCTTTGGCTGTTCATGCATTTTGTTTTGTTTACAACGCGATTGAGCATGTGCAGACAGCTCCCTCGCATTTCCCAACCATTCTCAGGTGGTACTTTAAATTACATAACTGGCTAAAACATTTCCCACACTGAGTACATTTGTAGGGTATTTCACCTGTATGAATTCTCAGGTGGGACTTTAAACTACACGCTTGGCTAAATCACTTCCCACACTCCGTACATGTGTAGGGCTTTTCACCTGTATCAATTCTCTTGTGGTCATTTAAATTCGATTTCTTATTGATATTCATGAGATCATTCACTAAACTTTCACTGGATTCACACTTAATTTGATCAGATTTGATAGTAACACATTTCATATCCTGCAAGTCGCTGTCCTGTTCAGTTTTATGGTAGCCTCCATCATCAGTCTCTGTTTTTATCTGGTCAGGATGCAGGTGGGGTACATATCCTAGCTCTATGCTGTCGAGGCTCTCTGTCTTAATAAGATCCACAGTGTGGGTGAAGCGCAGATCAGTTTCTGTTTTTATCAGTGATGTGTGTGTGTGTGTGGTGTAGATCACTGACCCCACTGTATGCTGCAACACACTCTGGCTCCAGTGTGTTGAGTCCTGGTGCAGCACACTCTGTCTCTGCCATGTGGACAGACTCCAGTTCACTGAGTGCCTCTTCTTTCTGTCTGATCCTGTGCTGCTCAGTGAGCTCTGATAGTGTTGTTTGAGGGTCCTGTCTCAGACAGACTCCTGCCTGCATCACACTGGTGCTCAAAGCTGTGCAGAAGTGCAGCTCCTGCAGGGAAACACATACATGCACACTTATTGACACACATGGATCAGTGCTATAAACCTGCATCTGCACCAAACTGATCATCTACTGCTATAAATTAACTACTGATATAATATTGAAAGAAAAAAAAACATAGGCTTGATAAACCTGCACTGAGATCTAAAAGGACAAGGATGGAGCATTCACCGGAGTCAGCATTAAACAACAGATAATTTACTGCCTTGAGAAGGGGTGTCTCTGTGCTATGATGTGTCCGAAAACCTGACTGGTATTTTTTTTTTTTTAGATTATTGCTGTTCATTGCAGATTAGAGTTGCTTAGAAAAAACATTTTCCAGGATTTTAAAAATAAATGGCAGTTCACTAAGTGAGGCAGAAATGCATTTAAAATTGCTCTTATGAAATACAACTATGCCTCCACCACAACCACTTTCTCAGGATGCAGGTGGGGTACATATCCCAGCTCTGTGCTGTCAAGGCTCTCTGTCTTAATAAGATCCCCAGTGTGGGTGGAGCCCAGATCAGTTTCTGTTTTAATCAGTGATGTGTGTGTGTGGTGTAGATCACTGACCACGCTGTGTGCTGCAACACACTCTGGCTCCAGTGTGTTGAGTCCTGGTGCAGCACACTCGGTCTCTGACTCTGCCATGTGGACAGACTCCAGTCCACTGAATTACTCTTCTTTCTGTCTGATTCTGTGCTGCTCAGTGAGCTCTGGTAGTGTTGCTCCTATAATAGTTTAGGATTAAGCATGATCCATATGATAGCTCACATGACATTGATGGATCATTTTTCAGTATCTCGTCTTATTGATTCGTATGCATCAGTCTTTAGCTAACGTTACCTAGTTACCAAACCATGGAAGGGTGGCGATAATGTCTGTTCTATATTCGTATTATTTTACACACTATGGGTTCTATCAACAACGTTTCCAGCAACAACTTGTGAGTACCAAACCAAACGTTTGCTTCCAAAAACCTCAGAATAAATTAAGGGAAACAAAAGGAAATATAACTCGCTAACGTTAGCCTTTGAAATGTTTATGCGTAGTTACTTAAGAGCTGTGATGAATCATCTGACATATGCTGCGTGTAAATATGCAAAAATAAAGCATAGTTCAGTCAAGCAGTATCGAGCAGTTATCTAAAGTAATATCTGGTCAAACCGGACAGCCTATGGAAAAGCAGAGAATTCTGCAACCGAATTGCATTTTCTGCAGTGTAGTATAATGGTTAAGGAACCAGGCTTGTAAAGCAAAAGTTCAGGTTCGATTCACAGGTGGGACCTGCCTTCGCACACTTGAGCAAGGCGCGTATCCTGAGTTGCTTCAGTAAATATCCAGCTGTATAAATGTATGTAGGTAAACAGTGTAAGTCTCTCTGGGTAAGATAATGGTTTTGAAAATAAGGCCCAGATGGGAAACGCATGTTACAGGGGTCTCCTGCTAGCGCGAAACAAAAATAGGTACCACTATTTATTTATTTTTAAACATACCCGTATTCGCACGTATTATGTTGCTCTCCTTTGGTTTGTTGTCCAATGATATTTTTCCAGCTTGGTGCAATTCTCCTTCTCTACGATTTATTCGTTTGAATTAGCAAACTGCTGACCTGAAGATCTTCTTCTTGTAGAGGTAATGACAGCTATACACGCTGCTAAGCGTACTACTTCCACCTACAGGTCAGATGGACTCACACTGAAAAGAGTGAATCCCCTTGGGGATCAATAAAGTATCTAAAACTAACCCAAATCCAAGAGCTCGTCCCTGCGCCTCCCAAAACATCGACACAACAGTCCGCTGAGTTTCGATTACTCACAAAAATTATTCATTTACAGTGTTACGCAAACTTTCCTTCATCCTATTGAAGGATACATTGAACAGAAATGTTTCTTGAATTATTTGCTGGTAAACGAACCAATCAGCATAAAACGTACAAAATTAAGCTACAACTGCAGTTCCCACTGGTTGCTATGAAATGTTGCGCTCTCGTGGGAGTGTGCAGTTAAAAATTATTTTGGGCCTTATACCTTTCGGCTCGATTCCTTAATATATGCTTAACAACGAATACTTCAAAAAGTAGCCCTCAAACTTTTTGTGCATTTTATGATGAAGGAAAGCTCGCGTCCCATTGAAAATGAATGGCTTCGAAATCGAATTTCGTCCCGGAAGTTGCTTGACGTCAGTTTCCGGTTTCCCAGCATATTCCTATGAATACGTTGTAGAAAAAGAGCGTTGCATCAAGATGTAGTCTACTAAACGTGCGAGAGAAACCATTGGACAATCAAACCGAGGGAGACAAACATAATCTGAGCGAATACAGGTATGTGGTTTTAACAAAATAAACAAACAGTGGTGGCTAGTTTTCTTTCGCGCTAGTTGGACACTCCGGTAACATAAACGTCCCCCATCTGGGCCTGATTTACAAATCATCCCAAGTTTGCCGGGGCAATGTTGTGTTTAGTTCGTTTTTAGCGTCTGCCAGACGCCAGCTAATGCGTATTTGGTCTTCAGAACTCTCTACTGCCGCTCTTCCACAGGTTGTCTAGTTGTAGTTTAGATAAATACTTAATTCTGCTTGGTTGGCAATCGTGCTTTGTTTTTGCATATCTGCAGACAACGTGTACGTGTATGCACGGAATATCAGAACGGACTCGTCACAGTTCTAAATCACGACGCACACACACTGCAAAAGCGAACGTTACCGAGTTATATTTCCTTTTCTGTTTCCTTCAACTTAGACTGGGCTTTTGGAAGCAGACGTTTGTTTTGAAAATGTGTTTTGATACTCGGAACAATGCCGGAAACATTGTTGACCGAACTCATAGTGTGTAAAATAACATCAGATTGTGTTTGTTCGTGTATCTTGTTAATGTAATGCATCTGATGCTTGTTTCTAACATTCTGACAACGCTTTTGCTATGACCATGTGAGCTATCCTATGAATCAAGGCTCATGCTAAACTATTTTAATCATTAACTTAAAGTAATTGATAAATGCTAATTGCTTTGTTTCTTTGAATATAGCCCAATTTGCATGTTGAAATCTGAAAACAAAATTCCCACTTCCCACTGACATATACGGTGGGAAGTGATGTTATATCAGTTGACCAGTTAATGCTGGTTTATAGCATTGATGAATGTGTATGCCAACACACTTCTCTACTCTGACGCAGTAGGACCTGATTCAGGCTAAATCCCTTCCCCCTGTTTCCTTGCAGGAGCTGCACTTCTGCACAGCTTTGAGCAGCAGTGTAATGCAGGAGTCTGACTGAGACAACACCACCATAACTCACTGAGCAGCACAGGATCAGACAGAAAGAAGAGGAATTCAGTGGACTGGAGTCTACATGGCAGAGTCGGAGACAGAGTGTGCTGCACCAGGACTCGACACACTGGAACCAGAGTGTGTTACAGCACACAGCGGGGTCAGTGGTCTACACCACACACACGCATCACTGATAAAAACAGAAACTGATCTGGGCTCCACCCACACTGGGGATCTTATTAAGACAGAGAGCCTCGACAGCACAGAGCTGGGATATGTACCCCACCTGCATCCTGATCAGATCAAAACAGAGACTGATGATGGAGCCTACCTTAAGACTGAACAGGACAGCGACTTGCAGGATATTAAATGTGTCATCATTAAATGTGATCAAACGAAGTGTGAATCCAATGAATGTTTTGTGAATGATCTCATGAATATCAATAAGAAATCTAATATAAATGACCACAAGAAAATTCATTCAAGTGAAAAGCCCTACAAATGTATTTCATGTGGGAAATGCTTTAGCCATGCATGTAATTTAAAGGATCACCTGAGAACTCATACAGGTGAAAAGCCCTACACATGTACGGAGTGTGGGAAATGTTTTAGCAAATCAGGTAATTTAAACAGCCACTTGAAAATTCATAGGGATGAAAAGCCCTACAAATGTACTCAGTGTGGGAAGTGTTTTAGCCGCGACAGTGGTTTCAAGTACCATCTGAGAACTCATACAGGTGAAAAGCCCTACAAATGTACTCAGTGTGGGAAGTGTTTTAGCCACGACAGCAGTTTCAAGTACCATCTGAGAACTCATACAGGTGAAAAGCCCTACAAATGTACACATTGTGGGAAGTGTTTTAAGTGCACATCTAGTTTAAGAAAACACCAAATGACTCATACAGGTGAAAAGCCCTACACATGTACACATTGTGGGAAGTGTTTTAATCAGAAGTTTCATTTAAATAACCACTTGAAAATTCATACAGGTGAAAAGCCCTACAAATGTACTCAGTGTGGGAAGTGTTTTAGCCATGCATGTAATCTAAAGAACCACCTCAGAATTCATACAGGTGAAAAGCCCTACAAATGTACTCAGTGTGGGAAGTATTTTAGCCAGGCATCTAAGTTAATGAACCACCTGAGAGTTCATACAGGTGAAAAGCCCTTCAAATGCACACAGTGTGGGAAGTCTTTTAGCCAAGCATGTAATTTAGAGGACCACCTAAGAATTCATACTGGTGAAATGCCCTACAAATGCACACAGTGTGGGAAGTGTTTTAATCATAAGTCTAATTTAAAGGACCACCTAAGAATTCATACAGGTGAAAAGCCCTACAAATGTACTCGGTGTGGGAAGTGTTTTAACTGCACATCCAGTTTAAGCAAACACCAAATGACTCATACGGGTGAAAAGCCCTACAAATGTACTCAATGCAGGAAATGTTTTAGCCAAACAGGTAATTTAAAGAGGCACCTGAGAATTCATACAGGTGAAAGGCCTACAAATGTACTCTGTGTAGGAAGTGTTTTAAGCACAAATCCAATTTAAGAAAACCAAATAATTCATACAGATGTAATGCCCTACAAATGTACTGACTGTTGGAAGTGTTTTCATCACAAGTGTAATTTAAATAAGCACCTGAGAATTCATACAGGTGAAAAGCCCTATAAATGTACTCAGTGTGGGAAGTGTTTTAGCCAAGCACATAGTTTAAAGAACCACCTGAGAATTCATGCAGGTTAAAAGCCAGACAAATGTATTAATTCAGGAAAGTGTGTTAATCAAGATGCAGTTTGAACAGGCACTGAAGAATTAATTCAGGTGAGAATTCATTCAAGTGAAAAAAAACATACAATTGTAACCAGCATGTGACTCAGTTGAACGTTATCTAATGGAAACAGCAGCCACTCCTTTTTACTCTGTTGCCAACCAGCTGAGCCGCCCAGCAGTTGTGCCAGAGGGCATCACTTCCTGTGCTTCTGGCACAGACAGACGAACTCAATGTCTTAAAATGTTGTTTTTTTATCCAAATTTATATTTAAATGTCACAATAGTTCACCATGTACTATCAGTAACGCCATTACTCAATTACCAAACAATAATTCACCATGAACTATCAGTAACGCTATTATTTACTTACTTAATTACTGCACAATAAATATGACACGCCCCCTTCGAAACATGGCTGAACTGCTCTCTCGCCCTCACCGCGTCGCTTCTGGTGTGATTGTACTTTCAGAGCGCAAAAACAATGTATCATCTGACTTCATTGTACTGCTATTTTTTTTAGCTAGCTACTTCTTGCTGCTGTAGCCAGTAGTTAACTTTGATGGGAAAATGCAAGTTTAATGACAAACACCACACAATTTCTAGTTACCATATTCTGTATTTCTTTCACGTGATAATGTGATGATGCTATTTACAGTGTTATTAAAAAGGTTTTAAAATGTACATTAAAACCGATTTAATTGTGCAAGTACATTTACATTTACGTTACATTACAAGTACCATGATCAAGGACTAGTGCTCTGGATGCACCACCTGACAGGCTCCATGAAATGTTTTGATAAGGAAGGAATGTTGGTAACAGGGTTTGTTGACAGGGTTTTTTTGAAAACCAGTGCTCCCAAACTTTAATCCCAAGGCCCCCTAAAGTGACCACTCTCTGACTGAAGGGGCTGTTTAACACGCTACTATATAGAAGCACGTGAGGCTCACAGGATACTGTGGATCTATATTAGACAGGTATATAGTACAATATAAATGTGTACGTTTAAAATGTCATTCATGAAATAACAAAAATGACTGACTTAAAGTATATTATTTACTTAAAGTTCTGAAATGTTTTTTATTGAGACTTGTAAAATAAAGGATATTTTTAAATCAGTCCATCACAACTTATTTTATCATAAGTGTAGTGCTGAGATCTCATTAGTTTTTCCTGAATATCAAATTGTTTTTTGTAATAAACTTTATTTGTTTGAATGTTGTGTTCTCAATACCATTTGAAGGCATGCATGGTTACTTTCTGTTTTACATGTTGTTTTTTGTTGTTTTTACATTATTGTATTTTATTTCCTGCTCTGAGGCTATGGATTAAATTTAGCCTTTGAACTAAATCTGGTACAAAATAGTGGATACACTAACATCCATGTTGAAAATTGTATAATGTCCCTGTCAAATAAACCCTTTTGTCCTTATGAATTCATAATCACTGTTGGAAAAATCAATCAATTAAATAAATCAAACTAAATAAGTCAAAATCACTCTTATTCTATAACTGTCCCTTGTTTCAGTTGGAGTTTTAATTGCTGTTAGACAAACCTGTACTGAAAGGCTTTAATTAAGCTCCAAGTAATTTGAGTAAACAAAACTCAGTGAACTGTTGTGTAGATGTTTTGGGAGGCTCAGGTATGAGCTCTTGGATTTGCGCTTGTGCTGGATGTGACCTTGAGTTAGACTCCAAATAGAGCAGAGGGGTCTAGCTGGGGTGTAGGGTGTGATGAGTGACTAGAGGTATGGCGGAACAGTTCCTCTAGCCGCTTGAAAAGCAAGCATCAGTGATTTGAATCTGATGCGTGCTGCGATGAGAAGCGATGAGAGGAGAGTAGAGGGGTGACGTGGGTGAACTTCGGCTGATTGAACACCAGACGCGCGGCAGCATGCTGGACTAGTTGCAGTGGCTTGGTGGCACAAGCCGGTAGGCCTGCCAGCAAGGAATTGCAGTAGTCCAGATGTGAGATCACCAGGGCCTGGACCAGGAGTTGCGTGGCCTCTTGGGTGAGGAACGGTCGGATCCTCCGGATGTTGTGGAGGGAGAATCGGCAGGTTCTACCAGCCTGTGCCATCAAGCCGTTGCAACTAGTCCAGAATGCTGCTGCACGTCTGGTGTTCAATCAACCCAAGTTCACCCACATCACCCCTCTACGGGAGAAAGAGTTGTGTCATCGGCATAACAGTGATAGGAAAAACTGTGAGCACAGATAACAGAACCAAGTGACTTGGTTTACAGGGAGAATAGGACGGGGCCTAGCACCGAGCCCTGTGGGACTCCGGTAGAGAGGCTGTGGGGAGAGGAGAGGGATCGTCTCCAGGCCACCTGGTAGGACCGGTCACCCAGGTAGGACTTGAACCATGTCAGTGCAGATCCAGAGATTCCCATCTCGACGAGAGATGAGAGCAGGGTCTGGTGGTCCACGGTGTCGAATGCAGCTGACAGGTCGAGGAGGAGGAGGACGGAGCTAAAGGATTGGGACTTGAAGCTATATGAAGAGCCTCAGTGACCGCAAGGAGAGCAGTCTCTGTGGAGTGGCCTGCCTTGAACCCAGATTGGATAGGATCAAGCAGGTCATTCTGTAGGAGATGAGCAGACAGTTGGTTATAGACAGCCCGCTCTAGTGTTTTGGAAAGGACACAGTAACATGCTTTACGAACATTGGGTCCATTTCTTCATCAATACAGAGATCATTTTACTTCAGTTTGTTATTTTGGACTTCTCAACATAGGTAAGTGAATACTTTATAAGAGAACATGTTAACTCGTATTCTCAGTGGGAAAGTTTGTCCTCAAAAACAGAGCTGAGGTGCTACCAAAATAATGCTGACTACGTTTAATGAAAGGATAAACACTTGCTTGCAGAGAAATATATATTTACTTAATTAGATGAGGGCAAGGGAAGCTTAAACGTCGCTAAAAATACCCTGGCAGATGACCTACCAAACTTTAGTAGTAACACATTTTATTTTTATTTTTTAATTTGTTTCAGATTTTTTCCAGTTTTTCTCCCAATTTGGTCGATAATTATACCCTCTATTTATTTAGATTCACCCTCCCCACACGAGTCTCCTGCTCGTCTCTACGAGGCAAGCTAATTCTCCGAGGGCAGCGAACTCCCCTTCCTTCGATATGGAATTCGCCCACCCACGTTCTGGAGACTCCTTACGTGCTTCACAGCAGACTCGAGCCGGCTCACCCTCCCCCCTCCTTCTGGGGTGGACAGCCAAATGCCGCCCCCGACGGGGCTGCCGACCAGGGTCGGTTTTGTAGATACACGGGTTTCGAACCGCGTCCCTGACAGGCACCATACACTCTTTCGGACCAGCCAAAATACGGTGCGTTAGACCACTACGCTATCCGCCGCCCGGTAATAACACATTTTGACAAGTTTTTAATTAAGTTAGTTTTAGTTAAGTTTTAACAAGTTGTTGTGAATAAAAACACATTTTTATTATTTAGCAGACATATTACCATATAACATTATCAATTAATGTCTGTGTAAATGTAATAAATAAAATGTCTATAATTCTTTAGCATGAACACTGTATATATATTTATTTAATTATCCTGCTAACATCATAATAAACAATCAAACATGAGAGAAGCAAGTGAGTGTAGGAGCACAGAGCATGCACTACATGAACAAAAAATGGAAAACAGGCTCCTTTCCAAAATAACCCCTTAAACTCTCAAGCCCTCAGTTTGAGAATCAGAAGTGCAGCAGTGCCAAATGGCGAGGAGTTTCAACCATCCTTTTGTTGTATATTTTCAAAATCAGATGGGGAAACGCAGTTTTCCTTTTTTCTAGGTTTGAGTTTTGTTTTGTATGCCATCACAATACAAAAATGGAACTACTTGAATGCTTAGCTGCTTGTTAAAATATCTGCTGTTGGTAGTTTTCCATGAGTGTAGGAGGGAACTAGGGAAATACCCAGTAATATAATAATACACTATAAAGCAAATCATGTATACACAACATTTTTCGGCCCATGTCTACGCACTTAATTTTGCTTAGCAGGGATGTGGAATATAGACCAGTATCACAAGATGACGCTTCAGTTTGTTTGAGCCGCTCCAGCAATGCAACCGTGACACACCACATTTGTTTCAGGTGTAAGAATCTCCATCCATTGCCATTTTAATTAGTGGCTTGCTGCACTTCTTCCATGATGCTTGTGTAGACCATAGACAGTTTATGCGTTTTGAAGAAATGTATTTCCGAGGATTCCACAGCGCCATCGACCTGCAGGTGTGCTGTACAATTTCTGTGTCTATCAAAGTCGGAGAATTTAGCATTAATTCTTTACCTCTCTTTTTCAGATACGGAATGTCATTAATGCAAATAATGTCTATAACATCTCATAGAACATGCTATTTTTTCTGTTTTGTTCTCCTCCCACACCCACATGGGGAAGTAATATTTTAGTCCTTTTGATCACCAACCTATCCTCTCTACTCTGAACCTGTCCTTACCAAACCCCTGGTAAAACAACATCAGAGAGCCTTTCACAAACATAAAACTGACAGATGGAGGGACCTCAGGAACAACGTGCAATTTAAAACCAAATTGCCCAAAAGAAACCTTTTCAAAGACAAGATCAAAGCCCTCAAAAATCTAAATATAGCCCAATGGCGTAAACGCATCAAAAACCTGGCCAATGTCTCACATAGTGAAGCAACCTTCCATATCGATGGCATTGACCCCGATGACCGACAAGCAATGGCTAACACAATAAATAAAACACTCTTAACTGTGACCTAGTCCTTAGCCCCATAGACCTGGCAACCCTACCCTCTTTCCTACCTGCAGGCCCAACACAAACAGTCCAGCCTTGGGAGGTCTACTGGAAGCTTAGAAAGGTCAACATTCGAAAGGCAGCTGGCCCAGATGGTATCCCAGGTAGGCTCATAAAGGAGTTTGCCTACAAACTCAGTGAGCCCCTGGTTGACATACTCAGTCACTCCCTTCAGGAAGGCATTGTCCCTGCAGAATGGAAATTAGCCACTGTGGTTCTGCTAATCAAAACTAAACCCCTGGCCATCAGTGAAATACGCCCCATCTCACTCACCTCTCACAACGTTTTGACCAACAGATTTCAGTCTCTATGTTACCATGGAGCACTCTCTGAAGGGGTCAACATTACATGTGGACTCCCCCAAGGAACTCCGCTAGGTCCACTGATTTTCATTGCTTACATCCACGGTGCAGCTGAACAGGCATCAGCTAAGTGCTGGAAGTTTGTTGATGACCTCTAACTGCTGGAATAGAGACCATTGTCTGCCCCACCTATGCAGCAGGACCTAGCTGACCTGGAGAGGTAGTCGTCAGAGAGCTTCATGGTGCTGCACCCCAAGAAGTGCATGGTGCTGCACTTTCACTTTACAAAGGCACCACCAAACTGCGGGCTGCGTCTCAACAAACCTCCAGAATATCACCCCTTCAACAGCAAAGCCCGAAGCAAAGATGAGTACATGTTGCCTACCTTCAATTCTTTTGTGCAACGCACGCTCACTTTGCAAGAAATTAGAGGAGTTAGACTTGAGGCTGAACCATTCTGAATCCGATATTGCGATTATAACAGAGATCTGGTTTGAAGACAATGTACCGACAGAGACGTTTGACATTGACGGATTTACAACTCACTCCTATCCACGAGTGGGCAAAGCAGGAGGGGCGTGGCTATCTATTTCAGCAATAAAATGTCTTCTAAATGCCTGGATATCTTAGTCCCCCTGAACTCGAGTGTTTGTGCTTGCATGTTAGACCACATAGACTGCCCAGATCAGTCAACAGCATTGGTGCCCATGCAACATACTTTCCACCTGACTCCCCACATGCTGAACTACTTATAGACCATTTAATACAGTCTGTAGATGCATTGATTTGGTTAAAGAACTGGGCTTGTAACAGAAAGGTTGCAGGTTCGAGCCCAGGTGGGGCACTGCTGCTGTACCCTTGAGCAAGGTACTTAACCTGGATTGCTTCAGTAAATATCCAGCTGTGAAAATGGATTGTGTGTAAAGAAATGTAAACTGTGTAAGTCGCTCTCGATAAGAGCGTCTGCTAAATGCCTGTAATGTAATGCATTGAGGGTAAAATATCCTGACAATGGCATAAACATCAGACCCACTCTAGAGTATGCTGCGCCGGTATGGCATCCTGACCTCAGAGTGCAATCCAAGGGCATAGAAAAGGTGCAGAGAAGAGCTGTATGAATCATCCTGGGTCGGGAGTTCACTTCTTACAGCGAGTCGTGTAGTCGCCTTGAGCTCCCAGCCCTCTGCTCACAGCGTGATGACCTCACCGGAGCCTGCGCCAATTCACTCGTCAAATCCCCCCTCTTCCGCAAGTGGCTCCCACCTGAGCGATCCACCATAAGCCACCGCCAGACACGGTCCTTAGCAAAACTGGACTTGGTCCAGTGTTGAACTGAGTGCTACTGGCAGAGTGCTATCCAACACATGACCAGACTTTGAAATAAGTGAACACTGTAATGATTGTTGTGTGCTGGTATGTCGGTTTGTCACATCATTGTGTGTTTGTTAGTTTTATGTTATGTCAGTCTATTTTAAGCTTTTAATGTTGCTGTTTACATTTTCTATTTTTATAAAAAAAAAAAAAATGTTGACCATTTTATAGATTATACCGATGTAAAATGTATTTTCAGTTCAGCTTGGTTGCTGCCACATTATGGTATCTTATCTTATATTGTATAAACAAATAAACCGTTTGCTACTACAATGACTGCGTTTAAAAATTAGAACAGTCACAGCTGGAGCAAGAGATCAGTACAGCAACAACACAAGAGGATTTTAATTGAATTAAAACAACCAAAATGACATACCATTTTCTTATGGTGTGTGGACCGTCTGAGACACTTCTGTTATCTGAAACCATTTGCCTACTGTACATCTGTAGCCTACTGTCAAATCAGATGTAGCAAACTGATAACACAGTTCTTTGCTGCTGCATATGAATGTAAAAACGTTTATTGACCAGTCAACAATCTGTAATGACAATCTAGTTCGTCATATAATGCACTGTATTTTTTTACTGTGGACAATGTAATAAACTGACAACATAATTGTATTTTAATGTTACTTATTTTCATCACCATTTGATTCACCAATGTCAATGTAACAGATTCAAAAGTGAATTAATACATTGAGCACGGTGGTGCAGTGGATAGCGCTGTCGCCTCACAGCAAGAAGGTCTCGGGTTCGAATCCAGGCTGGGGGCCTTTCTGTGCGGAGTTTGCATGTTCTCCCCGTGTCCGCGTGGGTTTCCTCCGGGTACTCCGGTTTCTTCCCACAGTCCAAAGACATGCACGTTAGGCTAATTGGAGAGTCTAAATTGACCGTAGGTATGAGTGTGTGAGTGAATGGTGTGTGTGCCCTGCGATGGATTGGCGACCTGTCCAGGGTGTATTCCTGCCTCTCGCCCGGAACGCATGCTGGGATAGGCTCCAGCCCCCCGCGACCCTGACCAGGAATAAGCGGCTTAGATAATGGATGGATGGATGGATGCAATTAATACATTGTAGTGTGTGTGTATGTGTGCGTGCATTCATGTGTGTAGTGCGCATGTACGTGTGTGCATTTAGTGTATTTCTGAGTGAGAGCATTTGAACAAGTCAACCGATAACAGCACCTCCATTCATTGTTGGAGGATCTTGGTGAAAGAATCACATTTGGCTAACGTTAGCTTATTTGCTAGCAAGTAAACTAACAAATTAAATAATCAAACTGGCGGGAGAGGAGGAGAGCTGACGAGAGTAGCGGGAGCTAGCTAACGTTAACTAGCTAATTAGCAATGGCCAGAATGGTAAACACGGAAAAGGACGTGGTGAAGTTTTTATTGCAAACTCCATTCCACTCACTGGAATACAGAGAGAAGACAATTATTAAAATGGAAGAAAGACCGCTTCCTACAAAATTATGTTCACTAAGAGAACGAGAAGGTAGGCGTGTTCGATACTTTTTCGTATGATAGGTACACTTGGCTTACTGTTTGTCATCGGAAAGGGTAAATGGATTTGCTCTTAAGGTTAACTTTTCTTGCTGTTAGGGGACAGAGAGGGAATTTTCCTTTTTTTCCCCGTCTAGCTTCGCCAAGCTTGTTAAAAAGCGAATCGATTTGCTAATTCTGCATTACACCCAGCTAATGTGAGGTTTTTTGTGGTATTTCACCCTCTGGAGCAAATCCAAGAGCAGGGGAATATTTGATAGCTAACTAGCTTTTGTTTGTTTCATTTTAAGCGTTTAACTTTAAGCATTAAGATATAGCCATTTTGGTTGGCGGCTGCTAGCCCGCTCGCTACAGGAAACTGGACCGAACCTTTTCTAGCTTTGTTGCCATTTATTAATTTCTGCACCTGACTGTTTCAGAACCACCTCAGTGCTGGTTGTATTTTTATCAACTTGGTGTCTCTGTTTTGGCAGTAATTCGTTCAGTTGCAGGGAGAGCAATAGACTAATACTTAGGGGTAAAATGTGGCCATCGGCAGTGCATGTGTTGCAGAATGATTGCGTTTCTGGAAGGAGACTTCCAGGAGGGTTTCGTCTGCGACTGTTGTCAGCTTGTGAGCAAGATTCATCTCGAGAGCAAGATTCTTTTTGGGTGTTTTGTCTTTTACAGGTGACATTCTGCGATCATCAAGGATTTATACCATTTGTTGAATAAACATGCATTTTATGATAAATAAATGCCTCATGTAGTTAAATAAAACCTAAAGTTTGACTAAACATTTTGTTTTATCTCTCCCCAATTTTTTTACTCCCCAGCCACCACTGATATATATATATATATAGTAACATATTCAGGTAATGTGGGACACTTTTGGGCCACATTTTAGGCCTTATTAACATTTTTATGTTGGAATTAAATGGGAATACACCATTTTTTAGAAGCTACACACCTTCAAACATACCATGACCCCCCTCTCTCACTCAGGCAGCGTGTTCAGGTTATGTGGGACAGCTTGTTTGGTAAGGTGGGACAGTCATTCTTAGATTAAAAAACAGGCTTCTTTGCTACTTTGCAGTGAATGCAAAACCTTTTATTAAACAAGAAACAATTAACCATGTAATTCAATGTAGCAAGATAATATAGTCTGTTCATTTAAAGATTTGTTCCTTAAGTCATATATTTCAATTTGAACAAAATAGTAAAATTACAACACAGTAATAACATAGATGTGACTAATGTTAGTCATTTTCAGCCTACAACCTTTTATTGAACAATAAAAATGTAATTCAATGTTGAAAAATATTATAGGAGCTATTCATTTAAAAATGTTTTCTTCAATCATAGGCACTATAGGCCATTTCAATTTTAACAATGTAATACAATTACAACAATAATAACATGCAACTAATGTTAATTATTTTGATCAACATTTCATTTCAGTCCTGTCAACATGTTAATCATGTAATCAGAATAATAAAAAAATTCAACAGGATGAAGTAAAATAAAATTAATTTCAATCATGTAGCCTATGTCAATCACTCTTGTCTGGAAGTAGCTATTTTATGTTTACATTTTTATCACCACTTCATTTCAATCATGTCAATATTGTAATCATGTAATCAGGAATCAAGAAGTTCAGAGAAACAACAGGATCAAGTAAAATAAAATTAATTTCAATCATGTAGGCTATGTTAATCACTCTCAATGTTCTGGCAGTAGCTATTTTTAGTTTACGTTTCTGTGAAGCATTCCTTGCAAGTTAAAGAAGCATCGTCAAGGAGTCCATTTTCTTCAGCACAGGACTTGTGGTACCATAGCTCGCACATGTCACATTTGATCCAGTCCTCGTCTGTTTTGGGGTCTTCTCTATCCCCATAGGTCTTCTGGCAGCCAGTGCATTTTATCTTGTCTTGAGTGACATTGTCCACCTTTCCTTTTTTGGTTTTTGGGACCACCTTTTCTTTTGCTTTTCCTTTGCCTTTTTTTGATCTCTCAACGTAGAGGAAATTCTCCTGGCTGGTCAAGTGGTATGATGGCGGCTTGGCACGCGGCTTCCTTGTCGTCCTCTCTCGTCTTGGTACCATTATCAGATTGTGGAAGCTCACTGAGGGCCTCACTGGATTTTGGCCTCTTCCAGTTGATGTGGATGGAATGGCATCTTCATCCTGGCCTCTTCCGGTTGATGTGGATGGTACGGCATCTTCATCCTGGCCTCTTCCGGTTGATGTGGATGGTACGGCATCTTCATCCTAGCCTCTTCCGGTTGATGTGGATGGTACGGCATCCTGGCCTCTTCCGGTTGATGTGGATGGAACATCTTCATGTTGCAGCTCTGCAGGCTGTG
Source organism: Aldrovandia affinis (assembly GCA_029706075.1). Lineage (NCBI taxonomy): Eukaryota > Metazoa > Chordata > Actinopteri > Notacanthiformes > Halosauridae > Aldrovandia > Aldrovandia affinis. The sequence goes on from JAINUG010000230.1 coordinate 118,215, forward strand.
GTCCACTTGTGATTGTCACCTCCAGGGTGTGGTCTCTGAACCATTTTCTGACAACTTCTGGGTTCATCCCAGCCGCCCTTGCAGCGGAGAGAGACTCAGGCTTCCTAATACTAAGGTTTGGGTTTCGTTTCATGAACCCCTGAAACCAATAGTAGCCGGCCTTCTTTTTTGCCTCTGAAAAGCCTTGGATGCCATTTGCCTTGGCATAGTCAAAGGCAACCGTTTTAATATCACCAGTTCGGAGAGGGAAACCTCGCAGAGACGACATGGTCAGCATGTTGGCAAGTTCTTTTTCTGCTTCAGCGGGCAGATAGGGCTTTCTGCTGGAGGCATGGGAGAATCCACTGATGATTCCTTTCACCCGTCTCTGCAGAGTCGATTTGGGGACATTCCAAGCTCTGGCCAAAAAACGGAGTTTAGGTTCCTTTCCTGACTCCATTTGCCTCCTGTATTCATCAATTGCCCCTTTCATTCTTTTCTCACTCCACATATCGTGTCTCATTCCTTTTCTTCCTCCCTTTCTTCCTCCCTGACTATTTCTTCCTCCCTGACTTTGTCCTTCCTCTTTTCTTCCCTTTCTCTGCCTTCCTCTGTCTTTGCCCCGACTCTCCTGGTGCCATTATCTGTAATGAGTAGTTTGATGCGGGGTGATTGATTATAACATAATTGATTATACTCGTCGATTCAATTATATTATATATATATTATTATTATTATTATATATTATTATTATAATATAATACTCGTCAATCGATTATATTGATATTATAACATGATTATATTATAGTTTTATAGCATAAATATAGCATAAAATGGTGTCCCACTTTACCTGAACAATGCTGTCCCACATTATCTAACATGTTCAGGTAATGTGGGACAGTGACATAAAACGTTTTTTTTATCAAAACAAAGCATTATTTTACAAATGTTTTGTGTGTGTTTCAACCACATCCAGGAACTGGGGTTGGCGTGGGGGTGAGGGTTGATGGGGGCAGCTCACACTTCTCGCAGGATCTAGGGCTCGGGGGCAGGTGCCAGGGCAGGGGGTAAGGGCAGGGGAGCACAAGCATAGGAAATATACAGATAGCCCCAACAGGTGTAAGCTATTAACAGCCTTATCACTGAGAAATAAACATCGAACAAAAAGTTCGGAAATTTGTGTTTGGTAGATTATTTCTCTGTTGTAACAATGCTTCTTGGCAATAAATTGTATACCGTTGGAAAGCCTGTTTATTTCCCTTTTAAAGGAACATGCATTTGTGGGATGAGCAGCACAGCTGAGTATGTAGGTTGCGCCCATGAAAAATTTGCCAAATCTTCTCTGCCAATGCCAAACAGCTTATTCTGCTGTTGCTATTGACTCTTGTTTGGTGTTGTTTGGTGGATTGGATGATTGAAGTCTATCAGTAACAAGGAAGAAACGAGACATATTGGCAATTTTACAATGTATTCATTTAACAAACAGTCAGGAGCCTCAGTAGCGTGTGGAAGAACCATACACAGCCACAACAGCCTGGCACCTCCTCATGCTGGTCACCAGCGTGGTCACACATTGCTGTGGGATGGCATTCCACTCCTCACCCAGGATTTGTCTCAAGTCAGCCAACGTGGTTGTGTTGGTCACTCTAGCACAAACAGCACGCCCAAGCTGATCCCACAAGTGTTCAATTGGGTTGAGGTCAGGACTGTTGGCAGGCCATTCCATTCTCTCAGGTGTGATTTTGGCCCATTCCTCTACACAGATTGTCTTTAAATCTTTGCGGGGGGCCCTCTTGTGAATCTGGATCTTCAGATGCTTCCACAAATGTTCAATTGGGTTTAAGTCAGGTGATTGACTGGGCCATTCCAACAAGTTGATTTTCTTTCTCTGAAACCAATTGCGAGTTTCCTTTGCTGTATGCTTTGGATCGTTGTCCTGCTGGAAGGTCCACCCACGTCTCATCCTCAGCATCCTGGTGGATGGCAGCAGTTTCATCTCAAGAATCTCTCTGTACATGGCTCCATTCATTGTTCCTTCAATGATATGAAGTCTACCAGTACCACGAGAGGAGAAACAGCCCCACATCATGATACTTCCACCTCCAAACTTCACTGTTGGTATAGTGTTATTCGGGTGATGTGCAGTGCCATTTCTCCTCCAAACATGGTGTGTTGTGTGACAGCCAAAAAGTTCAATTTTGGTCTCATCTGACCAGAGTACATGCTCCCAGTAGTTCACTGGCTTGTCCAAATGTTGTTTGGCAAACTTTAAACGAGCTTCAACATGTCTTTTTTTTCAGTAGTGGAGTCTTGCGGGCTGAGCGTGCACAGAGGCCATGGTGGTGGAGTGCATTGCCTACTGTCCTTTCTGTCACAGTTGTACCTGCTGCCTCCAAGTCTTTCTGGAGCTCTTTCCTAGTGGTCCTTGGCTCTTTGGCTACTCTTCTAAGTATCCTTCTGACTCCCTGATCAGAAATCTTGCGAGGAGCTCCTGTGCGTCGCCGGTTGATGGTGGAGTGATGTTGCTTCCACTTACGGATAATGCCCCCAATGGTGCTTACTGGAAGATTCAGAAGTTGTGAAATACGTCTGTAGCCAATTCTATTTTCATGTTTTGCAACAATCTGGTTGCGAAGGTCTTGAGAGAGCTCTTTGCTTTTACCCATCATTAGATGTTTCTTGTGTGGCACCTTGGTAACAAAAAAAACATTTTATAGCCCATCAATATATTCTAACCCAGCTGACATTAATTAGCACAGATTGGAGGTAGAGTTGCCTCCTAATTAGTTATGGTTTTCAGCTGGTTCCTTGCCTTTCCTTGCTGTGGTGTACTGCTTTTTCTTAGTGTGTTCAATTGAGTTAGTACCAAAGTCTGGTGGAAATTTCACTTGAATAGGCTCATTGGAAATACATTTACTGGACAAAATGTTGATGTGTTCAATACTTATTTCCCTCATTGTATATGTCGCATGCCACATGACAAATCCCAAGCAAAGAGCAGTTGATGATGAGGAGTGGCAGAGGAGTGGGGTTTGCCGGTCTCCGGATTGGATTTTTATTTCTGTCTCTCCCAGACCCGGGAGAGAGAAACAGCGGGAGAGCAGGTTAAATAAAGCAAACACAAAACACAGTCTTCACCCTACTTATTTTATATTTTTTATTATTCGTCGTTCGTCCTCCAATGAATTGCAATTTACCAAGATCAAATTTAATACCTCATATTTCTGCAGCCTACATTTTTTCAATCGTATAAAACTGAAAACATTATCTACTGTGTCGTGTTTTGAACAAACGACTGAGACGGTAGGTTCAATTCAACGGCAACTGCCACTCTTTAATAACCACTAGCCGGCTACTCCCAGCCAGTTTACCGCACCGGAAGTCCCCAGCAACCACAACCACCCGCGACCCCGGATCAGCCCAACATTACACAACCATAGGGGTGGCGGGGTAAACCATTTTAGCCCCATCTACTACATCCCCCTTTCTTAAGCCTGTCATTACCAACCGGTTAACACAAGACAGCTGATGAGAACAAACACGATACATAGCTCTAAATGACAAAACTATTACAAGCAATAGGCATTTAGTCAGAAGCAGTGTCATAGTCTTTCAGCCTTACAGGGGGCTTGATACGCCGACCCGATCTGGTGCATGGGGCACTTTGAGACTCTGGAGCATTGGCACCTGGCTCTGGGGCCTCGACCGGTGTAGCACCCTGCTCGGTGTCACTGTCGGGTGCATCAATGTCATCCTGCTGGTCATCGTGCCTAGCTGCCCTGTCACGCCTGAGATGCTTCCTGTTCCTGCGATAGGTAGCGCCAGATGGAGTGATGATGTCGTAGGACCTGGGCTCTTCCCTGGCTCTCACGATGGATGCTGGCTGCCATCCCTGGGCAGTCTTCATCCTGACTCTCTCCCCCGTCCGGAATGGAAGGAGCGGTGCTGCCGTCTTGTCGTAGGACTCCTTTTGCCTCCACTGACAACGTGCCAGGCCCTCCCACACATTCACTGGGGTGGAAGGCTGTAGGGCGGCGTTGCTTATTGGCAGGTTGGAGCGCAGCACCCGACCCATCAGGAGCTGAGCCGGCGAGTAAGCCATACCTGTGACTGGCGTGTTCCTCAGGTTCAGCATCGCCAGGTGCGGGTCAACCCCGTTCCGCGCAGCAGCTGTCAGCATGGCTTTCACAGTTTTAATCGCCCTTTCCGCCATCCCGTTCGACTGTGGAAACGCAGGGCTCGAGTGGATGATCTTGAAGTACTGGCAAACCGAGCCATCTCTGCACTCGCGAAAGGCACGTGATCTGAAATCAGCGTGAAGGGGACCCCATGTCTTGAGAATACAGCTTTGAACCTCGCTATCACAGAACCAGCAGTTTTGTCTGGCAGCTGCAACACTTCCGGGAATTTGGAGTAGTAATCCGTGATCAGTAGAAACGGCCTGCCATGGAGCTCGAAGATGTCAGCCGCGATCCTCTGCCATGGAGCATCAGGGACCGGGTGCGGCAGGAGCGGTTCTCTCTGATTGCTGGGCAGCTGTTCCTGGCAGGAAGAGCATGAATCGACCATTGCACGTACATCATTGCTGAGACCCGGCCAGTACATGATTGCCCTGGCGTGTGCAAGTGAGCGCTGAATGCCCTGGTGTGCAGTGTGCAACCGCTGCAACACCTCGGCTCTGAGGCTTTTAGGAACAACAATTCTTTTGTTGACCATGACCAGTCCATCATCAATGTACAAGGAGTGTCTCACTGGCCAGTACGGTTGGGCCCTGGGCGGCACGCTCTTCCTCCGGTCAGGCCACCTACCGGTGTGTAGGTCCTTCAACAGCAGCATTTCCTCGTCCGTCTCGGACGCCGCCTGCACCAGCTGTGTGATGCTGCCCCCTAACGGGGGGGTCTGTCGTGGCCACATAAATGACTTTTTCATCACCTAGGTCACCGTCATCTGAGCTCCCAGTGAGAGGATAGGCCCTGGAGAGGGTATCTGCTATGAGCATGTCTGTCCCAGGTGTGTAGCTGATGTGGATGTCATACTTTTGGATTTGGAGGAGCATCCTCTGCAGACGAGCGGGGGCTTGCCCGATGGGCTTTGAGATGATTGCCTCGAGGGGCTTGTGGTCGGACTGGACTCTCACCTCAGCACCATAAACGTACTGGTGGAATTTTTTGAGTGCGAAGACAATGGCCAGCAGTTCCTTCTCAATTTGAGCATAGTTTTGTTCTGCTCTAGAAAGTGCCCTCGATGCATAGGCAACTGGTTGTTCATTTTGCATGAGGCAGGCACCGAGCCCGTCCTTGGAAGCATCCGCCTGGACCACTATCTCCTCTTTGGGGTTGAAGAATCTCAGCAATGGAGCAGAGGAAACAGCTTTCTTAAGCTTGTCAAAAGCCATCTGATGCTCAGGGTGCCATTGCCAGTCTATGTCCTTTCGGAGCAGCTGTCTGAGTGGGGCGGTCAGTGTGGACTCATCTGGAAGGTACTGAGCCAGATACCTCATCATGCCCAGTAACCTCTGGAGCGCTTTTCTGTCAGTAGGTGGGGCCAACTGCTGGATCGCCGCCACCTTGGACCCGTCAGGTTTCACTCCAGCGGCGCCAATGATGTGGCCCATGTATCTGACCTCCCCCACCATGTATTGTATTTTGTCCTTGTTGAACTTGACATTGAGTTGGATGGCCCTGTCCATCACTTTCTGCAGTATGCTGTCATGCTCTGTTTTGGAGGCTGCAGCTATGATCATGTCGTCTGCGATCACAGAAACACCCTCTATGTCCCCAAACGCCTCTGAGTTGGTCTGCTGGAATACTTCACTCGCCGATTTAATGCCAAAGGGAAGTAGGTGAAAACGATACCTCCCCCACGGCGTGTTGAAGGTGCAAAGGTCGGCCGACTCGTCATCCAACTTGATTTGGTGGTAGCCATCCTTCTCATCAAGGATTGTGAAGATGGTCTTGCTGGCCAGTTTGCCCTGTACGTCCTCTGGGCTAGGTATAGAGAAGTGCTGACGCAGGATGGCTCTGTTCAAGTCCTTGGGGTCCAAGCATACCCTGAGGGAGCCGTTTCTTTTTTCAGTGATGCACAGGCTGCTCACCCACGCTGTTGGCTTTGTGACCCTGCTGATGACACCTCGCTTTTGTAGGTCATCTAAAGTATCTTTCAGTCTGTCATATACTGAGTAGGGAATTCTCCGGCACCCATGTATGACTGGAGGCACCTTAGGGTCAGTGTAAATGTGGTGCTCGCCCGGAAACTCACCAAGCCCTTCAAACACAGATGAATATTGTTGGAGCAGGTCCTGTTTTGTCGCTGGAGCCGAGCGGGCCAGCGCCTCCACCCTCCTAACGAGGTCCAGCTGCACACATGCTTGCCTGCCTAGCAGGGGTGTGTCTGATGCATCAGTGACAAATAAATAAAGCTGTGCCTGTTTACGCCGTGCCTGCACTAGCAGCTTCACAACGCCCTTCGGCTGAATACGGGCACCGCCATAGGCAACGAGCACCGTGCCCGTGCGCTGCATGTTGAGTGGCATGGGAAGCTCTTCTGCCACTGCTAGTGGCAGCAAGTTTGCCTCAGCCCCCGTGTCTAGTTTGAAGGTGACTAAGGTGCCCCCTACACGCAGGGATGAGCTCCAGCCAGTGTCTCTAGAGTTTCCCTTGTGTGCCCGTGAGATGCCTGCAATGTACAGTGCGTTCACATCTGGTGCTTCCGCTTCCACCAGTGCTACGTCAGGGTTCGACCTGCATACAGCTGCAAAGTGGTTTTTCTTGCCACATTTCCTACAGTCCATGTTATAAGCGGGACATTGCCTGGGTTTGTGAAGTCTGCCGCAGTTTCTACATGCCCTGGTACGCCACTCCTCCTGAAGTGCTACACGTGCGCTGTTAAGCTGGGGTTTTGCGTATTTCGCAAAGCGGCCTGTGTTACTCACTGCATGCACAAGCTGCTCTTCTGTGCTGCTGTTAGGTGCCATGGCCCTCGCCTGCATTGTAGCCGCTTCCTTAGCTCTACAAATGTCTATGGCTTTATGCAAGGGCAAGTCTGCGGTGGAGAGCAACCTCTCTCTAAGCCTGTGGTCTGCGATGCTAAACACAATTTTGTCCCTCAGCATGAGGTCCTCTGACTCACCAAATTCACAGTCTCGTGCTCTGTCTCAAGTCCGTAACGAATTTATCAATTCCAGCCTCCTCATTGTGCTTGTACGCCCAGAATTGATGTCTCTCAAATACTGTGTTCTTGCGCGGTGCGCAGTATTGCCTGAATGCGGTTAAAACTTCCTCCATTTTCTTGGCCTGAGCATCAGCATACTGAATGCTCAAGGCGTTGTAAATTTCGAGCGCGTCCTCACCCACACAGTGCAGCATAACAGCAATCTTCCTCTCCTCCGATTTGTCCGTTAGCCTTGAGGCTACAAAATACAAATGAAGTCTCTGCTCCCACTTGCGCCAATTCTCGGCCAAATTTCCACTCAACGACAACGGTGGAGGCGGGGTGAGTGACTCCATTGTGGCTAGCTGATCAGTGCGTTAACGCCAGTAACTACGAGGGAGAAAGAAAAAAAGAAAAAAATTTTTTTTGGTTTTTTTTTTTTTTTTTTTTTACATCACCGCAATTACGAAGATGAAACCGAAAGCACGTCCACTTCTGTCACCATGTCGTGTTTTGAACAAACGACTGAGACGGTAGGTTCAATTCAACGGCAACTGCCACTCTTTAATAACCACTAGCCGGCTACTCCCAGCCAGTTTACCGCACCGGAAGTCCCCAGCAACCACAACCACCCGCGACCCCGGATCAGCCCAACATTACACAACCATAGGGGTGGCGGGGTAAACCATTTTAGCCCCATCTACTACATACTGTATATTTGTCTTTGTGTTTACATCTGTACTTTTATGTAGCTTATCGCTGCAAAAATATGTCCAGGACGAGCTACGAGTAGTAGTGAATGACGTCGTATTCCGTTCGTTATTCGGATATAAGCATTTGCAATATCATACTGACAAAATTTGCGATATAAGTCTTAAACAACGCTCGATGCTAGGCATGTTTCGTCTTACATATGTTGAGTACAACATGGGAGTACTACACTACTGTACGTCACGGGATATTCCGGGGAGTCTCCTAAGAGTACCAGTGACAAGTCGTATGCTAATGTTGCTCCACCGAGAGTTTATTAAAGTTTGTTTGCATCGCTAAAGCCCTGTGTCAGTCGTCCATATCACATGACATTTTCCCACACATACTACAGTGTAAGACTCGCTTTGTCTCCCTCGAACTCATTTACCAAAATCACATCCCAGACTCACAGTTCCAGCCGAAGCAAGCATCAATCTCGGATGCATTAGAAAATGCAACGCCTTAAGAAAAAAAAATCTGAAAGGCACAACGGTGAAAGAAACAATAGGACAGCTGTGTTAATTCAGTAATGTGGTTAATGAAGTTCAACAGAAACAGTGGGCCAAACTAATATTGGAAAATGTGTATTGTTTGGGTTCCCTTAATTCACTTAATGCAATGCCTTTATGATGTCTGGAACACTTATCAATTATCAATTTTCTACCCATGTGTTTTGTTACATCGCGTGGTATATCGGAATCGCAATATGTAGCAAGATTATCGCAGTATGAGATTTTGCCCATATTGTGCAGCCCTAGCTGCGAGCTAAAATTGTTTAATGCGTGTGTTGATTTATGAAGGCGCAAGATTGTTCAAACACTTTGTCATTTGACACTGTCCAGTTCAGATCCTGTTGGAGGGCCTGGGTTTAGCTGAGCTTGCTGCAAAACCTGTGGTACAACCATAAAAGAAGCCACGAAGCACCACGTCAAATTATTTGCGCCATTTAAGAACGCACAGAGACAGGTTAGTCAGTCTGAAGATATTAGTTAGGTATCTAGCTAGCAGTTAGCTAATACAGCTAAGTATGTAACGGTAGATGGCTACCAAAATTAGATAACGCTAGGTTGCTGAAACTATAAGAAAAATGGTCTTGATCGTCACTTCTGTACAGCAACAGGTAGCTAATGCACCCAGCGTCATCATGTAATGTTATGGACTGAAAAGGAGAAGCAAAACTAGCTAGCTAACTAACTTAGCTATTATTATTTGGGACGTTAACATCAGCTAGCTAACTTGTATTAATAAATTGGTGATCTGATAAAATGGATTGTGCTGTGGATAACGTTAGCTATCCGAGTTTTGGCGTACTTTTTGTTCCGTCACCGTGCGCACTTCCCTTCCTCGGGCATTTCAGAGAACAGTTCGGTACCACATTGCTGTTGACCTAAACTTAACAACAAAAAGCATTCATTCCGAGTGTTTTCTATTAACGTAAGCCTTTCTTGGCTTATATTTATTTACTCTATTCGCTTCCTCGTTTATTTTTGGTTGATAGCCGAGATTGCATCTCAAATTTACGTTCATTTCAAGTAATCTCATTAGCTAACGTAACTTAATGCCAATGCCGTGCTCATTCTATTAATGACAGATAGCTAGCTATTTGTACAACACTATCCCACAAATTAAAACGGAATAATTTGCTAATTGGATGTTTAAATATAATTTGTGACAACAGAATAGTCTCATCTTTAGATCAGCCAGAGATTTAAAAGTATAATGTGGTTAGGCCCACTTATTTTCTTCGATTTGCAGTATGTCAAAGTATCTCTTGGTCTTTATAGTTCAGTAAGCAAATCAGTGTGATTTAGCTCATGATTGTGTATTGTTAATCAACAGTTTTACTCAGTATACAGAGGCCAAGGCAAAGAGAGGTGTTACTGAGGGGCAGCGCAGTATAGACTCATTCCTCAAGGCAGGGACCATTCAGGTGTACAGCCAGAGCCACCCTCAGCAACAAGAAATCACAACAAGCAGTGATTCAGGACCTTATCATTGATTGCAGCCTCCCTCTGTCCCTGGTGGAAAAGAGTAGCTTCAGACATTTCAAGTGTAGGGTGCTATCCCACAAGAAGTTCGAATTCTAATATAGTTGATGACACAATGTAAGGCTTGTTAATTCCCAACATGGTAGCAGGCAAAAATACAAGTATTCTTATAATATTAGTCTCATAAAAATATACTTAACTATCAAATTGGAATTTCAATTAGTAATGAAATTAATAATTACAATTAAATTACAATATTAATAGTTAATTTATCTTAATCAGATCACAACATTATATATATAGTTAATACCAAATCTATAATATTGATGACCTAACCAAGGGGTTGAAGGCATCAATGAGTTCTTTACTAGAGGTTGGCTCAATTCAATACAGGTGCAACATTAATACAGACAACCGTGTAGAAAAATAATGACATTTATTGAACATAACGTATGAAAATAGCAAAGCACAATTCAATACATGAATGAACAACACTGTATGTGTGAATGCGTGTATCTATCTGTATGTGTGTGGTGCGTCTGTGCACAAGCTTGATGAGGCACGTGGCCATGCCTGCATGTGTGTGTGCTCTCTAGCGTGTGCGTGGGTCACGTGCATGTGCGTGCACACTTTAACCACGTGGGCATGGAGAACAAAGAAACAAGAAACAAGTTTGGAACTGAGGCGAAATAAAAGATGGCGCTTACTGCGCACACCAGAATAACTGGCGTTATTGTGTATTTTGAGATCGGAATGCCGGGTTAGTAGATAACAATACATGTTTGTTGCTAATTGTGCTATGCCCAGATTATTACAGCCTTACTGTTGTTTTGTTTTGTTAGCGTGTATCAAAGGAGGTGTCGGTGAGGAGGCAAATACTAAGACCAAATTATTCTTAACTCAGAATTTATTAAAGACAAGTAAAAGGTAACATGGAACCAAAGAAAGCCACACAAATCTCTCAATTGATTTGTCCAGCCGTCTCCCGGGAAGCGCTTCTCCTGGGCCGTCTTCAAACTTTTCCTTTTCTCAAAATCAGGTCCTTGCTGATTGGCTGACGTTTTCCCAGGTCCTCCAATCGGCAAGCCAATTACGTCAGGGTGACTTCCTATCGGTTCAGACTGTCCAATCCGCAACAACCTACATCATCTGTCTATGAAGACAATGAGCGCTGTCTTTGGTCTTATCAAACTCTTGTGAGTTTGTAGGGTAGGGTTTGTATTGTATTGTGCTATGTGTTTTAGCAGTTTGTGTCTTAGCAGTGTTCTGTGTTTTTAGCAGCAGTCTGTGCTTTTCACTGTTTGTATGGTACTGTGTCTCTGCACTTTCCGCAGTACTCAGTTTTTTTGTGTGTGTCTGCTTTTGCATGATCTGCTGTGCCTTTAGCATTGTTCAATGTTTTTGTGTCTCACATTTATTGATTTTTATGCTCTGTAAAGCACTCTGTGCATTCGTGCTGGGAGGGGTGCTATATAAATAAACCCTTACTTACTTACTTACTTACTAGAACTGGAGAAGAATTCAGCCTTATCAGAAACAGGTGCAAGAACTCAGAATAACAAAACAGGGGCCAAAGCTAGTTTGCCACTTTCTGAGAAAACAAAGGGTCATAGAAAAGGAACATGAGCTCTGCACATTAATTCACAGTCAGGTCAGTTGAAAAGCATACTAATAAATTCCCACAATTCCCTCCTTTGCTCACATTTATGGGAGCAACACAATTAAGAGAGCACCTTGAGCTCCAGAAACAAGAGTTTCCCCATACTGTCTCAACATTATATAAGCCTCTTTTGACTGGAGGTGCGGGACTTGTATGCACTAATAGCAGGTTACATACAGGCCTTTGGTTAAATCGACCCTCTGGCTGGTCTTTTCGGCTCTTGAACCCTGCCGGCGTGTGCCTACTCAGTCCAACCTTTGGGCATGCTAATTTTACACAAAACTATCAATTTAGGCCTTTTTAAGCATTCTAGCACAGCAAAGCAATGTCACCCCGAAGGCTCTACTCAGCCACTGGGAAAAACCTATTTTGGTCAAAAACCACACTGTCCTGGCTTGGCAGTGCTGCCAGTGGGAGTGTTTAAAGGAGCACTCAGCATCCGCTCTGAGCGAAACCAACCGGGTGTCTAAACAGCGAACCAGACCGCGCGTTCTACAATTTATCAGCATTGGCATCCTGGGATGCTACTATCAAGGGGCTTGGTCTAGCACATGAGCCATTAAGCAAAGCGTCAGATCATATGGGTAGTAGATCACTTTAAGTCAATATCACAATAGTATAAAAATTAGTATAGGTTAATCCTCAGTATATTCGTTAGTTCTTAGTATAAAAGTAGTAAACCTCGGAGAGTAATGCGACACCACACTTCCATTTTTTCAATTTTTGTTTTTTTTGTTTTTTCTCCTTAGCAACGTTCATATAAACAGACAAACAACAGATTGACAACATTCATACAGACAGACAACAAACAAACGAACAACAGATAGACAACATTCATCTACTCCTCCTCCCACAGGTCAGACATCAGGTCAGGGTATGGGTCGACTCCGAACTCGTTGGAGTAGTACCATGCTGCAACCTCAGGATCGCAGCGAAGTTCCCTGGCCAGGTTGTTCTGTTCCGGGCGGAATATCTCGGCCCAGTCCCAGCATCGCCATCCTGCTCCTGGCTCCTTCCCGTATCTGCAGTATGGATTTCCAATGGGGCAGTTCTCCGTGTAGGGTCCTGGCGGCTCCACCCAGGCTTTCTCCATCTCCCCAATTATCTGTGGACACAAAATCTCAGCCGCCGCACTAGGCGTGCAACTTTGCCACTCAAAATCATTAGGGGCTAAGGTGGTAATACTAAGAGCGGGAAAGATAGACAGTGCCCCGGGGGACCCCGAATTCTCCAATGATCCCTCTCCCAACAGTACAGCCTGGTATTTTGGGGGCATGTCATCTCTGGCAGTCATGGCTCTATCAATTGTTTTAGTTACCAATGTTCGGAGGCATGGTATACAACAGCATCCGAAAATTATGAACATAGAGGTGGCAATAGCCACTCCTATAAACAGTTGTCCAATCAGGGTTCCCCATCTCCCAAATTTTTTAGTTAACCAATCCGTTACGGGGTTGTTCACTCCAGACTGAGCCTTCATTTCATTTGCCAGTGCTCTCAACTTATTCAACCCCTTAGTCAGAGTGCCATCTGGTGCTGTGTTGTTTGCAATGACAGTGCAGCAAGCATCTCCAAACATAGAGCATACCCCTCCTTTCTCAGCCAGTAGCATGTCTAATGCGACCCTGTTTTGTAGTGTCATTAACGAGGTTTGGGATAGTTGTTGGTGCACAGCTTCCACAACATCTCTAGTTATGTTCGCCAATCGTTGTACGTTGTAGTGAATCATGTTTATCCTATTCACATTTTTGTTGACTGTTACTGGAAAAATAGCTGACCATAGGGGAAAACTCTCAAAACCGGCCGCTACTTCATCTACAAGTTTGTATTCATCAGGAATGTTTCTAGCTTGCCCAATTGCATCTATCCAGACTCCATCTGTGTTTTTGGCCTCTATGCTCAACAGTGCACCTCTTTTCGTCTTGAAAACCTGATTTTCGACAATTTGTCTTCTATGTCTTCTCGCATCACTGTCTCACCCTCAGGGATCATCAGTACCGGCATGTTTAAAGAAACTAGAGCACACTTACCTCCCCAGTTATGAGGTAGCCAGTTGTACAGAGCTCGGCCACCACAGTACCACCAAACGTCTGCTCGGGATATTGTCAGTCGAGTCGCCAACCTCGTACCTGTCAGAGTTACGGTCCTCTCACAGTCGGACAGTCTTCCTAGTTGGTGAGCGTATTTTAGCGTGTTGTTGTTTTGAAAACAGGTTACATCATGGACTTTCCCATGGCGAAACACAGGGGGAGTTACGTTAGCTGCAGCCAGTGGGAAAAATTTTTCCCAGCCTGCACATTCCTTAGTTGGATTTTCTCTAGACATCAAAACGGTCAAGCATGCTAAATCTGAACCTAATACATCAGACCCGTTTTTGTATTCTTCAAAAGCTGTTTTTGTTAATCTCAGAGTTGGTCGAGCTCCTGTGCATATCAGACAATCTTGCTGCCCTGCTTGGTTAGCAAGTTGTTCCACCTGTTCTATCCATGCATTGCTGTCTATGAACCCGGTTTCAAAAGCCAGTCTAGTTTTGTAGGTTATCTTTTCTGAATCTAGTTTAATTACGGTATCTGGGGCTGACGTGGGTTTTTCCAATCGAGGAAGGCGGTCTGGGTGTACTTGTTGGGTGGTGTTAATAAGATCTATTCTGATTAAACCCATTGGATCCTTGCCCGATACGTCTACTCCCAAAACTACATAAAACGTGTTCCTGTTTTTTGGGATTGCGCCTCTCACGCGCTTCCACTGCGCACCGTGACAAGTTTTCGGGTCATACCCTACCATTGGCCATGGATTAGTAATTCCCTGTTTGGTTGTCAGAACTATAGGGTTAACCCCTGACCTGTCAGTCGAAATCAACTGTCCTCTCTTCAGTCTTATGGCGTTCTGTATTTTTCCCCATTTATCATTTCCCAGAGTTACATGTTTCCCATAATTTGAACTGGTGGTCCAAAATACATCTGACCATGCACTGCACCATGATCCTGGGGTGGGGTAACCCCATCTGAACTGACATCCATACACATCGTACCCTGTCCATGAGGCTTGCTTGCCTCCACAGTTTATTACTTTACATAAGTCGAATTGGAAGGTATTATCTTTATTCATGTCGGCTTTTATAATCACCTTTGCACCGCACGGATCTACATTGTCTGCGCCTTCAATCAGATTTGCACATGCCAAAATCACCATTGTTCCTAGCCTCAAATTTCCTCTCACATTTCTGGGTCCTCCTGCGAGTCTTGTTGCATTGTTGTCCGCCTCAAGTTTTCTCTCATAGTTCAATACACATGTAAACATCAATTTTATCATTCCTCCCCCCAGAAGTATTCCTCCAGTCACGGCGAGTGCCAGCATTAGATCAAAGATGGTTTGATTGAACTCGAACTCTATGCTTGTAGGATAGCCTTGTTTTGGGAATGGTGTCATTATTGAGATGCCTACCATTGTTGTGATACTTACCACCAAAAGTCCTAATCCTGTAAGTACCATTAGTCCCACCTCCCTACAGTAGTCTGTGAAACTAAGATCTTGTTTCCTCCTCCTCTTCTCCTCCTGAACTATTCCTAATTGTGTCATTGTCCTCCTGATCTGGGGTATCTGGTGTCACTGCGTGTAGTTCTTTTAATCTGTTACTGGTTTGTGTAAGCGTGCGTGTGGGTGTGTCTGTTTTGGAACAGTGTGCGTAGTGGTGCCAAACCGTATCTCCCTCCTTTTGGACCCGAACAGCTCTGTCCGAAGCTTCAGTCACCTGGTACGGTCCCGTCCAGGGTGGTTCTGGCCACTTGTACTTGGTGTTCCTGATCCAAACCCAATCTCCTACTGCTATACTGTTGGGCTGTTTTCCTTCACCGTCCCCTGTCTTTTCAGCTGCTGCCTGTACCTGAGTGGACAGAAGCTGAGTCATGTTGTTCAGCATTCTCATGTATTCAGTGATTTCAGTGTGCAACAGAGCTGTGTCAGGGACAATATTCAGGTCCCTTGGCGGGCCTGGCATAGGCCTTCCTGTCAGAAGCTCATGAGGGGACAGATGAGTGTCCTTTGCTTTCTGGTGTCTCATTGAGAACAGCACTATTGGCAGTGCTGCAAGCCAATTCAAATTAGTTGAGAACATGACTTTTGCCAATTTTCTCTTGATTGTCTGATTTGCCCTTTCCACAATACCTTGCGATTGCGGTCTGTACACCGAGCCAAATCTGTGTACAATCCCAAAATGCTTTTCAACTTGTTGCAGGTGCTCATTCCTAAAATGTGAGCCGTTGTCAGAGCAAATTCTAGTGGGGATGCCATACCTCGGCACTAAATCTTTGGTTAACCAATTCACTACTGTTGCTGCATCTTCATTTTTTGCCGGAATGGCCTCTACCCATTTGGTGAATCTGTCTACTGCTACCAAGAGGTACCTGTAGCCTTGAACACACTGAGACATACCCATGTCCGTGAAATCGATGCAAATCTCCTTCCATGGTGCTTCTGGTACCGGAAATTTCAGCAGTGGGTGGGGTATTGTCTTTTTGTTATTAAATTTCCGCATGTTTCACATTCAGCACAGAAGTTGTCTATCATTTCCTTCAAATAGGGACACCACCATTTTCTCTAATTGCCTTGTAGGTTGCTAACTTTCCCACATGAGTTGGGCCATGAGCTTCTCCTAGTAGTAGCCTGACGAGGCTGGCTGGCGCTACCATGCAGCCATCTGCAGATCTCCAAATTCTTACCTTCCCTCCTTTGTCAGTGAACTCCTGCCTAAATGCTCCGTACTCCACCCACTGTGTTTTTTCCTGCGGGCTGGCCTTTTCCTGAATCTCAGAAAACATGTCTAGTGTGTCTGTGTAATCTCCAACTCCTTCCTCTTTTCCGCACACTGTCTCCATGACCTGTCTCAGAGCCCTGCATTCTTCCTCTTCCCTGCTTTGCAGAACTGCAGCCTGCGGGTAACCCCCTGCCTGTTTAGCCAATTTATCTGCAGCTTGATTTCCCCTAGCTTCCATAGTTTTAGTTTTTGAATGTCCCCGAACTTTTATTATTGCTATTTCCCTCGGGAGCTTTACTGCTTCAATCAATTCTTTTAGGTAGGTTTCATGCTTTACAGGGGTCCCTGCTGCTGTTCGGAAGTCCCTTCTAAGCCATGAAGGTCCATCTATATGTATTGCTGCATGTCCATAAGCTGAATCTGTGTAAATGTTTGCTCTGAGCCCTTGACTCAGTTGTATTGCTCTGGTGAGTGCTACTATCTCCGCTACCTGTGCTGAAGCCGGTTGTGGAATCTGTCCAGATTCCAACGGAGTGAAACCTCCGTCTTCATGTGTCACTAACCCGTATGATGCTATGTTCCCGTTTGGGCCTTTGTAACAGCTTCCATCAGAGAAAATCTCCAAGTCTGGGTCTAGTAGTGGCACTGCACTCAAGTCTGGTCTAAGCCGCATTGCCTGTCGCGTCATCTCTACACAGTCATGAGCGGGTAACGCTCCATCATTAATGCCTACTGCCATGTTGGTGTGTGTGTTCCTGAATGTAATGTGCACTGCTTTTAATGTGCTACAGATTTTAACCTTTCTAGAATTGGAAAAACTGAATGCTCCTGCTGCTATAAATGCTGCTACACCGTGTTCTGTTGTAATTACCAGTGGGTGACATAGAACTATATGCGCCGTTTTCTCAACTGCTCTAGCCAAAGCGGCTACGTACCTGGAGCAGTTAGGTTGACCTAGCTCCAGGGCATCCAGTTTACAGCTGTAGTATGAAAGAACTCTTCTTTGCAAATGTTCTTTTTGAAATAACACTGCATTGACTATTCCTCCCGTCTCAGATACATCCAAATAAAAGTCCTTTGTGTAGTCTGGGTTGGCTAGGTGTGCTGCCTGCCCTAACGCTTGCTTCACTTTGGTAAAGGTCTGTTCTCTCTCTGCAGTCCATCTCAGTTCACCACACAGATCCCTGTGCCCTACTTCAGCAATCATGTCTCTCATTGATGACGTCAAATTCACATAGTCTGGTACATATGCTCTACTGTAGCCACACAGGCCCAAAAATGCCAACATGTCTTGTACGGTGAGCGGAAGTCGATAGCTTAAAATAGTGGATCTCTGGTCATCTGACAGCGTGGATCCCTGATGTCCCACTTGTCTACCTAAGAATGTGACCTTTTCTTTAGCAATTTGACATTTTTCTTTTTTGACCTTGAAACCTGCTTGTGCAACCGCCTGCAAAACCCTCCTGGTTGCTTCTACGCAGTCCTCTGCAGTCGGACCTGCTAATAATAAATCATCCACGTACTGGATGAGGGTGACTCCTTCTGGAAGTTGGACCTCACCGAGTACCTGGTGTAATACTTGATTAAAAAGTCCTGGGCTATCTTTGTAACCTTGAGGTAATCTGTTATATGTGTATTGTTTCCCTCTATATGTAAACGCAAACCATTCTTGACACTCCGGTGCGAGCGGCAAACAGAAAAATGCATTGGCTAAATCAATTACAGAGAAAAACGTATGTGATGGATTTAGCGCTCTAAGCGCCACATAGGGGTCTGGTACTGGCAATTTCAGGGTGGCGGTGACCTGATTAATCCTTCTGAGATCGTGGACCATTCTCCATCCTCTCCCTTGCGCTTTCGGCACAGGAAGTATAGGAGTGTTCCATCTGGCTCCAGGGGCTTCTCTCAGCACTCCTGCTTTGAGTAACCCCTCAACCGTGTCTGAAATTCCCTCTTCTTGTTCAGGCTTTAGGTTATACTGAGGGATCCACACTGGTCTGTCTATGTGCTGGCTCAAAGTTACTGTGACTACCCCTTTCAATTTGCCTACATCGTGGGGATGTGTAGTCCATAGATTCTTTGGAATCTGTTCAAGCATAGGACGCACTAGTGGGTGATCTCCATCCTCCACTTTGCTTATCCTTGGCTTGGTGACTTTTTCTGTAACTGCCTGATCTTCGGCATTAATACTGATGCGAATGTACTCACCATTCTGACTTACTGAGATGAACTGGTTTTGCGTGGGGGTGTATTCTTGTCTCTGGGCAGTTCTAACCATTGGGCCAAGCGCCTTAGCCCCATGGTCAGCTGCTATTGCCAATGAAATGTGAGGGGCAGAGTCTGGCCGTCCCTCAAACCAATCTAGCTGATCTTTGTCTAAGCGCACTGCAGCTGCAACACCTTCTTTGCCCAAATAGATTTAGGTGGAGTGTAAGTTCTCTACCCGTCCCTCTCTAAGTTTATCCCACAAGTAATGGTACTCAGTGTCATCATTGCGGTCATAGTAGTAAGTCAAATGGATAGGGTCTGTTAGGGGCCCATAGGCGCCCTGTTGATCGATGTAAGGTTTCCACTCATAGTACTGTCTCATTAATCCTGGCACCTCAGCATCATATAGCAGTCTGCTCCAATAAATGTGTGTGTCATGTTGCATAGATGCATTTGGGCTAGTATCTGGTGCCATGTGTACAATAAACTGGCCTTGATTTCTATTTATAACGGGCTGTCCTGGCCATGAGATCTGCAATCCATCTGGTCCACACAAAATTTTCATCCCGAATTTTGTAAGTAAATCCCTACCCAATAAATTCACGGGACACTTTGGCGCATACAACAACTGATGTGTAAGCGTCTGATTGCCAATTGTTATCGTTTGGGGTGTGGTATATCTTTGTGTCTCTGTTGCTCCCGAGAATCCTACAGTCGAAAGTGTACTGGAAGATAATGAAACTCCTTTATCCAATCTATTAATTGTCGACACTGTGGCCCCTGTGTCAACCATAAATTCCGCATCACTTTGTCCTAATTTTGCTTTTATCATGGGAGGAGTCATTGGGGGTACTTTCACTGTGTGATTCTCTGGGCCCCGTCAATACAGGGGTTCCTCCTCTCTGTAATACTCGTACTCCTGTATCGGTGCTTGGACCTGCGGCCCTTGTGGCCTGGGACCTGCTGTCCAACCTGGTGTTCTAGGTGGACCCCCTTGCGGCCTTCCCATAGCTCCCCTGCCTCTACCACTACCTCGTCCTCTGGGCCCTGGGCCTGAGGCCATCCCCATGGGCCTGTTTCGACAATTACGTGATATGTGTCCTGTCCATCCACAGTTCCAGCAGACTATAGGACCCTGTGAATAGCCCCCCTTCTGTTGGAATGAGGGTGCTGGGTATTGTGGCTGACCTTGCCAGCCTGCTGTCATTGGCTGGTGTGGGGGTGGCTGAGTTGCAGTCACCTGTTGAAAAGGCGGGGGCTGTGTTGTAACCACTGGTGCCTCCATGACTGCTTTTGCCTTGTCTTGTTCTGATTTTGCAGTCAGGTCGGCAATTTGGAGTTTTAACAGCTTGTTTTCAAGAGTAGTGGCCTCGTCTTCTCTAGCAGTTTTCGCTGCCCTGTGTTTGGCTACGCAGTGTACAATGTGATCTTTCCACACCACGGTGGGCATGTTGTCTAGGCCTACTACATCCTCTAGCTTTTGCTGCACTTTCTCTGGCAACCCTTTCTGCACTCCATGTCTCCAGTGGCCCTCTGAGCCAGTAGATGAATCTGGCCTTTCTCCTGTGCTGTGCTCCCAGAGGGTGAACGCCCTTTGAGTGTATGCATACACTTCCTCATTTGGCCCTAGAGTCAAGCTCAATAAGGCTCCGTAATTCTTTTTGGTTGGGAAAGATTGTTTTAATGAGGCCCAGAAATCAGTTCTCACCTGTGAAAAGGCGACATTGTCAGGGAGCCGACGCGAGTTTGCCTGTGTTTCCGCAGCCAAAAGGGCTGGGGTCACTTTCAGTTTGATCAGCAGCGCTCTAACGTCCGCCAAAGCCAATCTATCCTGAGCGACCAACTGCTCAAATTCTGTTATCCAGGGGAGTGCCCCTTTCTCTAGTGGCGGTAGTTTTGCCATGATCCTGTCCAGATCAGTCATGCTCCACGGTTTGTATCTGTGCCCTGTGTCTGTCTCTAAGAGGGGGCACTGTAATGCGTTTTGGAGTGGCGGTGTATCTGAGTCCCTCTCCTCCCACTCTTCAGTGGAGTAAGACTTGTGTCTCGTTGTGCCTGACTGATCTTGGTATTTTACTTTCATGTCTTTGCCTGTCACAGTCAGTACTTCCTCATTCTGCACTCTCTGTAGCATTCTGTTTCGCGATTCTGCACGAGGCAGCGATGGGTTAGATGTGGCGGCACATTCTTCCCTTGGTGTCGAATGGGAGAAAGGGTCTAGGAAATGAGCATGTGTGTTTTTGTGTTGGTGGTCTAGCTGTCTCTCTCTGTTTTCGTTGTCATCTTCCCTCCCTGCATAATCGCTGAAACCCGCAGACTCACAAGGAGATGGGGGTCTCCCTGTCTTTTCGCTCTGCGTTTGTGGGCCAGCGGCCCCTGTCTTACTTCCTGATCTCTTGTGATCTCTCCATAGTGTTTCTGTGATCATATTAGTTTCTCTGACCTGCTCTCTCAAATCCTCTACCATGTAAGTCACCCTCCGAGCCACTCCTCTCATTTCCTCTATTGCCTTTTTCTGATCTGCATCCTCCTCCACTACCAACTCTCCTTCTAACACTTTGAGTAGAGGGGCCTGCACAGCAGCTTCCTGCTTGTCAAGTGTTTTGGGCGTTACTCTGCACTGTTCAGTTAGAGGGGCGTACGGGGGCGGGCGCTCTGCTCTCCCAATGTCAGCATTGCTGGGGAGTGGGCCTGCACTGGCTGCACTGACTTCCGGAGCGGATTGCTGTTTGGGGGCTGATGCTACTGTACTTTTCAATGTATTATTTGGTTTTGCCGTATATTTACCCAGAATAGACAGAAATTCGGTTATGACCAGTAATCTGTCTCTGATCTTGTTTTTGTCTTTTTGGGTTGCTTTGGGGAACTTTTTCATGTTAAGTTTATTTTCTCCCTGAAATGCTCTCTCTCTTTCCTTTTCCAGGAGATTCACTCTCTCTGTTTCAGACATGAATGGCTGGTCATCTGCTGGAAACAAGCCTTCCTTTCTCCAGCCCTTTATGTATTTGAGCAATTTTGCCTTTTTGTGTTCGCCTTCCTTCGCTGTGTTTTTATTTTCTAAGACCCACCAGGCCTTTTTCAGTACCAGGGGCACATTAGACCCTGGACCTCCCTCACCTGCCATGTTTAGCACCTTGCTTGGTGTTTGAAGTTGCGATCTATTTTATTCCAGTTATTTAATACTGCTTATTTAGAGAGGCGTCCCTCCGTAAATATATTGTATATTACGCGTAATAAACTAGGTTGTTATTTTATCTATTTTTATCTTTATTTAGTAACGAACAAAATTTATTTTATTTCCTTCTTATTTTTTTTTTTTTTTTTTGAAATGTACACGAGCGAATGACTCACTGTGTTACAAAACTGTACCGAAGCGGTGCCTCATAGACCCAAGAATGAAAACCTGAAAAATAAAAATAAAACTCCTGAGGGCGCAGATGTAATAATGCCAAAATCAATAACTCCAATATAAGGAAAATGGTTTATTAAAAACCAAGAGCCAACATAAAAATGTTGGCTCGTGCGCCTTATTGTAAAGAATTGAAAGCTGAAAAATGTTTCACTGGTGAAATGGAAACAGTCTCTGCTTGCACTGTCACTCCTCGCTGCCCCCACCTTTTGCAAATTCAGTTTTCTGCTGCTCTGTTGGCCCGCTGCCACCCTCTGAATCGGCCCCCCTTGGCGCGCACTCTACTCCGTGTAGCTCTGCCCCCCAACAATTTTCTCTTTTCCCCCACTGAGCATTCACCCTGCCACGGAACTTTCAAACGTAGGTTTATGCTAGCAAACTATTTGTCTCAACACGCTACAAACAGTATTCCTAGAATATCTAATTGAAAGGACGAAATAATTAAAACCTGGGAAAGGTTGTATTTAAATTCCGGAGACCAGGGAAACCGATAACAAATCAAAACCGCTGCAAAGATTGCGCATTCAAGTAAGAATGCTTGAAAGTACACTAAAATGGAAAAAATCTAAGCTCATACACGTTCCTGAACAGTATCGAAATATCAGGAGAAAATATAGAACACTTGTAATTATAAGACTACCCCGAATGGTTGAAACTGAATGGTCTTTAAATAATCTAACTATCAATGTTCCAAACTACAAATGAAACGCTATCGGCGCACTAAACTGAAATTATGATGGAGGTGAGATAAAACAACTTACAGACTAAAACTGAAACAAGGAAAATTTACCAACAAAGTGCTGAACGTCGTAAACTAAACTATTAAGAAAGTCTGTCGAATAAAGACCTTTAAAACCTTCCCGAAGCGGTGTTCCGACTCCTTATATTTCTATATAATATACACCATTTAGCAGTCGCTCCTATCTGCCCTTATATCTAAATTTCTAAATTACGACTTGTCGACATTAAGTCCCCATGTATTTTAGTATGGCCAGTAATGCGTGCGTGTTTTACTTTCTTTATTGGGAAACGGGTGAGCCTATATGTCATTTACTCATTAACTTTATCCGTTATATATGTCCCTTATTTCGGGCTCATTCGACTATAAATCGGGGCTCATTGGCCACGGCCCTTATCCTACTGGACCCGTGGTTGCGACAAGTCTTATTGTATTATACAGTATCACAGACAAACTATACAAGTCTTATTGTATTATACAGTATCACAGACAAACTATACAAGTCTTATTGTATTATACAGTATCACAGACAAACTATTGACATTCCTAATTTATTTGCAAACTTCAATGATCTCCCTTTTGCCAATCCTAATTTTGTATTTTAATCAAGACACACGAACCACAATGATTTCCCCCAAGTTGCCAATGTCAGTAATATGAATATTGCATGCAGTCCACCGAGTGTTCTAATCTCTCGACTCAAGCCGTGTGTGACTATGGGTTGAGAGATTTAACTACTCAGCACTGCGACGTACAATATCCTTTCAGCGTCGTGTATATAAGAAAAACCCACAGTCTCAACCGCCAGAATTTGTCGCAAAATCCAGGTGCAAACCCTTGAACTTCACTCCAATTAACAGTATTGTGTGTCAACACTGGGTGTATGCTGCGTATTAACACATCAATACTCAAGCGGTTGAAATACCCTTGCCACAAACGTGGACTAATTTCGTCAGCTGACAGAAATGAATGAACGGGGAAAAATATGCAGAGACACAACCGCTAAACTAATAGTTTATATTTTAAAGTTGAGATCCTGATCTTTCTTGATTATTTGACTATGCCCGTATTTTTACTCTTTTCTTTTTCTTAACAGATCAGGTGATACCGGTATCTGTGGGGTTTCTCTAATTCACGTGGGTCTCTCCCCACACACCACTTCACTTTAGACTGTCAACGTATTTACCCTAGGCCCGTCCTTGCTCACAAATTGTCTGCCTTGAATCAACTGGCCACGCTCACAAAGAGTTCCAATCAACTCGAACAAACGACTTGTTATTTGAGTTCGAGATCGCCCGAACGTCTTCCCTAACTATTTAAACTAATGTTGTGTCTCTGTATATCATTGCGTTACAATCTATTTGTCTCTCTTAATATAACAAACAATTCCCTAAATTTAGACCTTCTCATCCAACAGTCAGACACTTCACTCCTAAACTAATGCAGAATTTTATGAAAAAGGTTTCTGCTTACCTTTCGATTGGCCGGCCTGTAAGTGTCAGACTTATCAGTGATCAGGTATCCTTGCCACTCAGCCGTGGCGGCGAAACAGCCTCCTGCCTCCTACGTCGGGGTCACCAAATTGTTGGCGTGTATCAAAGGAGGTGTCGGTGAGGAGGCAAATACTAAGACCAAATTATTCTTAACTCAGAATGTATTAAAGACAAGTAAAAGGTAACATGGAATCAAAAGAAAGCTACACAAATCTCTCAATTGATTTGTCCAGCCGTCTCCCGGGAAGCGCTTCTCCTGGGCCGTCTTCAAACTTTTCCTTTTCTCAAAATCAGGTCCTTGTTGATTGGCTGACGTTTTCCCAGGTCCTCCAATCGGCAAGCCACTTACGTCAGCGTGACTTCCTATCGGTTCAGACTGTCCAATCAGCAACAACCTACATCATCTGTCTATGAAGACAATGAGCGCTGTCTTTGGTCTTATCAAACTCTTGTGAGAACTGGAGAAGAATTCAGCCTTATCAGAAACAAGTGCAAGAACTCAGAATAACAAAACAGGGGCCAAAGCTAGTTTGCCACTTTCTGCGAAAACAAAGCGTCATAGTTGCGGAACATGAGCTCTGCACATTAATTCACAGTCAGGTCAGTTGAAAAGCATACTAATAAATTCCCACAGTTTGCTCCGCGGTCGGCGGGGTTCCATGCGTTTCAGGTTCGAATGAGACGTGGGAATCTGTTCACGATGTCTTCGGGTCCGATGTCTTTGCGGTGTGTCTCGCAAATATTTCACGGTTGAAGTGAAGTCTCTGGTTAGTTTTCCAGGGCGCGAAGTTGATTATCTGAGATTAATTTTGAACAAAGGGAGCTGGCCGCTTCTGTGTTCACTCAAATGTCTGATATTCTTCGCTGTATTCTTTCACAGCTCTTCACGAATTAGCGTTGCTTGCAGCTAAATTTGTGGAATCGGCGCTCTGTGGATTCCGCTGCTGTTCAGAGAACGTGTCTCGCGCGCGTCTTCACAGGCCTCTTGTTAGGCGCTGGTGAGGGAGAGCAACGCCAGGTCCTGGTTATGCAAGGACAGGAACAGAACAGGAAAACCCGAGGGACAGAGAGAGTGACAGAGAGAATGTTCTCTGATTTTATATGTTGCGTTGAGGTACGCATTTCTACTTTTACATTATCGTCACTGTACGTGGAAATGTGGGACCGAATGACGTAATCGGGATTCGCTTGTGCTTGTATAACTGTGTGTCAGGAGGTTGGATACGTGGTGGAGGAACTAAGCACTCAAAATTATATTAACTGAAATTGCATTTCAAACATAATTTCATGATGGAATGTGCAGTCCCTGGAATGTCTGTCCTGGATCTGCGATACAACCCTGTCAGGTAAGGGGAAGTGACTATGCAGTTGATTCATCTAGTGTTAGAAAAAGAAACCGTCATCAAAAACAAACTGGCTGAAACCAACTATGTGTCCGTAACTGTAGACATCTGGTCCATGGACATAGAACCATAAGGGGCTTCCTCTGTGTTACAGTATATTACATGGATTTGGGAAGGAGAAAGCTTGTCAAAATCGGAGTAGTTTGAAAATATTAACATTTACATACAAAATCTGGAAACAAGATGGCCGACTGCTCAAATTAATTTTCCTCTGGCTCTGTCCCCTCTTCCCTCAAAAGCGCCCATGTCGTCCCCCTCCTCAAAAAATCCTCTCTGAATCCTGCTGTCATTTCCAACTACCAACCTGTCTCTCTCCTCCCTTTCCTCTCCAAAACACTAGAGCGGGCTGTCTATAACCAACTCATATACTACAGAATGACCTGCTTGATCCTAACCAATCTGGGTTCAAGGCAGGCCACTCCACAGAGACTGCCCTGCTTGCGGTCACTGAGGCTCTTCAAACGGCTAAGTCCCAATCCCTTAGCTCCGTCCTCCTCCTCCTCGACCTGTCAGCTGCATTCGACAGTGTGGACCACCAGATCCTGCTCTCATCTCTCGTCAAGATGGGAATCTCTGGATCTGCATTGACCTGGTTCAAGTCCTACCTGGCTGACCGGTCCTACCAGGTGGCCTGGAGACGATCCCTCTCCTCTCCCCACACCCTCTCTACTGGAGTCCCGCAGGGCTCGATGCTAGGCCCCGTCCTATTCTCCCTGTAAACCAAGTCACTTGGTTCTGTTATCTGTGCTCACAGTTTTTCCTATCACTGTTATGCCGATGACACTCAATTCTTTCTCTCCTTCTCTCCATCTGAGACCCAGGTCCTGGCACGGATCTCTGCATGCCTGTGTTACGGATAGAAATCAACCTGCGTTGTAATAACCAGGCGTACAATATCGGACGTAACACTAAGCCACTTAATCAATAACCACAACCCGTAAGGAGTACCAGTGAAACAGTGGTATAGAAAAGTTAAACATATATTTATTAATATGTATACATTTAATGATTGTTCTCTCTATTTATAACATGAAAGTCCTTTAAAAGACTAAAACAGGTTGTAAGGTCTCACCGGGCAGCCAGCTAGCGGTTACAGACCCTCGAAGATGATAGGGGAGGTCTTCTCCTCGGAGTTCCCAAAATTGTATTACGAATAGGAATTATTCATTAATTAGCAACTAGGCGGATAATCAGAGTAACGCAATCACCAAGCTGTAATTAACAATGTCGTAAAGGGAACTGAATGCATTCAGTATATATTGTCCCGCATCTTTTTAAAAGTCTCCTCCGTGATGTAGCCAAGCGATGTCCAGCCGCATCTTCTCTCGTCACGTTGCTTGGAGGTTCCCCTGGAAACCATATGCGTCCTCAAGCAAGTCCCAGCAGGGCAGTGACGTCATCTCCACCTAACAGGGAGAAATCAAGGAAACAGCAGCAGGGAAATCCAAAAGGAAACACGAAGTAATGCTAATACAAAGTAAAGGGATGTAACACCCCCACCCTTAAGACAATAAATAAATTAAACACTCCCGATCTCTTAAACCCATATTGTATGTGTATATGAACATTTTTACAATCAAGGTCTGAACGTGATAATTTATTTATTGTAACATTTGTACGTCCGGGACAAGGCATCAGCGACAACGTTATCCCGTCCACGGATGTGTCGAATATCTAGATCATAACCCTGATACTGGTTACTCGTCCTAGTTCGTGGTAACGGACCAACACAATCAATACCCTTTCAGACGGTTCTCCGAATGCCGGAATGGGGTACAACAGGGCTGGGGGAATTTTCTGATTCGGTTTCCCCGTAAGCTGGCACACAGGGCAAGTCTGGCAGTATCTGACAACGTCCTTTTTCAACCCAGGCCAAAAAAAGTGCTTCAGCACACGGTCATAGGTCTTGTTCACGCCTAAATGTCCAGCAAGGCAGCTATCATGAGCAAGGCCAAGTATCTCCTTGCGGTAAGCAAAGGAACTACCATTTGATGGACAGTGCACCAGTCGTCGTGAACTGAAGCGTCAACAAAATACCCAGTGGACACTGATGAAACTTCCACCTCGGGAATTGCACTCTCAAAGAGAGAGGAAATATCTGTGTCTCTCTTTTGCTCCACTATCAACTGTTCTTGCGCCAGAGACAGCTTCTCGAGCTCGTCGACACAATCAGCCTTCCTGTCTACATCTGCAAGTGCTTTGTCATCCGCGTCTGCCCCAGTAGGGGTTGTCTGCACTCCATGCTCCAGCTTCCCAAAGAATGAGTCACTTAAGTCATAAGCGTCGTCTAACACGGGAACATCACAAGACTTCTCATTGTCATTCTCAGATCGCTTAGACATTGCACGGGTGACAGCACAAGAGGGGAAAACGTCAGGAAATTTCTGCGCAAGTTCGTCAGGGTCATTGACAAGAGGGACAGGAGTTACCTCAGGACTAGCCAAAACTCTGCCTCCTGCCAAATCGTTCCCCAGAATGAAGGACACTCCCTCCACAGGAAGACTGGGTCGCACACCTACAGCAACGCGACCAGTCACGAGATCCGATTTTAGCAGAATGCCATGTAACGGCACGTTAAGGTAACCCATCTCAAAACCCTGCACAAGGACACTTGTGCCTATGGATGACCTCTCAGACAGGGGCAAAATATAATATAATAATAATATACGCCATTTAGCAGACGCTTTTATCCAAAGCGACTTACAGTAGTGAATGCATACATTTTTCAGTATATGTGGCCCCAGTGGGGATTGAACCCACAACCTAAGAGTTGCCAACGCTGTGCTCTACCAACTGAGCCACAGAGAACCTCCAAAATAAACGACTGTGCCGCTCCGGTGTCTCTCAGTATCCTAACTGGCTTTGTAACCCCAGGATCATCAGCCAACAACACAGAACCATCCATAATGAATGGTGCAAAATCCTTAAGAGCACTATCGTTATTAAGGGGTAATATACCGCCAAGTTCAAGCTCAGGCAAAGACATGTTCACAAGAGTAACCCCTTTTGAAGATTCCTTTTTCCTCATCAGGGCATAACAATCAGCCACGACGTGACCCGGCTTCTTGCAAAAGTTGCACACAAACTTCGATTTACCCTCCGAATCCTCCAGCCTTCTACCAGAGGCGGGAGAACTGGGTTTCGACGGACCGGCATAGCCATTTGGGGAATTCCCCCGGGGAGTGACGTAGTTATTACGCGGTGGAGATTTTTCCCCAAACACGCCCCGACGTGTAATGGTAAACTCATCCGCCAGTATCGCACCCTGAGTGATCTGAGTTACTCTCTGTTCACTCAGATAGAGGGCAACACGCCCAGGCACACAATTCCTAAACTCCTCCATGATAATTAAATCACGGATTTGCCCAAACGTCTCAACTCCCTGGGCAGTACACCAGCGATCAAATAAGTTCTCCTTCTCACAGGCGAACTCAACAAAAGTCTGATGGTCGGTTTTACGATACTGCCTAAACTTCTGACGATAAGCTTCCGGTACCAACTCGTAAGCCCTCAATACTGCAGCTTTCACCAGGTCGTAATCGAGACTCTGCTCCAACGACAGCGACGACAATGCAGCCTGAGCCTTACCCACGAGCACGCCCTGTAACATCAGTGGCCAGGCTTCCCTGGGCTAATTCAACAAGATAGCAGCGCATTCAAACATGGGGAAATTCCTATCCACGTCCGCCTCACGAAAGGGAGGAACCAAGCTAGCGTTCCTGCTGACGCTAAACTCAGCTGGCTGTGCTCTGCTCCCAACCCGCATAGCTTCCACCTCTAACTCCTTCAACCGCACCTGGGCATCCAACTCTTTCTCCCTCAGCGCTAACCATTTCAACTCCAGCTCGAATTGCCGAGCTTGAAGAGTAGCGTCAGGGCTCTTGACCTTAACGCTAGATACTCTAGGGACTGCGTCCTCAGACAGTACTTTCTGCTCAAGTAGTCTGGCCTTAACTTTGGTTTTAAGGACCAGTTTGGTGTCCGATTTTAAAATGATCCGCAACCAATAGAAGGTCAGCTTTCCTGCAGCTGTTGAAATGTTCGATCGTCGGGTCATCAAGGAACCTGCTAAGTTCGAACTCCATGGCAACGTATCAAAACGTTCAATTCAAAAGAGAACAAGTTTTACCACTGCTGCCAACGGCAACGAAATACCGAAAATAAACTGGTACGGGTATATGGTAAATGGCAATACAAACGCTATTAAGAAAAGTTGCGTAATTCAAAACGAATACCACAAACTATTTACTACAACCGGGACACAATGTTGCATAAAGCAAAATAACACTGTTACTAACTTCAAAGCTGGCACCACTGTAATCCCCGCGGGACGTACCAAGCAAAGTAACACTGTTCATTCCCAAAGTAGCCTAATAGCATGAAGAAAAACAAAACGAAATATGCGATTTATGGTTCAAATCGGACGAGCCCCCAACTGTTACGGATAGAAATCAACTTGCGTTGTAATAACCAGGCATACAATATCGGACGTAACACTAAGCCAGTTAATCAATAACCACAACCCGTAAGAAGTACCAGTGAAACAGTGGTATAGAAAAGTTAAACATATATTTATTAATATGTATACATTTAATGATTGTTCTCTCTATTTATAACATGAAAGTCCTTTAAAAGACTAAAACAGGTTGTAAGGTCTCACCGGGCAGCCAGCTAGCGGTTCCAGACCCTCGAAGATGATAGGGGAGGTCTTCTCTCGGAGTTCCCAAAATTGTATTACGAATAGGAATTATTTATTAATTAGCAACTAGGCGGATAATCAGAGTAACGCAATCACCAAGCTGTAATTAACAATGTCGTAAAGGGAACTGAATGCATTCAGGTGGCAACCACTATATATTGTCCCGCATCTTTTTAAAAGTCTCCTCCGTGATGTAGCCAAGCGATGTCCAGCCGCATCTTCTCTCGTCACGTTGCTTGGAGGGTTCCCCTGGAAACCATGTGCGTCCTCAAGTAGGTCCCAGCAGGGCAGTGACGTCATCTCCACCTAACGGGGAAAAATCAAGGAAACACAGCAGCAGGCAAATCCAAAAGGAAACACGAAGTAATGCTAATACAAAGTAAAGGGACGTAACAGCCTGGCCGACATCTCTGCATGGATGTCCACCCACCACCTGAAGCTGAACCTGGGGAAAACAGAGCTGCTCTTACTCCCAGCGAAGGGCTCCCCAATGATCGATGCTTCAATCACCGTGGAAGGCTCCATAGTGTCTCTGTCCCAGTCTGCCAGGAGTCTTGTAGTGACCCTGGACAACCAGCTGTGGTTGGTCTCGGGCCACATTGCAGCGATCACTCGGACCTGCCAATTCTCCCTCCACAACATCCGAAGGATCCGACCGTTCCTCACCCAAGAGGCCACACAACTCCTGGTCCAGGCACTGGTGATCTCACGTCTGAACTACTGCAATTCCTTGCTGGCAGGCCTACCGGCCTGTGCCATCAAGCCACTGCAACTAGTCCAGAATGCCTCCGCACGTCTGGTGTTCAACCAACCAAAGTTCACCCACTTCACCCCTCTACTCTCCTCTCTGCACTGGCTCCCCATCTGCAACTGTGAAGAGAACACTTTGAGCTGCAGGTTTGACAGGTCGAGTGGCATTAAGAAAGCCATTGCTAAGATGGCAAAATAAGACAAAGAGGCTTGCTTGGGCCATGAAGCACCGCCGGTGGACTACTGAAGACTAGGGATGCACCGATCGATCGGCAATAGACCGGAACCGGCCGGTTTTTGCCCTTTAACGCGCGACTGGCAGATTGGCAGATTTATTTTCTATTTTGGCAATCCGGAAATCCAGAAATTTGCCTAGTCCATGCGCACGCTGCATTATCAATTGAATCCGTTAGCTCGTAAAATGTCAGCAGTCTGGAATAATTACAAAGTCTATGAAGAGGACATTAAGCTTGCAATATGTACTGTATGCAACGAAAACGTTAATCGGGGAGGAACTACGCCAAAGACATTTTTTAAACAAAAACAACTACTGTAGTATCTTTATGTTTTACTGATTATGCTGCTGCATATTGATTTTAATGTAACTTATTTTATTTATTTTATTTATTTTATTTATTTTATTTATTTTATTTATTTTATTTATTTTATTTATTTTATTTATTTTATTTATTTTATTTATTTTTATTTACCATTGAACATTTTATTTATTTATTTAGATTTTATGCAATTTCACAAGGCTACAGATGTCTTTGTTTGAGGCCAGTTTGGCCCACTAAAAAGCAAATTAAAAAATCGTATGTTTATGTATACTTTTGTTGCCTGTAGCTTATTTATTTTTGTTTCAAAAACCGGCTTTAAAAACCGGCTATCGGTATTGGCCCAGAATTTAGCAATCGGTGCATCCCTACTGAAGACTGGAAGAAGGTCTTATGGACCGATGAAATCTTCGGTTCATCACGCAGGGTTTTTGTATGCCATTGAGTAGGCGAAAGGATGGTTCCTCGGTGTGTGACACCAACTGTCAAACATGGAGGACATGTTTGACAGTTCTGCTGCGTGATGGTCTGGGGCTCTTTTGCTGGATCCAGAGTCGGCGACTTGCACAGAGTGACTGGCACCCTGAACCAAAAGGGCTACCACAGCATTTTGCAGCGCCATGCAATACCCTCTGGTCTATGCCTAGTTGGTCAGGGGTTCATCCTACAAGATAATGACCAAAAACATACCTCCAGGCTATGTCAGAACTACCGTAGAAGAAAAGAACAAGATGGTAGGCTTCAAATCATGGAATGGCCAGCACAGTCTCCAGACTTAACCTCCTGAGACCTGAGATTTTTTTGGTATGCATTTTTAAATTCCCCGAGCTATTTGGAAATATTATGTCCCCATATGAGGACGCACGGTCTTAGGAGGTTAAACCCCATCAAGCTGGTTTGGGATGAGCTGGTTTGGGAAGCGCTATACAAATAAACTTGATTTGATTTGATTTGATTTGATTTGATGAACTGGACAGAAGGGTGAAAGCAAAGCAAGCTACAAGTGCAACACACTTGTGAGAACTTCTGCAACAGTGTTGGGAAGAACTTTCCGAACAATATTTGATTTCCATTGTAGAAAGAATGCTACGAGTGTGTTCGGCTGTTATATCTTCAAAAGGTGGTTATCGAAAATTTAGATAAACGATTCCATGATTTCGTTTTTTATCTCCAATTGTTTATTTGTTCTATGCTTTAATTTCAGAGTACATTGAAACATTACATTTCAATAAAAACTGGAGCAATGGAGGTGCCCTGCTATGTCCGTCCCCTGTTGGGCCCTCTGCCCTGGCCCCCTCTGCCAGATTGGCCCTGTCCACCTTGGTAGAACATCAACTGGGCGGTTTCAAGCTTCACCTTCGTTTTCCCTTCCTTCTCAGCTTCTAGTCTCTCGGCGTGCTTGATGTGGGCTCCTTGTGGCTGAGCTGGTGGGGGAGGCTCTTGTACTGGGTCTTGCTGCTGTGGTGGTCCTTGTTGCTGTGGTGGGGCCTGGGGTGCATAAAGCAGAGGTTGGAGATTCTCTGCTCTTCTTCTATTCTGCCTCTTTTTCCTGCAGCTTTCCATCATCAACTTGTGGCTCATCAACTTGCTTTTTCAACATTACACCTGCTTGTAATTTCCCTTCTCTATTATCTGCCTCTCTACCATTTCCTAAAATCACTCCACTCTATTTTGCTGTCTTGATATTTTCCTTTTTTTTTTTTTTTTTTTTTTTCCTGACCTAATCTTTCACTTTGCTCCATTCTATCTCCGCACACTCCTAACTTCTCTGTACTAAGCATTCCCTCAAGGGTGTGTTGTAATGGTACTACTTTATGTGTAGTGATACATAACATGTGGAGTAGTTATACTTACTTCACATGTATGTGGGGAGTAGTGCGACAGATGGCAAGCTGCCACCTGTTACAAGAAGACGTTTTTAAATAAGTTACCATCTGTATGTGCAGATTTATCTTAATAAATCAGTATTTTACGAATTTTACATACACCTCGGTCTGGCGGTGGCTTGTTAGCCGACCTTGATCAATTACTATGACTTTTAGATTCTCCCACTGGTGTTGTTAAATCCCCATTCAACTCTAATTCTCTGCCAGAAACTTGTTCTACTAACCATATACAATTTGACGTGCCGCTGCGGGTATCATCCTTACTATCACTATCATCAGGCGGTGGCGGACTGCTGGTACTCCAATGCCTTTCTACTACTGGGCCATTAGCCACGAACGATGATAAACAATGATATTTGATTAATTTTCTAGCAAACTGCTATTACTCTGGTTGTTTTCAATTTTACTAACCCCGTGAAGGGGGTTTATGATCGAGGCTAACCAGCCCAGACCTATTGCAAACCACAATGCCCCAACAGAACAATAAAACAATTTTACGCTGAGTAATCATAAATTTAATTGGAAAGAGCATAGAATAAACAAAGATATATATATTTTTTTCTCTTCTGTTAAACAATATCTGCTTTTGTTTATATTGCTTTCAACAATGTTCCTCAACAATATTTCTCTATTTCATGCGATGTTTGCAGGCATCACACATAACTTCCTGCTATGAACATTGCACAGAATGTTATGAAAGAAAATTCTCATCAGAACTTCCCGGACTTCTCTTTCACTTCAGTTCCCATGAGCGGGACCACCCAGTATATACTCTCATGTTCTAATGGGCGGGGCCATCCCGTATCCCGTTCCTAACTTCTTACAAATGTATAGAGAAAACAGTCTCACCCTTTCTCTTTTGTTCGGGATGGTGTATCTGCCACGGGTTCCCCACAGAGCCTATCAGGCAGGTCCCACTACCTCAGTTTGTGAGGGGGGAATTTCCCTGAACTCACACAGAGTCCCTGTGCATTTGACATTTGACATTTTAAGCATTTAGCAGACGCTCTTATCCAGAGCGACTTACAAGATGTGCATTAATACATGGTAGGAACATCATAGTTAGCGCACGAGATCAGTGCAGGAATACAGCAATAGACATCATTGCAGGCATCTGCGTACCATACCTGTAACACCGGGAAGGAAAAGGTTAGTGATTTCTTTCTTTTTTTTCTCTCTCTTTTTGGGAGTATAGTGTTGAACAAGTAAACAGCGGTGAAGACAATTTAGCTAGATGGACAGAGTTCAGTGGTAGTGGAGTCTGAAGATGTGGGTTTTGAGTCTCTTGCGGAAGATTGTATGTGATTCAGCGGTCCTGACCGATTGCGGAAGGTCGTTCCACCAGCGAGGGATCAGGACAGAGAAGAGGCGAGACCGCGAGGAGCGGCTGCCAGGCGCCCGGAGGGAAGGGACAGTCAGTTTACCAGAGGAGGCGGAGCGGAGGGGTCTGGGAGGTGTGTAGGGAGTAACCTGTGCACAGTTAACCTTCAGATGACAAGCGGAGGAGTTTACCATCCCATCCAAGTAATGTCGTGGAACGTTGCACAATAAAACACAAAGGAAGAGAGACTGTGATCTGTTAAACACCAAGTACTTTTATTACCTGATCAGGCAGGGAAAGGGTCTCACACACTCGCATAGAGGGGTCAGAGCAATTCCGACCTCTTCCTTGACAAAGCTTTTCCCTCTCTGACAGACAACACCCCGTTACTACGTCATGGAAATTCGCAATTCTCAGCAGTTCTGTCAGTTATGCTCTTGCAGTTCCTGTTTCATCTTTTGCATACAGCTTGTTTTACTCGATGTCGCAACGTCACAAGACCTCAAGTAACTGACGGCTCTCAGTTATGCAAATTCACTTCTTTGTACGCACATTTGTTCTGTACGGGCGGGGCTGCTTGGATCAAGGACGAATGAAGACACACTTGTTTCTAATGAAAGACCAGTACGGTGTCTTACATATACTGACAGTGCCCAAACATCTCTCCTATTTGCACATTTTAACTTTAAACTGGGTACTGTACTCGGGTACTGTGATACCATATTGGAGTGATCCAATATAGTGAAACATAACAAAGGTTACGTGGTAACCATGGTTATGTGAGCTAATTGGATCACTCCACTCCTGTTATGGTGCATGAGATGCCTCGAAAATGAAGAGTGTGTGTTGTTGCGAAGCCGGGTTTTAGAAGGTCCTATTTCGCAGGTCACGCTTGCAGGTGCACATGAGTGTATTTAAAATATCTTAACTTGGATGTATCCCTCCGCCGCAGAGTGATACCACATTGGAGTGATCCAATTCGCTCACATAACCGTGATTACCATGTAACTATCGCTGACATATTGTAAGTTTAGTTTTACCGTCAGATTCAGTTTTTCTCCTAAAGGTTGTCTGGCACTTCTAATATTAGAGAAACCAGCCTAAACCACATTCTCAAACTGCCAGTCGACAATTTCAGCCCAGACACCTCACGTTTTCCTGTTATGATGTGTTTATAAATGTACCTCTAAATTCTGTCAGAGCTCAAGTCCGAGAGCAAGGTGTGGTCCCTTTTCCACAACACATCCAGTTGCACTAAAGGTGCAAGAAAAATCATTGAACAATCAAACCGAGGGAGACGAACATAATCTGAGCGAATACAGGTGTGTGTTTTGTTTTTTTAAATTACCAAATAGTGGTGGCTAGTTTTCTTTCGCACTAGTTTGACACTCGCTTGTTTCTAACACTTACGTCTCCCTTCTGGGCCTGATTTACAAACCAGATCAAGTCTGTAGTGATGTGCAGTTTGCGAACAATTTGTTCTAATTGAACGACTGTTTTTACTGACATGGGGGTAATGATTCATTTCCTCAGCTGAGTCGTTCATTTTACTCGTTCGCTCTGCCTACATTGCACTCAGCTTTCAACCCAAATCTTTTAAAACATGATAATGTAGCGGTGGACGCCACGGAATCAGGAACCAAGAGTGGAGAGATTTTGCTTTTCTATTTCAGTACTACATCTTTATTTAAATTAAAGCGTGTAGTACAGGGGAAGTACAACATATGCATCGGAATCACACGGGGATCATTCTCAGCGCATACACAACCAGTGACGGAGATAACACACATTCGTACGCGGTCCAGTCAGTTAGCAAAAAAAACTTTACGTGTCGGAAGAAAGCACCAAATTTGACAGAGATACTCTTTAGGATGTGTAGATTAATCTTAGAAGGGGTGCCCAAAAATTTGGACCCCAAAAAGTGGTTTAATTTGCATAAAACTGAATTTTATGCAAATGTTGGCATGAATGCACAATACAGCAACATTACCTTAATATTAATACTCCTCAAAATCATTTTAACCATATGAATCTATAATAATAGCTCATGTTTAACATTATTTTGCCTATATCTCTATTACTGATGGACAATAATTGTGTTAAAAGGGCAGAAATAACAAAAAGACAACTGAAATTAGCTACTGCTTTATAAGGTACAAGAAGAAATATATTTAAATGTTACAACATAAACCTGGGGTAAAAACAATCTTTAAGGTTTGCACAATGCAGATCTGTAATTAGTTTTTCTCTATCGTGTAGTTTTCCATTTATTTAACTTTATAGGAAGGGGGTTGGCTTCCAGGACCGCAGTAGAATACTCCATTATATTACGAATGCTCTGGTAATATTGTTTTGGTTTATTTGCATTTGCATTGTGTGGGATCCTCAACTAAACTGAGCTATCAGTATCAGGGAAAGCTTTTTTTTCCTCAGAGAGACTGACAACTTTGAGCTCTATCGTAACTCAGTACACTTGCACTATATATTGTTGTTGGATCTTCATGTGGTATCCTTTGGCGTGGCAGGATACAAGAGTAGTGCTGCGAAAGTGGCACTTCTATAAAATCATTTGCCCAGCCAGAGAGCAGCAGATCATTCTGCTAGCAAGTATCAAAATCACCTCATTGATTTAACCCATTAAGACCTGGAGTGACGTTTAGGAGCATTAATGAAATGCGCTGTGATTCGCTGAAATAGACGTGGGGGAAATGAAGTGCACGTTGGTGTCGGCTTTTTTTTGAAATCTTTTCCAGAAAACCCTCAGGTTTTAAGAGGTTTGTAGAATAATTGCTTAGGTTTTAATAGGCGTTTTTAGCAGGCATTTTAGGTCTGAATGGGTTAACAAAGGAGCTAAGACCATACTCATTTGAACAGTGGATACAGACATAGT
Organism: Aldrovandia affinis; assembly: GCA_029706075.1. Classification (NCBI taxonomy): domain Eukaryota; kingdom Metazoa; phylum Chordata; class Actinopteri; order Notacanthiformes; family Halosauridae; genus Aldrovandia; species Aldrovandia affinis. The sequence goes on from JAINUG010000230.1 coordinate 155,849, forward strand.
TGTAATTCTCGTGGGTTTGTTCTTTGATCTTAACAAGGAACATCCATCAGTTGATCTATGGGTTGCATTTGGTATGGGAAACAATTACAAAGAAATCCATATCAATACTGTGTGTGCAAAGCTTGGGAGGCCCATGTGTCTAGCTTTACCAGGCTTCCACTCATTTACAGGCTGTGACAATGTCAAGAAGTGCTTGGATGGAATGGAGGTCATTTCCAGATATCACACAAGCCTTTATTTCCATGGCTTCAAGTCCATTTGAAAAGCTTAATCAAAAATCGTCTTGCTTTGAATTGCTGGAGAGATACACATGTATTCTCTATGACAAGACAACATGCATAGAGTCAGTCAACAAGCTTAGGAAATATATTTTTTCCAAGAAGATTTTTTGCATGGAAAATATCAACCCCAACGCAGGCTGCTCTATTACAGAATTCCAACCGAGTGGTATACCAGACAAGTATTTGGTCATCAAGCCTAAATGTCAATCTGCACCATCTCCAGAGGGATTTGGATGGACCAGAGCAGCAAATATTTGGGAACCTAAATGGGCACATCTACCAGAGGCTACTAAGGCCTGTAGGGAACTTCTGAGGTGTGGTTGCAAGAGTCAGCCTCTTTGTTCTCGGAAGTGTCAATACCAGGATGCTGGTTTATTATATACTGCACTTTGTAACTGTGCTGGGACATGTGAATCAGGGAACTAAATGAAAAGAAGTAGCCTATCCGTTCACTATCCAGCCTTGATGGAAAGACTTAGTCAGGAATTTGCTTTGCTAAGATGTACGGTGCCCACCTGGTCGACTATATCGTCTTTCTCCAGATTTTACAGATTGAACGTTGCGGCCAGCACCTCTTTTGGTGAGATGGTGCATGGGGTGCTTCACCAATAATGACTTTATTACCATCCCCCATCTGATATTGAGCAGTTGTCTATCTGAAGCTCTGATCATAGATGGGATGATGTCCTTGTGGAGGGCATCGGTCTCTGCGGCAGGGGAGTTGCGTGGTTGCCTCTCTTTTGCCGCGGTGTTGCTGTGGAGGACCTTTGGAACAGTTGTACTTTCCGGGGCCAGGTTTGGCAATCTCGCAGTTGGTGAGATTGCTGGCAGGTGCCTGGAATTCTAATTCCAAATGTCCCAATTGAATCAGTTATTTGGTGTGGAATTCACTTGACTGATTGGGTTTTTGTGTGAGAATGTGAATTGTTTGGTGTTGAGTAATTGTGATTGGGTGAGTGAATGATAGACGGGTGATTGCCTAACGAGTCCCACCTGAGCCAGGCAGAAAGTAAGCCTATTTAAGAGCAGGTGGGGCGAGTGGGGGATTAGTTAGTCTTGTCATGTCATTCATGTGTGTGTGTATCAAGAGAGTTTTGTTTGGTCCTGTCATTCATGTATGTGTATTGAGAGCTGTTGGTTGTGTCATTCTTGTGTGTTCAGAGTTGTGGTCTTGTCATTCGTGTGCACGCGTATCGTGTAGCGTTTGTGTAATGTAATGTCAGGTGTGACGTACTGTTTTGTGGGTGTTCCCCGCAAGGGGGTTTCTGTGTCAGAGGACATGGAGTCTGTGGAGTTCTGTGTGTGCTCGTGAAGAGTGACTGAGTAGAGTGCTTCCTGTGTGTGACGGAAAGAGAGAGAGAGAGGGTGCACTGGAAGAGTGTCTGCCTCTCTCCCTTGGTGTGATTGGCAGAGAACTCGCACTAGGGCAGTGGAGTGTTTCTGGACAACTCTCACTGAAAGAGTGGAGAGTGTCTTGGAGCTGATTACCAGAGAACTCACTGTGATGAGTGGCGAGGATCTCTGTGTGTTTGGGTCAAAAGAGAACTCTGACTGAAAAGTTTGAGTGTCTCTGTGTGCATGGGTTTGGGAAGCACTTGAAAAGTCACTGGATATGTGTGTGCCTGGGGAGATTCTAATGGAACTCCATACTGAAGAGGCACAGTGTCCTCTTGAGATGTGTGTTGAGGTTGTCTCGGGACAGTGTGTAGAGTTCTACCCTGTCCCGTTAAGTGTTGATGCGTGTTAAATGTGGATGCATGGAAGCGGTGTGGAAAGCCGCTGACTGTCTGTTTGTTGTGTGTTGCCCGAAAGGGGATTCCCCCCTCGGAGGAGGCGGGCTTCCATTTAGTGTTGTTTACTTTAGTTAATTGTTTTTTGCCTGAAAGCTTTGCGACAAGTAGGGTGAAGACTCTGTGTTTGTTTTATTTTAACCTGTTCTCCCACTGTTTCTCTCTTCCTGGTGTGGGAGAGAGATGAAAAATAAAGATCCGGTCCATAGACCAGCAAACCCCACTCAAGTCTTACCATCGGCTGCTCTGCTCCAGTCCAGGGATTGTCACATTGCGCGTGACAGTCCTCTTTACGTTTTTGGTCATCTTAGCGTCTGGTGGGTTGACTTGAGTGACTTTAGCATCCTTGCTATGCTGACCTCAGCGTCTGGCTGGGTCAAGCCTGAAGCCTCTGGTAGTGTCTTGTGCCTGGGATTTGGTGCAACGGAACATAGCTTCTGGCAGTTCCTGTTGCCCAGGGGTGCTTTGTATATATTGTACATTTGTATATAGTTTGTTTACCATGGGGAGGTTGTGCCCTTCTTGGAATATGTGTCTGGGTGGACAGATATGGTAGATAACGAAAGGTTACTATGTAACAATGGTTCGTTTGGTGGCCATTTTGAATTTCTTAAATATCTGGCTTCCTGTTCAAATTTGAAGTGGGTATCCCTTCTAGTGTGTTTAGATATCACCTTAGGAATGTTTGTGCCAAATGCCACTCTTCTGCTCATAATTATGATCATAATTCCCAACAATTCAGGGATAAGAAGTCATTTGGCGGCTCTTTTGAATTCTTAAATATCTGGTTTTCTGTTTCAATTTTAGCTTGGATGCATTTATATCATCCAAGGAATGTTTCTGCCAAATGTCATGCTTCTCCTCGTGATTATTATTGTAACTCCAATATTTCAGGGGAAAAAAGCAGTCATTTGGTGGCCATTTTGAATTTCTTAAATATCTGGCTTCCTGTGTGATTTTGAAGTGGGCACCCCTTCTGGGATGCTTCTGGGATGACCCAAGGAATGTTTCTGCCAAATGTCATGCTTTCTCCCAACGCGTAACATTTGTTTTGGTAACTGACCGGACTACAGAGCATTTGTAATATAATGGAGGATTCTACTGCTGTCCTGGAAGCCGACCCCCTTCCTATAAAGTTAAATAAATGGAAAACTACACATGATAGAGAAACTAATTACAGATCTGCATTCTGCAGACCTTAAAGATTGTTTTAAGCACAGGCAGGTTTATGTTCCCGGCTTCTCTCCTCTGCATTCTCCGGCTCCCTCCTGATTACCGTGGATCTGCGACACCTGCTCTGTCTGCACACCTGTCATCAATCATCATCAGCCCTGCAGTGTATATCAACCCAATTTCTCATCCACTCACCATCAGATCGTTCTCTCTGCTTCGTGGTAGCTACACGCATCAAGACCTTTCCTAACCGTGTTTTTTCCGCTTTATTATCTCTGTCTGTTTTTTTATGTTTATTCGACCTCTCCATGTCCAGGTTCACTCCTAGCCTACCCGCCTGCCTGCCTGCCCGCTTTCCTGCCTGCCCGCTTTCCTGCCTGCCCGCTTGCCTGCCTGCCTGCCTGCCTGCCCGCTTTCCTGCCTGCCCGCTTGCCTGCCTGCCTGCCTGCCTGCCTGCCTGCCCGCCTGCCTGCCCGCTTGCCTGCCTGCCTGCCCATTTACCCGCCTACCTGCCTGCCCGCTTACCTGTCCTGCCTGCCTCCCTCGTCTGCCCTCACCATCGCTTCCCTACCCCAGTCTTTGTTCACAATAAATACTTCACTTTACCGAATCCTCATTGTATGTGTCTGCGTTTGGGTCACCCCAACAGAACGATCTGACCAAACATGAACCCAGCAGACACAGACAATTTCCAGAAAACCAGGGTGCCCTCGTGGGCCAGCATAGCCTAGCTCTCCAGGAGGTGATGGAGGCGCTACAGAACCTTATAGCCAACGTCACCCAGATGGGGAACCAACTGGACCTTGTGTCTACTCACCTGTTTTCTCCGGGAATCCAGCCTAACCCTCCTGCGCCCGCACCGTCTCTGTACCAGCCAGCCCACCAGGACAGAGAACCTCACGTTCCTGCGCCAGAGCGCTATGCGGGAGATCTTGGAACATGCCGAGCGTTTCTGATCCAGTGTTCACTAGTCTTCAAGCAGCAGCCCGTGACTTACACCGCAGATAAATCGCGGATCATTATGGGGCTATTGAGAGGGAATGCGCTTGAATGAGCCTTAGCTATTTGGGATAGCCAGTCTCTGGTGTGCTCGTCCTATCCTGATTTTATTTCTGAGATGAGGAAAGTCTTCGACCACTCCGTTAAAGGTTCGGATGCAGCCAAACGTCTTTTAAATAACCACCAAGGTTTCCGCAGCGTAGCTGAATATGCCGTGGAATTCCGGATCACGCCGGCCGACTCGGGTTAGAATGACCAGGCACTCCGGGGGGTGTTTTTGAACAGCCTTAGCGACCGTAAAGGACGACCTAGCTCCGAGAGATGACTCAAAAAGCAGGGAAGAGCTGATCTCCCTGTCAGTGAAGCTGGACAACTGACTGTGAACAGCATAGAGAGAAGGCTAGCCGCCTCCCACCCATAAACCTTCCTCATGCTTCGCGATTCTAAAGAGTCGTTCTTTTCACAAGTCTGCCGGGGCGATGTTGTGTTTAGTTCGTTTTTAGCGTCTGCCAGATGTCAGCAAATGCGCATTTGGTCTTCAGAACTTTCTACTGCTGCTCTTCCACAGGTTGTCCAGTTGTAGTTTAGATAAATACTTAGTTATGTTTTTTTATTATGCTTTTTATTTACACAGTATATCACAAAGATAATGACACAACATTAAATAACTAGACAAAAAAAAAAAGAAGGAAAAACAATAACAGCATCAAAATAATTTGGTGGCCTATAAACCCATTCTCCCTTCTCTTTTCCCTCGGCTGGTAGCCACTCAGTTTCTAGGCAGGCTGATAATTGTTTAGTTTCTGAGATAGCTGGTAGTCGCTTGTTTCTAGGGTTTCTAGACGACCTGGGGATACTTTGGCATTCCTATCCCTTCTCCTTTACATGATCCTATATCTTTCCAACCTCTCCTCTTTTCCCATCCCTTCTAGCCAGCATTTGTTCAAAGGAGGCTGCTTCAATCATCAAATTTAACCATTATTTAAATGTTGGGCTAGTGGTATTTTTCCAAAACTTGAGAACCAGTCTTGCCATTGATACCATGGCTAATATTACAATTCTAAACTCTGGCCCTTTCACTCCTGGTACTTGAGACTTGTCCCCTAGTACAGGGGTCCCCAATGACCGGGCCGCAGTCCAGTACCGGGCCGCACAGAAAGAATAAAAACGTTTTAATTTTAATTTTATTTCCATTTGATTGACTATTGCAGTCTGCATGGTGTTTTATTTTGAAAAATGACCACTTCCGTTTTTGCCTCTTTTCCGCACTTCCGCACACATCGCAGTTTTTTTTCCGTGCACCGATAAATTAAGCCCACAAGCTAACCCTAGCAAAAATGAGTAAAAAACAAACATTGCTGGAGAGCTTCTTTGAAAAGGGGGAAAGACCCAATGATGAGACAGAAGACTCCAAGACTGCCAAAAAAAGAAAGCTGCATTTAAAAGAAAATACCAAGAGCCCTACTTAAATTACGGGTTCATCACAACAGGTGATTCACATGCCCCAAGCCCGCTCTGTATAATATGTGGCGACCGGCTATCCAACGAGGCCATGAAGCCTTCAAAACTGCTTCGCCACGTAGAGACCAAGCACCCTGCATTAAAAGACAAGCCTTTGGAGTTTTTTTTAAGAAAAAAACGTGAACACGAAGGACCGAAGCAATTATTGAAGGCCACCACATCATCAAATGTGTCTGCACTGAGAGCATCATTCTTAGTGGCTAACCGCATTGCCAAGGCTAAGAAGCCCTTCACTATTGGTGAAGAGTTGATCCTGCCTGCCGCTAAGGACATTTGCCGTGAACTTTTAGGAGAGGCTGCAGTTAAAAAGGTAGCACAGGTCCCTCTTTCGGCTAGCACCATAACTAGATGAAATAGCAGAGGACATTGAGGCGCAATTGTTAGAGAGGATGAATGAGTCACCGTGGTACGCAATCCAGGTTGACGAGTCTATCGACGTTGACAACAAGGCAATGCTTGTTTTTGTGCGATATATTTTTCAGGAGGATGTGCATGAGGATATGTTATGTGCATTATTGTTGCAACCAACACCACAGCTGCAGAACTATTCAAGTCTTTGAATGATTACATATCAGGAAAACTAAACTGGTCATTTTGTGTCGGTGTATGCACGGACGGAGCGGCTGCCATGACTGGACGGCTTTCTGGTTTCACTACTCGGGTCAAAGAAGTCGCGTCTGAATGTGAGTCTACGCACTGTGTCATCCATAGAGAAATGCTGGCTAGCCGAAAAATGTCACCTGAACTTAACAGCGTTTTGAAAGATGCGATTAAAGTTATTAACCACATCAAAGTGCATGCCCTTAACTCGCGTCTGTTCGAGCAGCTCTGTGAGGAGATGGACGCGGAGCACAAACGTCTTCTCTTATACACAGAAGTGAGATGGCTTTCTAAAGGTGGATCGCTGACCAGAGTTTTTGAGTTACGAGAGCCGCTTCATAGATTTATTTTAGAAAAACAGTCACCACTTGCAGCACATTTCAGTAGTACAGAATGGGTCGCAAAACTTGCTTACTTGTGTGACATATTCAACTTTCTCAACGAGCTCAATCTGTCACTTCAGGGGAGAACGACAACTGTCTTCAAGTCGGCAGATAAAGTGGCTGCATTCAAAGCTAAACTGAAATTGTTGGGACGGCGAGTGAAAATAGGGATATTTTACATGTTTCAAACAATAGCCGGGATTTTGGAAGAGACTGAGCCTGGGCCTTCATTCTCCAAGCTGCTGCACAATCACCTATCTGAGCTTTTAAAAGAGTTTGAGCGTTACTTTCCAACCACAAAAGACCCGCGAACTAGGAAGGAATGGATCCGCGACCCATTTGTGAACAAGCCGGGTGAATCAACCTTGTCCGTGCTGGAAGAAGACCAACTGTTTGAGATCGCAAATGATGGTGGCCTTAAAAGTATGTTTGAGACTTCAAATCTCCCAACGTTCTGGATTAAAGTCAAGGCGGAATATCCTGAGATCGCCACAAAAGCACTGAAAACCCTGCTTCCATTTCCAACATCCTATCTTTGTGAAGCGGGGTTTTCTGCAGTGACAGCAACCAAAACGAGATTACGGAGTAGACTGGACATAAGGAACACACTTCGGGTGTCACTGTCTCCCATCACCCCTAGATGGGACTGTCTCGTTGCAGGGAAACAAGCTCAGTGCTCCCACTGATTCTGCATAGTGAGTTGAGTCACATTTACATTATAAATGTAATAATTAAATGAATAATTAATGTAATATGCACTTTATTGTGTTTTGTTATGCGCGTGATTACCCCCCCGGTCTTGCATGAAACTGGTCCGTGGTGCAAAAAAGGTTGGGGACCGCTGCCCTAGTAAACAGAGTCTTGGTGACTCTGGAACTGGTTGTCCCAACCAGCTCGCCATATATTTTAGAACGTTGTTCCAGAGAGGGTGAATCACGGCACAGTCCCAAAGAGCATGTAGAAGGGTTCCCCTGTGACTTCTGCACCTCCAGCATAAACTATTTTGAGACAACCCAACCGTATACAGTCTCTGAGGTGTCCAATAATATCTATGAATTATTTTAAACTATGTTCCTTTCCCCCTGGCCTCCCTGATTTTGGCCCCTATATTTGTAATTATCTTTAGCCAAGTGTCTTGATCTATTTCACATTGAAGATCCTTTTGCCAAATAATTCTGAGGCTTTCACATGTGTTGCTATTGATTTTAGCCAAGATTTTATCATTACCTTGTTTCCAGTGATTAGTCAATTTAAACATCTCAAATGCTACATTATACATCTCTACATTGGGGAGACCTAAACCTCCCCTTTTTTGGGGGGTGTATCATTTCTTCATATTACAGTTTTTGCCGATTGCTTACACACAAAGTGAATGCTTAGACAAAAGCATCAAAACCTTAACTTTTGTAACCATGCCTTAAACAAAGGCAACAAAAGTACAAACACATTTTCTGCTTTGTACTTTGTTTGCAATTCTGCAACACACTTCTTGCAAAACACTACACACTGTTTCTTACATTAGACACTTTGTTCAAAAATGAAATCTCTTGCAATCATTGGGAAAACACTTCTATTCAAAATGCAAAACATACCTGAAATTGGCAACACCCACACACCCGCATGAAAACACGTATGCACTAATTGAACACCAATCAGTCTGAGCCTTAGCACTACAAATAGGCCTCAGGTAAGCTCACCTCTTTTGTGAGAACTTTGCAAACATGGAGGCAGTGAGAGCAAGAGGAAGAGAGAGAGGAGGAGGACGAGGAAGAGGAAGAGGACAAGAACAAAGAAGGGGACCAGGCAATAGACGGAGACATATTTCTGAGGACATTAGGGCCACTTTGGTGGACCATGTCATAAATCATGGCCTGATGATCAGGGAGGCTGGGCAGAGAGTCCAGCCCAACCTGAGTCGCTACACGGTACCATCCATAATACGGACATTTAGACTGGAGAACAGGTATGTCTTCAACGTTCTACACTAGACTGTACCTATGTAATTGTTGCACATCATTCTGCATCACAGTACAATACGATGTAGTCCTACAGTATTAGGTCTATGCTCCTCAGTGAACAAAAAAAAAAAGGTATAGTGCTGTGAAGTACATGTAATACAGTTTTGATGTTACTGTGTACAGTATGACAGTACAGTATGTAAATAAGAACCTAACCAATGACATCATGTTCTTGCATTTTCTACATAACTGCCAGACGACCTCCTGAGGGTAGAAGGCAACGTCTGTTCACCCATGAACAGGAACTGGCCATTGTCAATATAGTGTTGGCAAACTACACCATCCGCCTACATCAACTACGAGAGCAAATCATCGCAGATCACACAACATTCCATAATATCAACCGTGTTAGTATATCGACACTCTGCCGCATCTTGCGTCAACACCAACTTACGATGAAGCAGCTGTACAGGGTTCCATTTGAGAGGAACAGCGTTGGAGTCAAAGACCTTCGCTATGACTATGTGCAAGTAAGTGTTGCTGTACTATACTGTAATATAGTAATGGTAGTAGATTGTGTCCTATTGGCACTGCATAGATACATTCAGACAAAGCAGTATGTGACCTAGGCAGGTGCCCCCATTCTGGGGGTGGGGGTGTGGGGAGGGGGGTTGTCTGTGGGGGCACCTGCCTTGCCTGTAGCTTGTAGTTTTGACTGACTGTGTCTGAAACCAACCCAACCCCCACCCCCACCCCCATCCTTGTGTGAAAATGTAGACATTTCCGCATTTCCTAGTGTCCGTGTGAAATTTACCCTTTGTCAGTTTCCATTTATGCCCCCTCATTCTGCTAACCGAACTCAACTTGAATAATTTCCTGTAATTCACTTTGTTAATTCCTTTAATAAATTTAAAAGCCTCAATCAAATCTCCCCTAAGTCTCCTTTTACTAAGCTTGAACAGTCCAAGCATCTCTAGCCTGTCCTCATAACACTTGTCTTTTATGCCTGGAATCAGTCTGTTTGCCCGTCTTTGGACCTTTTCCAGCGCATCTATATATTTTTTGTATTGCGGTCCCCAGAACTGCACACAATATTCCAAGTGTGGCCTGACAAGGGCATTGTATAGGGTGCGTATGATCTCCTTCGATTTGTACTCAATACTCTTGGCTATGTATCCCAGCATCCTGTTGGCTTTTTTAACTGCTACCGCACATTGACCAGACCCTGACAAGCTTTGATCAACTAGTACTCCTAGGTCTTTTTCTACGTGTGCACATTCTAGTTTTCTACCTCCCATAAAATAATCCTGTCCTATGTTTTTATTCCCCACATGTAGAACTTTACATTTAGTTGTATTACATTTCATTTGCCAGGTTTCTGCCCATTTCTGGATTCTATCAGTGGCGGGCCGTGCATTTCACATCTAGGCCTTCAGTAGTGCTCCGTCTGAATCAATCCACCCCTCAATAACTATTTTATGGCTATAAAAACCATCTTATTGTTTTGAGTGTCTGTTCGGTTTGTTTTTGCACTTTGTTTATTTATCTTTCTTCAGTCATGTTTCATTCTCGTTCTGTCATGCACTTCGGGAAATTCTATGTTTCGGTTTTTCCGTCTTAGTTTCTAATCTCGTTTTACTTCCTTCTTACTTTCTAATTACACTTTGTATATATTAGTTAGATGTATATAGTACTAACCAACTAATCTACTAACATTAGGGATTTAGATTAAGTTACTAACACTACTAATCACTAATTCTCATGTTCCGCTTTATTCGCACGCAGATTTCTTTATGCGTTCCTCCTCATCCCTAAAAAAACGAAACATAGAATTTCCCGAAGTGCATGACAAGACAAGGAGAGGAACTCGAACAGGAACAATGACAGACGGGGAACAGATCGAGAATGAAACATGACTGAAGAAAGATAAATAAACAAAGTGCAAAAACAAACCGTTGCACAAATACACCCGTTGCCGTTGCATCGCAGATAGATAACTCGTGTATCCAGAATAAATGCCTTTACTGAAGAAATAAACCCGGGGTGCTACAGCTGCGACACACATAAAAAAACCATCAATAATAACCTCATAAAATTGCAATATTATTTAGGAAAATAGCAACATTTTACTCACCAAAAATCCTTATTATTTGTACACAAAATCCATCCTCCTTTCTTTCCTCAAAAAGAGTTAAATTACTCTGTCATACAGATTATCCGTACGTAAGTTTTAATTCGCTTTAGGGCTGAAAATGTCCGCTCAAATGGCTGAATCACAGACTGATGTTAATTATATTTTGTCCATGAATACTTATTAAATAATTCCAAATGGTCTGTTCGCTTCCTTTCATAGCTGTTCCCCTGGTTGCGCTGCATCCAGACGTGTATTTTCATATTAAAGCATTTAACCAATCACATTACATCATAGTCAGACACTCTCTGACTATCCAATTAAAGGGTGTGAATACGCTGACGTTACCTAGGCCTTCTAGAAGGCCTTCGTGTCCCCAACTCAAAATCTGATTGGTTGAAGCAACAGTTTGATCAACACTTATTTTATGCTACAGGGCCTGCAGAACGGATTGTGAAGGCCTCCAGGCAGATTTCTTTGACCCTGGCAACAAATGATGGCTGAAATGTGATTGGTTAAATGCTTTAATATGAAAATACACGTCTGGATGCAGCACAACCAGGGGAACAGCTATGAAAGGAAGCGAACAGACCATTTGGAACTATTTAATAATTATTCATGGACAAAATATAATTAACATCAGTCTGTGATTCAGATATTTTTTAGGCCAGCAGAGAAGGCCTTGCAGGCCCTGACGGCCCACCACTGGATTCTATTCAGATCGTCTTGGATTACTTTAGTAGATTCCTGACTTATTTGCTAAGCCTCCCAGTTTTGTATCATCTGCAAATTTAACTAATGTACTTTCAATGTCCATATCAATGTCATTTATGTAAATGATAAAGAGCAGTGGTCCCAGCACCGATCCCTGCGGGACTCCACTTCCCACTATACCCTCCTCGGATAAGATCCCGCCTATTACTACCCTTTGTGTTCTATCCCGTAACCAGTTCCGAACCCACTCTAAAATGCCACGTGTAATTCCTACTGCTCTCATTTTGATAATGAGTTTGTCATGTGGCACCTTATCAAATGCTTTTTGGAAATCTAAGTATATAATATCATACGCCTTTCTCTCATCCAGACACTTGGTTGCTTCCTCCAAAAATGTCAGCAGATTTGTCAGACATGACCTACCCTTGCAAAAACCATGCTGGCTATCCCTTAGGATGTTGTAATTTTCAAGAAATACTTCTAGTTTATCTTTAATAATAGATTCTAATATTTTGCATATGATGCAAGTTAAATTAATAGGCCTATAGTTTCCTGGATCAGTACGGTCCCCTTTCTTATATATTGGTACCACCAGTGGTGGGCTGTCAGGGCCTGCAAGGCCTTCTCTGCTGGCCTAAAAAATATCTGAATCACAGACTGATGTTAATTATATTTTTTCCATGAATGCTTATTAAATAATTCCAAATGGTCTGTCCGCTTCCTTTCATAGCTTTTCTGGTTGCGCTGCTTCCAGACGTGTATTTTCATATTAAAGCATTTAACCAATCACATTTCAGCCATCATTTGTTGCCAGGGTCAAAGAAATCTGCCTGGAGGCCTTCACAATCAGTTCTGCAGGCCCTGTAGCATAAAATAAGTGTTGATCAAACTGTTGCTTCAACCAATCAGATTTTGAGTTGGGGACACGAAGGCCTTCTAGAAGGCCTAGGTAATGTCAGCGTATTCACACCCTTTGATTGGATAGTCAGAGAGTGTCTGACTATTAGCTCAATTAAGTTCATTTTGTCTTCTTATTTCAAATAAATGTTTTACTTTCTTTTGATCAGACAATGAGATAAAAAGTTGTAGTTTTACCTGACAGTTTCGACTGACAACTGCAGTCTTCCTCAGAAGCGTCACCTGACAGCTTGGATGCGTCGTCAGCTGATGTTTAGCAGGCGTGGCCAGCCTGACAGATCTTGATAGATCCGTCAGGCCGGCCACGCCTCCCGCCGTCCGTTGTCCTCTGGAGGAGAGAGTCCCAGGTGTGGGAGAGCATGTATGCTCCCTCGTCCCTGTTGATGGTGCCAAAAATACACAAGAAGGACTCCCCTCTACGCCCCATAGTGGACAGCACCGGATCAGTCACCTACAACCTATCTAAAGCTCTAGTCTAAATCATCAAACCCATCATTGGACTCACAGAACATCACTGCAAAAACTCTAAACAACTGGCACAACAACTCAACAACATGACAATAGAAAGAGATGAGATCCTCATTTCACATGATGTTGTCTCACTATTCACCAAAACCCCAGTCAATATTACCCTCCACATAGTACAAGAACGCCTCAGGAATGATAGGACACTCAAAAAACGCACTAATCTCACAGTCGATAACATATCTGGACTTTTACAATTTGTCGCCAAATCCACATATTTCCAATTCAAAAACACAATATACAGACAAAAAGAAGGTTTCGCAATGGGAGATCCACTATCCGCCATAATGAGCAGCCTTTTCATGGAAGACCTGGAAATCAGAGCCATCACCACAGCACCCACACACTGCAGACCCACCCTCTGGAAAAGATACGTCGATGACATCCTGGAAAAAATAAAACATGGACACACACAAGAACTCACAGACCACCTAAACAACATGGACAGCACTGGAAACATCAAGTTCACCCACGAGGAGGAAACTAACAAGACCATAGCATTTCTGGACATGAAAATTCACCACAAAGATGACGGCAGCATAAAAATCTCAGTATATAGAAAACCCACACACACAGATCAATATCTACTCTGGACATCTGAACACCCCACCATACACAAACTGTCAGTAGTCAGAACTTTATATCAACGGACTAGCATCATCACAGATGAAGAGGACAGACGAGAGGAGGAGAGGCACATCCAACAAGCACTTACACTCTGCCAATACCCTAAATGGGCCATAAACAAAGGAAAACAGCAAGCCCAAAACAAAGAAAATAAACAAAAGGAACGAAAAACAAAACACACACAGAAAACCGAGGAAAACAACAAAGGCATAGTAACTATACCATACATCCGGGGGATAACAGAACCAATACAAAGAATCATGAAAAAACACAGAATAGCCACAGCAGTAAAACCTCACACTAAACTACGACAACTTTTAGTTCACCCCAAGGACAAGATAGAACAGGACAAAAAATGCAACGTAATCTACGAAATACCATGTAGGTCATGTAAAAAAACATACATAGGAGAGACAGGAAGGACATTCAACATTAGAAAGAAAGAACATCAAAAGGAATGTGAGAAGGAAACAACAGGACGACTCACAAGAACACAAAAGGAAAAAGCGGAACAAGAAAACCTAAAATCAGCAATATCAGACCACTGCAAAAGAAACAATCACATCATGGACTGGGACCACGCAAAAATCATTGGGTCAGAAAACAATAAACACAAACGCTGGATCAAGGAGGCGGTTGAAATCAGGAGGCGGGCCTACGGCACCATCAACAGGGACGAGAGAGCATACATGCTCTCCCACACCTGGGACTCTCTCCTCCAGAGGACAACGGACGGCGGGAGGCGTGGCCGGCCTGACGGATCTATCAAGATCTGTCAGGCTGGCCACGCCTGCTAAACATCAGCTGACGACGCATCCAAGCTGTCAGGTGACGCTTCTGAGGAAGACTGCAGTTGTCAGTCGAAACTGTCAGGTAAAACTACAACTTTTTATCATTGTCTGATCAAAAGAAAGTAAAACATTTAGTGTCTGACTATGATGTAATGTGATTGGTTAAATGCTTTAATATGAAAATACACATCTGGAAGCAGCGCAATCAGGGGAACAGCTATGAAAGGAAGCGAACAGACCATTTGGAATTATTTAATAAGTAATCATGGACAAAATATAATTAACATCAGTCTGTGATTCAGACATTTGAGCGGACATTTTCAGCCCTAAAGCGAATTAAAACTTATGCCAGAAATACGACAGGGCAGGCTCGACTTTCAGCATTAGCTTCGATGGCGATAGAAAAGGACTTCTTGATGGAACTGAAACACACGGATAATCTGTACGACAGAGTAATTGAACTCTTTTTGAGGAAAGAAAGGAGGATGGATTTTGTGTACAAATAATAAGGATTTTTGGTGAGTAAAATGTTGCTATTTTCCTAAATAATATTGCAATTTTATGAGGTTATTATTGATGGTTTTTTATGTGTGTCGCAGCTGTAGCACTCCGGGTTTGTTTCTTCAGTAAAGGCATTTATTCTGGATACACGAGTTATCTATCTGCGATGCAACGGCAACGGGTGTCTTTGTGCAACGGTTTGTTTTTGCACTTTGTTTATTTATCTTTCTTCAGTCATGTTTCATTCTCGTTCTGTCCCCCGTCTGTCATTGTTCCTGTTCGAGTTCCTCTCCTTGTCTTGTCATGCACTTCGGGAAATTCTATGTTTCGGTTTTTTAGGGATGAGGAGGAACGCATAAAGAAATCTGCGTGCGAATAAAGCGGAACGTGAGAATTAGTGATTAGTAGTGTTAGTAACTTAATCTAATTCCCTAATGTTAGTAGATTAGTTGGTTAGTACTATATACATCTAACTAATATACAAAGTGTAATTAGAAAGTAAGAAGGAAGTAAAACGAGATTAGAAACTAAGACGGAAAAACCGAAACAGAATTTCCCGAAGTGCATGACAGAACGAGAATGAAACATGACTGAAGAAAGATAAACACTCAAAACATAACAATAAGATGTTTTTTATAGCCATAAAATAGTTATTGAGGGGTGGATTGATTCAGATGGAGCACTACTGAAGGCCTAGGTGTGAAATGCACGGCCCGCCACTGGTATAGCAAGACTGTGACGACCGTGATAAGGACCCAGACGCAGATCAGGGATATGGCAAAAGAGTAGTTTATTAGCAGGCAGGGGTCAAAACCAGGAATCAGAGAATCGGAGGTACAAAAACACGAGGCAGAGAGAAGTCGAAAACAGGTAGTCAAAAGGTCGATATCAAGAAGGCAGAAGGGCAAACAATCAAAATCACTAGGCAGGCTCGGAGTCGTAATAAGAAGGATAGTCTCGGGAAATACAAATTACTCTGGCTTCGGAAAGGTAGGCTCAGGGAAAATTGAATCAACGTACTGACACGGAAGAATGAAAACACTGAACATATATACAGGCAGAGACAGGAAACACAATGGGAAACAGGTGTGACTGGGAGGAGAGAGAGTTAGGAAACACAGGTGAAAACAATGGGAATCGTAATCTAATTACGAGGGGAAACGAAAGACACGGACTGGGAAACATACAAACAAATATACAATAAACGACCTGGGAGATCAGGCAGACACGTGCATAGCTAAAAGGGGAGGTACGCAAAGAGAAACGTTGCGTGCGTATGAAGAGAGAATAGAAAGCTAATCAGGGATAGGATAATGGGAGAGAGAAATGAGCGATAGAAATAAGCGTGAGATAATTAGTGATTAGTAGTGTTAGTAACTAAATCTAAATCCCTAACGTTAGTAGATTAGTTAGTTAGTACTGTACACATCTAACTAATATATACAAAGTGCGATCACGAAAGTAGGAAAGAAGAAAACGAGAAAATAAGCGAAGGCGGAGGAAACCCGGAAATTCTAAACACCCGAAGTGCATGACAAGACAGGGAGTGGATCACGAACTAAGACGGAACAGAAACAGACACGGAGCGGGACGTGACAGAACAATGAAAACACAATACAGAATAACAAATAACGAAAGGGAACAGATGAAACATAAACAACGACCAAAAACAACAGAACAGGGACTCAGAATATAACAAAGACGGTCTTTTGGTATAACCTTAGAAAGTGTTGTCTTGTCTAGAAGCCCATCTTGAACCTGATCTCCACCTAAAATAGTTTGCCCGTCCGTAATATCCCCCATAATCTTAATTACATTGTAAAAGAACTCCGGGTCGTCAATATTTGGTGTGTATATGTGACATAAATTCACATTCTTCCAATTAATCACAACCTCTACACAGATAATTCTACCAATAGTATCTTTTTGTTCTTTTATAAAAGTAAAATTTTGTTCAAATACAGTTTAAAAAAAAATAATAATGCCACCCCATGTTTCTTACTCGAGTATGAATTATGAAAAATATTTCCAACCCAGTCTTTTTTCCATTTCATAGATTCAAGGTCTGTTAAATGAGTCTCTTGTATAAAGGCTATGTCGACCTTTTTAGATTTAGGATATGATAAACACTTTAGTCTCTTACTAGGGTTTTGAGATCCATTAATGTTCCATGTTACAATTTTTAAGTGTGTATTAGACATACACTGCCTGGCCAAAAAAAGATGTTAATCTGTTTCAGAAGGGTCAAATTATTGGCCTGCATCTACTACTGCAACTAAGGAGATTGCAGAAACTACTCAAATTGGGTTAAGAACTGTCCAACGCATTATTAAAACCTGGAAGGATAGTGGTGAACCATCATCTTCGAGGAAGAAATGTGGTCGGAAAAAAATCTTGAATGATTGTGATCGGCGATCACTTAAACGTTTGGTGAAATCATATCGTAAAAAATCAACAGTAGAACTCACGGCTACGTTTAATAGTGAAAGTAAGAGCATTTCCACACGCACAATGCGAAGGGAACTCAAGGGATTGGTACTAAACAGCTGTGTAGCCTTAAGAAAACCACTTGTCAGTGAGGCCAATTGGAAAAAAAGGCTTCAATTTGCTAGGGAGCATAAAGATTGGAGCAATGGAAGAAGGTCATGTGGTCTGATGAGTCCAGATTTACCCTGTTCCAGAGTGATGGGTGCATCAGGGTAAGAAGAGAGGCGGATGAAGTGATGCACCCATCATGCCTAGTGCCTACCGTACAAGCCTGTGGGGGCAGTGTTATGATCTGGGGTTGCTGCAGTTGGTCAGGTCTAGGTTCAGCAACGTTATGTGCCCAAAGAATGAGGTCAGCTGACTGAATATACTGAATGACCAGGTTTTTCCATCAATGGATTTTTTCTTCCCTGATGGCACGGGCATATTCCAAGATGACAATGCCACGATTTATTGGGCTCAAATTGTGAAAGAGTGATTCAGGGAGCATGAGACATCATTTTCACACATGGATTGGCCACCACAGAGTCCAGACCTTAACCCCATTGAGAATCTTTGGGTTGTGCTGGAGAAGACTTTGCGCAGCGGTCCGACTCCCCCATCATCAATACAAGATCTTGACGAAAAATTAATGCAACTCTGGACGGAAATAAATGTTGTGACATTGCAGAAGCTTATCTAAATGCCACGGCGAATGCGTGCCGTAATCAAAGCTAAAGGCGGTCCAACGAAATATTAGAGTGTGTGACTTTTTTTCCGGACGGGCAGTGTATTTAGTTGGGGAAATTAACGTAGGGCTTCCCATGATAATAAGACCTTCTATATGGTCATAATATAACAAATCTAAAGACCTGCCTATGTCAATAACCTTCTCATTTGCACCATTTATGAGCCACCAAAAAGAAATCATACAAAAAAACCGAAACAATAATCAAAAACAATTCATAACACATCCCCCATCCCCAACTTATAGAGGAAGTATAGAAAAAACCTCTTCCTCCAACCCATGTCCCATTAAAGTTGGACCGCAGGGTGCTTACTAGTGGCTGCTCGTTGTTTAGATAAATACTTAATTCTAATTGGTTGACAATCGTGCTTTGTTTTTGCATATCTGTGTGTGTATGTATATCAGAACTGACTCGTCGTAGTTATAAACCACTACGCATACACACTGCAAAAGGGAACGTTACGGAGTTATATTCCCTTTTCTGTTTTCTTCAACTCAGTCTGGGCTTTTGGAAGCAGACATTTGGTTTGATACTTGGAAAAATGCCAGAAACATTGTTGACAAAACACATAGTGTAAAATAATATCAGTTTGTATTTGTTCGTGTATCTTGTATTTTTTGTTTGAATTTTTTTATACATACTTTCCTTTCTGTAGTTTATTGTGGACAGGTGTTGGAAATTAGCCTTTGGCTATAAGCACTTCATCTAATGCATCTGATCCTTGTTTCTAACATTGTGACAATGCTTTTGCCATGAGACTGACAAACAAACAAATAAATAAAATAAAAAATAAAACAGACATTTTATCGTCACCCTTGCATGGTTTCCGAGCAAGGTAACGTTGGCTAATCTTCAATTGTATTGTAAAGACTGATGCAAATGAATATCAGACTAGATACTGTATAATTATCCATCAATGTCATGTGAGCTATTGTATGAATCAAGGCTCATGCTAAACAATTTTAATCATTAACTTAAAGTAATTTATAAACGCTAATTTCTTTGTTCTTTGAATATAGCCCAATTTGCCCATTGAAATCTGAAAAAAATGCCCACTTCCCACTCTTATCTACTGATGTTATATCAGTCGACCAGTTAATGCAGGTTTATTGCATTGATGCATGTGTGTGCCAAAACACGTCTCTCCTCTCATGCAGTAGGACCAGTTTGATTCAGGCTAAATCCCACCCCCCCCGGTTCCCTGCAGGAGCTGCACTTCTGCACAGCTTTGAGACAACACTACCAGAGCTCACTGAGCAGCATAGGATCAGACAGAAAGAAGAGGAACTCAGTGGACTGTGGAGTCTGACTCAACACACTGGGGCCAGAGTGTGTTAATGCACAGTGGGGTCAGTGATCTACACCACACACAATCGCTGATTAAAACAGAAACTGATCTGGGCTCCACCCACACTGGGGATCTTATTAAGATAGAGAGCCTCGACAGAACAGAGCTGGGATATATACCCCACCTGCATCCTGATCAGATAAAAACAGAGGCTACCATAAAACTGAACAAGACAGTGACTTGGAGGACATTAAAGGTGTCACGATTAAATCCAGTGAAAGTTTAATGAGTGAGCTCATAAATATCAATAAGCAATCTAATTTAAATTACCACCTGAGAATTCACACAGATGAAAACCCTTTCAAATGCACACACTGTGGGAAGTGTTTTAGCAGAGCAAATAATTTAAAGATCCACTTAATAATTTATACAGGTGAAAAGCCCTACAAATGTACTGACTGTGTAGATTGTTTGAAGTGTGCATGTAGTTTAATTAAATGCCAAATTTTAAAAAAGGGTGAAAAGCCCTACAAATGCTCTGTGTGGGAAGTGTTTTAGCAGAGCAAATAATTTAAAGATCCACTTAATAGTTTATACAGGTGAAAAGCCCTACAAATGTACTGACTGTGTGTATTGTTTGAAATGTGCACATAGTTTAATTAAATGCCAAATTTTAAAAAAGGGTGAAAAGCCCTACAAATGCTCTGTGTGGGAAGTGTTTTCGCCAAGACAGTCATTTAAAGGACCACTTAAAAAGTCATGCAGGTTAGAAGCCCAACAAATGTATTAATTGAGGAAACCATTTTAACTGACTCAATTGAATACGTTATCTAATCTTTTTACTCTGCTGCCAACCAGCTGAACTGCTCTCTCACCTTCACCACCTTCCTTCCGGTGTAACCGTACCCTCAGAGCGCAAAAACAATGTATCATCTGACTGCATTGTGCTGCTTGTTAGTTTGTTAGCTAGCTACTAACCAGCTACTTCCTGCTGCTGTAGCCAGTAGTTAACTTTAACCAAAGTGATGGGAAAATGCAAGTTGAATGACAAACACAAGAGAATTTTCAGTTACGTATATATTATGTTTTTTTTCTGTGTTAATGTGATAATGCTATTTACAATGGTATTAAAAATATATTTTAAAGTATATTATAACTGATTGAATTGTGCAAATACCCTGATCAAGGATTAGTGCAGTGGATGCACCACCTGAGAGGCTCCATAAAATGTTGTGATGTAGAAGGAATCTTGGTAACATGCGTTGTTGACTTATAAAAACTATTTTACAAATTCTACAACAGGGATTCCCAAACGTGTTTCCTCTCACAGTCTCCTAAAGTGCCCACCCTCTGGCTGATGCCCCCCCACCTTTATAAAATAGTTAATTGTCAAATTTATACAACTCTCATTTGTTTTTACTGAATAACAAATTGGTATTTTTAATAACACAAACTGGTTTGTTTGAATGTTGTGTTCTCAATACCTTTTTAAGACATGCATGGTTACTTTGTCTTTTACGTAATGAGTTATGTATTTGTTGTTGTTACATTATTGTATTTTTTCTCCTGCTCAGAGACTACAGATTAAATTTAGCCTTTGAACTAGATCTGGTACAAAATAGTGGATGCACTACCATCCATGTTGAAAATTGTATACTGTCCCTGTCAAATAAACCCTTATGTCCTGATGAATTCATTCATAATCAATGTTGGAAAATCAATCAAACTCATGAGTCATAAAATCACTCTTATTCTATAACTGACCCTTGTAGGGTCTACAATATGCATTTGAAGGATATATTCAGGATGTCAAACTGACTCAGCAACGAAATCACGTAAAAAAAATAAAGATAGAAGCTAAAGCCTACAGATCACAGAGTAAAAGTGAACCACCGCATCACCTGGCAATTGAAACAGAGGGCAACGACATTAAGGAGCAATACTGTTCCTGTAAAGCTGGGTAGGTCTCTATTCACTATTACAATCATTAAAAAGCAAAAGCAGTAGGCCTACATAACGTTACATTCAGTAGTAAGTTAGCTAGCATTAGCTAACTAATGTAACATTAGTAGCCTATAGTGTGCTGTAATGACATTACTCTGGTTAGCTCCACAGGTTTCTGCGCCCATCTCATCGGACTTATCCATACCCTGGACCTCTGTAAAGTAAAAAATATCAGCAGTGTGTCAGCCCAGTCCTCCACAAGCTTGCCACAACAGTGGCATAAGCCAAGGGATGTAAAAATAATACCACAGCCCGTAACAGCTGTTGTGGTGGCAAAGGCCAAGACGAACCAACGTTAGTAGCGTACCTTACGATAATTTAGGTTAACCAGCTAACATCTGATAACAACAGCATTACATTATTTTACGGTTGATAAGAGTAATTACTTACCTTGGAGCAGTAATTACTTACCTTGAACCCTCAATCAGGGTTTGATTTTGGTTTTGGAAAGGGAAAAAAACGTATATCTCCTTCCAAACTCTCCGGGTAACGAGTGTCACTGTTACAAGTGCCCCAGGCACAACGTTTAACCATAACTAGCTAAAAGTCCACAAAACCAGCTCGAAAATGAAGAAAATCGGAAACTTTTACGTCGGAGTCAACGGAGCGCTGCCATGAACTGTCGGACCTCTGTCGGAGCCTGTCCTATGCTGCGCTGTGATTGGCCAGTCTGCGTTTTGGGGGCGTGGCTTAGCGAAGGGTCAATTAAGCTCCAAGTAATTTTTGTGATTAATCGAAACTCGAGTGGACTGTCGTGTTGATGCTTTTGCATTTGGGTTAGTGCTGGATGTGACCTGGGGCCTGTCTCACTAAGGAAGTTCAACATAGTCAGGGTTTCTGTATGTGAGCTGGCTACACAAAGCCTCATTCATTAATTCATTCACATCTGTGATGACTTGATGAGCTTCATCCAGCATTCCCTGTTAAGCATTGCATTGCGAAGAGACAATCCGCACAGTCCTGTCTCCATTTCGATGGACGATTTAAGGGTGATGTTAGGTCGACCCCTACGACGGGGAGAGTCTGGCGTCCAAAGAAGGACACGACTGGCTGGCTCATTGTGCCGAATGATATGTCCGGCTAGCCGAAGACGACGCTGTCTGATGACACTTGAGATGGAGGGGAGGGCACCGTAGAGGGCGGAGTTTGGAAGGTGGTCCTGCCAGGAAACATTCCGGACAGCACGCAACATCCGTGTGTAGGTACCATCGATGGACTTAGCGATCTTGCTGGTGAGGGCCCAAGACTCACACCCATAGAGGAGAATGGACTCCACGGATGTTTTAAAGATGTTCATTTTGGAGCTTTTGCGGATTGCAGATTGCCAAACATTCCTCAGTGAGTGGAGAGCAGACCAAGCTTGAGCCTTCCTACATTCAACATCGTGGGTCGAGTTTGTGTAGGAGCCCAGGTATTTGAAGTCATCAACTTTGTTGATCTTACTGCTATCAAGCGCTATGATGTCGCCAGCGGTGGAGGGATTGAGGTGAATGTACTTAGTTTTCTTTGCATTAAGGGAGAGACCAATGGACTTGCAACAAGTTTCGACTTTGTGGAGGAGAGATTCTGCATCTCGAAGGGTGTCAGCAAGCAGACTAATGTCATCAGCATAGTCTAGTCTTTTGATGGCATTTACAGTCTCCTCCGGGATTCCGTAAGCATTCAAAATTTTAAACATTGTGGGTCTGTTGATGGAATCGAATGCTTCTTTTTGGTGATTTCGAATTTCCTCAATTATTCGTCTGAGAGCAAGGATTTGTGAGGAGGTAGATCTCAGAGGCCGAAAACCATTTTGGTTGGGGCGAAGGCCCTTTTCCAACTCTGGACGAATACGATTCAGCAAAAGACGGTTATAGATTTTTGCAGCTGTTTGGGTTAGACTGATTCCCCGATAGTTGTCTGGGATGGTCAGGTCACCTTTTTTTCGGAACTGGCACAATGCCGGAGATGCCCCATTCAGGCGGGCGATTTCCTTCCAAGGTTGTATTACAGAAGTGTGTAAGACACTTCTTCAGTTTGGGAAGCCTCCAGACTTCGATAGGGATGCTGTCCATACCAGGGGCCTTGCCAAGTTTCATTTGCGCGATAGCCGTATTGACCTCGGCTTGAGAAAATTTGCCGGTTGGAATATTAGAGTTGGTTTTAAAGATTGGGTCAATTGTACCTTGAGCATTGGTATTATTATCGGAATTCAGAAGGTTTTCAAAATGAGACTTCCATGAGGCCACACAAAGCCTAACAAAAGCAATTACGGCAAACCTGTCTCACAGCATTGGTTATCAGCTCGCTCTGTCAACCCAGATTTTTCCGACCGAGCTATGAGCGCCTGCACACAAAAGGGATGGCTTTGCGGTGATGGGAATGTGAGTGCAATCTATTGCACCAATTACTCTCAGGAATCCTATGAGAAAATTACACTGCACTTAACAGTAACTTTTATTCATTATTGGTAACTATATACAGGTCCATACAGTCAGGTCCATAAGTATTTGTACAGTAACACAATTGTCATCATTTTGGCTCTGTACACCAGCACAATGGATTTGATCAATCAATCAAGATGGGCTTCAAGTGTAGACTTTCAACTTTAATTTAAGGGTTTTGTCAAAAATGTTGTATGAACTGTGTAGGAATTGCAACCATTTTTATACATAGCTGTCACGTCTCGTGTTCGTGTTCCCCGTAATTAGGTGTTTTAGTTTATTCCATGTTTTCACTTTTACTTACCTGTTTCCAGTCTTGTCATTGTATTATCGTTTTCACATGTTGCTCGTGTGTCTGATTGCAGTTCGCTGCATTCGTGTTAATTCCTGATTGTTTCTTGTTATGTCTGATGTATTTAGCTGTGTGTTTTCCCATGTTCGTTACCAGATTGTCTCGTCATTGTATTATCGTTTTCACCAGTTCCTCGTGTGTATGATTGCAGTCTCCGGTGGCAGCTGCATTCATGTTAAGTCCTGATTGTTTCTCGTTATGTCTAAATGTATATGGGCCATTCTTTTATTCCCAAAACTTTGTCCGTATATATATTGTACCATATCTAAAGTACATATATCTAGTAAAAGTACCATCAATTTTTATATTGTATTTTCAGACTCTTTTGGAATGTTTTTCCTCTCCCAAAAATTGTCACTACTGAAACATAGTAATACACTATAGTAAAAAAGTATTATATTAACCTGTTAAGATTGTGTTTCCTTCCCTTCTCTAAAGAGTATTTTTACAATTTTTTCTTGAAGGTTTTCACAATTAAATCAATAAAAATGAAATTTTTACCAAATTTCAAAGTTCAATTTATACAATTAATCAAAATCTAAATGCAATCTTTCTCTGTAAAATGCATAACACTGATCATATTGATTTCAGAGTTAATGATTGATGAAATTGAACATACATTTAACCAATCAGTATCATAACATTTTATGAATAAAATGAAGTATGAATATACTTCATTTTTTACAAAACACCCAGTGTTTCGGTAGTGACTGCACTGTTTTGTTAGTGACCACAGTATTTAGTTTGCAAGGTTGTATCATATTCCCTCAACCTTATTGCTTAATCTTAACTCATAACATGCCTTATGTTGGGAATATTACAAACACACATGTTTTGTGGTCAATAAAATAATTGTATTTTTGAAGACATAACAATAGGGTATATGTCGAGCGTCACGTGACCAAACCGGAAGACGTGCTCACTCACTTCCGCCAGTCAACAAGGTCAAGGTAGCTGCTGTCACTAGCTAACTTGGCTGGAAATTAACGGATAATTGATTTTGTATATGGCCTATTACTCTATCTGAACTTTAAATTCCTTTTAAATTATTGGTGTTCTATTTTATTTTCATATAAGAAATTTTCGCGAATAGGGGAAAATGTATTTTTCAAGACGATTAACGTATCAGAAGCGGGCTAATCCTAATGGTGATTTCTGCTGTGTACCTCAGTGCGCGATGTCGGGGAAGTTCAACTCTGCTGTATGTTTCCACCACTTCCCAAGAGACGAAAATGTAAAACAAGTTTGGATACGTAATGTCAGACGTGAGAATTTGGTCATTTCACGAAGCACCACGGTGTGTAGCAGACATTTCGTCACCTCAGATGTCATTCAGGGTGGGCGACGGCGGTTGAAAGAAGGGGCTGTTCCGGTGTTGTTTGCGTGGAATGACTACTCTCTGCCGGTAGCCAGACCAAGTGTGTGGGAGCGAACCCAACGGTCAGAGGATGAACAAACAGAGGAAGAGATGGATGCTACTTCGGTTCTTCGCTGCCACGATTATCATGCTAGACCAGAACCCGCAGCTTTGGACCTAGCACAAGAGAAAATAGAGGCCCAGCAGCTTGAGATTGAAGAGCTACGAAAGAAGCTGGAGGAGGTTACGCTGCAGCAGTCATTCGCCTTGGAGAGGTTTTCAGGATCGGATGATGACATATGATTTTTCACCAGTTAAGTTAATGTCCTATATCCTATACCCTCTAGATTTGTGTTCATGTTCAAAGATTTAAAGGGTTTATCTCCACCTCTCTCTCTCTCTCTCTAGGTCGTCCTCAGACGAGCCCTCCATCGTTGCTTCCAGTCATCCCGGTTCTCCATACATCTGGCCAACTCGTTGGTGCTTTGCGCTCCTGCGTCTTTCTTGAGTACGTCCACATATGTTAATGTGGGACGTCCTCGTGACCGGTGCCCATGCGTTGGTTCCCACAGCACCAATTTGCTGGCTGGCAGCTCCTGGTGTCTTTGGCAGTGTCCTGCAAGTCTCATTCTCCTGGCAGCTATTTTATCGCTCACCCTTGGTGTTCCATCATACAGATTCTTGTTGGTAACATGTGTACTCTTGCTGATGTTAAGTACTGCACGCAACATTCTGGTGCAGCACCCGTCTAGAGACTTCTGCAGGGTTGGTTTCAGGGTCCAGCATTCACTGCCATATAGGAGAACAGACTCTACCGTTGCGTAGAAGAAGCTAGTATACTAAAATACAGACAAAATAAGTATATGCATGTGAACTTGTATACAGTAATGTACATACACTCACTGGCCACAATAATAGGTAATGTCACACCAGTTTTCCATAAAACTTAAAAAAGCTACCATGTGTTTGTTAAAACTTAAACACACACACACGTATATTATATTGTGTATGCACAACAATATTAGTTGGTTCAATGTATTGCTTGAGGGACCACCTGAGAGAATACCAATAATAGGTTATGCTTTGCTATAAAGGTTAATATATAATTTACTTACACTTTTAGATTTGCAAGCTACCGCCACCTACTGGTATTTTGTAAACAGATTGAACCGGCAACCAGGAGAGTCGCGTGTGGTGGTACACAATCATCCATTTCCACCGCCACAGCAGCAGCTCCTGACAAGGCCACTGATCCACCTCCTCGACCGGTAGGTATATTTCACATTACCTAATTTTGTTGTGTACAACTTAACAGTATTATAAAAGTGATTGTTTCAAAATGATCTATGGTAACCCCAAGACTGGTGCTCCCTAAGCAAGATTGCAGTTTGCAGATAAATCTGCACCTATGAGAACACTACTCTCATTAAGTGTGATGATCGGGCTGTTATTCCCCCCACCCTCTCCCACCCTAGCAGAGCCGATGCCTACCACTGATCGATGAGTTGTTCCTCTTCTTGGTGTACCTGTCCCTGGGCCTGAAGGAGAAATATCTAGGTCATCGGTTCAACATCCACCAGTCCACTGTCAGCCGAATCATCAAAACATGGGTTATCTTTTTGTACACCTTATTGGGCGCTGTTGGGATCTGGATGTCTGCTGAGGAAGTGCGAGCCAAAATGCCAAGTGTGTTTGGCAAGTATGCTGATACCCAAGTCATTATTGACTGTACAGAGTTGAGATGTCAGACCCCTTCATGTTTACTCTTAGATGTTCTCCCAGTATAAATCCCACACTACTCTCAAAGGAATGCTAGGTGTGTCACCCCTAATGCCCATACTTGCTATCAGAGGTTTCTCCGTGACATCAAAGTCTTTATATGCGTCCTCAATCTGTAGCAAGGAGAGGTCCAGGGGGTCACCAACCAAGCCTTTTTGGAGTGTACTTCTGAAAGACAGTAAAAGAGTGTTAGACATCCCATGTCATGTATTAACAAAGGTAATTGTATGGACAAAATGCAGTCTGATGCACCCAGTGCACCCCACTCTAGCTTAGTGCCTCACCTGATCGATTGACTGTTGCACAGCCACTGTTTGAACTCATTTAAATAAACATTTACATTTTTACATTTACATTTACATTTACAAATAAAGTGCCCCAATGTAAAGAACTATGTGGATTCTAAATATTGTCACTTGCAGCATGGCAATTTTGACTTGAGGCTCATCTCTGGCCTCAAGTCCTGCAACTTTGTTATAACAACAAGTGTACAACAGGGGTATTCAATAATCCCCTTGAATGTATGTGCAGTGGTAACATTTTCCTTATAGCATATGAGCCTACAGATTGCTTAGCCCTGTATGATACAGTAATAGCTCATTACCTCACCTGATTCCTCCTTCTGTGAGCCGGTTGGACTTAGGTCTGCTGATGACCATTTTGTGAACAGGCCCAGGTTTCACTCCCTGACAAAAAAAGACACAACATACAATCACTACAAGAGAGAAGAAAAGGAAAAAGGGAAACAGCACAGAAAAGAAACAAAGAAAAAAGAAAACCTGGTAAGGCAAAATATGTGTCATATTTTAAGATACTAAGACAACAAAACAAAATGCATTAAAATATGGACTGCTCTCCTTCAAATAGCCCATGGAAAGTATAAATCAGGACTATAGCAATAACAGAGCAAATTAATTTTTAAGTTGCACTTAAAAAATACTAGACAGTTTTAGACTTCTGATGCTGTTGTTCCTTCGGTTATACTTAAATATAATTAATACCAGGACTATTAGGTCTATGAATGGCATCTCAACACTTACTGCTGTCCTGGGCTTGTGCCACTGTTGCTCTGACTCAGTGCAGGCATGGACAGGGGGTACAACCTGCACATTCAGCTCTGAATAGTGTGCGGTTTGAAACAGCAGGGCAACCATGTGATTACACACTGCAGTGCCTGCCACACATGAACATCGATATGATGTCAGTATGACAGGGTCTGAATCCCGGAGTACTATCTGTAAAAATGGAGAAAACTTTGGTAACATGACACAGATGAGTGTTAATAGAGCAGAGAGCAAAACATATGGCACTGATTTGAGTAATAGGTAAGTTGCTGGGGCAAATGTGATCTATAAATAAAAATAATATCATGGGTTGTTAATACTGTACCTTATAGTGATCAATTTTATTTTGAGAGACCTGATGAATAACATACTATTATGCCACTAGATAATCAATGATTTACAAGAAACTATAATACCGTTACCCCAATAACCTTGCCTATACTCGTTTTTCAGCTGAAATGTATTAACAACACTGAACTTGAACAGCTGTTATTTTGAACTGATGCCTTTATCAAACTTCTCAAAATGGGAATGCTGGTATAAGTCGTGCCTTTTAAATCATGACGATTAGATAGTCAAGAGGGTCCTGATTGTATTGCCAGATTAGCCTTTATACCTTGAGAAGTTTGACATAGCGTTACCATCCTTGAACTGGAACTGATGGTGAACTCGAACAGATCAACCTTATGCTAACTCCCTACTCTCAGGCTGTGGGGCTTCTCGTTCTTTCGCATTGACCTGTGACAGGCTGCCCTGATGCGAACATCGGCAGTCACCCTGTCTCGGTTTGACACTGGTGAAAAATGAGGAAGACCACATAAAGATCTACATAGGTAACTGTTATTGAGCAACCGACCAGCTAACGCTAACGCTAGGAAATAGACAGCTGGCACAGGTACTTTAAAAAAAGTTTGTTAGTACTAGCTAGCTAACGCTAGGTAATATACAGCAGGCACAGGTACTTAAAAAAATGTTGTTAGTACTAGCTAGCTAGCTAACACTAGCGCTAGGTAATAGACAGCAGGCACAGGTACAGGTAAATGTCGTTAGTACCCTCATAGTCATGGATATAGGAGGAAGCGTATAGCTTAAACCCCTTGTCCATTTTGCTCGTAGGAGCCGTAGATGTCGACTTGCATATCCGATGTACATCGGATATACTCATTTTGGGGAGCTCCTGTAAACATCTTGTATAGAACAACGCCATTATCTCATCTACCGGCCGGGCAAGATGGCGATCTGAGCAGACGTATCTAGCTCAGCTCTTTTCACAGTCCCTAAATTCGAACTTAAATTAATAGTAAGTATAATCCAATTTCGAATATTTTAAGTTTTATCTCATTTATAAAAAGTTACCGAAATGTCGAATAGTGCAAATAAATCACTTGATGTGCATAACTATGCTAGTAACAGCAAGCCTGCAGCTAGCTCAAGCATGGAACCAATGGAAGCCAGCGCTAGCATCCCAAGCAACAAGCGTAACCTCCACACGCCAGTAAAAACCCCAAAACAAGACAAGAGGGTTAAAAAACAGGACGGGGACTCCGACTCTCTCTCTCCTGACCTAACAGCAGCCCTTCTCGAGGCGGTGAAAAATCTTACTGCCATGGTAGAAGGCTTTAGCTCCCATCTGAACGAGAACACCCTTGCAATTGCCAATATGGCGAAAAGTCTGGATTTCAGTTTAAATGAAACCCAAGACTGCAAAGATAAAGTGATGATGTTGGAGAAGCAAGTGTCCGTACTCACAGCTGAAAACCAAGACCTCAAGCAGCGAGTGTTAGAGAATGAGAGATATAGAAGACGCTGGAACCTCCGAATCCATGGGTTGAAGGAGAATGAGGGAGAAGACACCAGAGAGAGAGAGAGTTGTCCAGATTATGTCTAAAATCGTGCCTCAATGGGCAGGTAAAATAGAGGAGGTTGTCGATTCCACACATCGCCTTGGAAGAAAAGTTGATGGTAAAAATCGACAGATCATTGTGCAATTCGCCATGAGAATTCAGCGAGATACAATTTGGCGTGCATCCAAGAATCATGTTGCAGTCAAGGAGCACGGATTTCGCTTTACTGAAGACTTGCTCAAAGCCGATAAAGAGGCACGGGATGCAGTGTGGCCAAAGATAAAGGAAGCTAGAGCACTCGGCCAAACAGCTTTTTTCCGCGGTCCCATCGGTTTCATCAACAACTGTCCCATCCAAATGCCATAGTACCAGAAGGAGAATTGGTGACACTGACTTTGTGCAACAGGCTGGGACATTAAGTTTAGGGTTTCTAAGATTTATGTTTGGTGAGTAATTAATAAGCGGAACCCGGACTATACTGCACATACGCTACAAATGTTAATTGACTGTTCATTGTAAAGTTGGTTTACTCAGATTTTCCGAACATGTTGCTACATGTTTAAGTAGCCCCAAGTTAAAAAAATGTTATAACAGGAAGGTTAAGAATAATTTTTCTTCAAGGGACATTGTTTTTGCTAATTAGTTCATTTAGTGATATTAGAGTACAAACACTACCTTAACCCTTTGTGTATTATTTAATTATACGTTTTAATTTTTTAATTTTCTTCTAATTGTTATTCAATATTTTTTTCATGTCTTTTATATCATGCCAGATATTACTAAATAGTTTGAATACTAGAGGTCTACAAAACAAATTAAAAGATAAGTAATCTTTCTATTCTGTAAGGGACTAAAAGCCCATACTACATTTCTGCAAGAAACCCACTCAAATGAAGAGGATGTCAGGTTCTGGTCCAATCAGTGGGGAGATAGAATTATATTTAGCCATGGTTCTTCACATTCAGCTGGAGTTGCTATTTTATTCAACAGGTCCTAGGAAGGTCATATCTTACAAAGCTGATGTAAATGGTCATTGGATTGTATTAGTTTTTAATATTATTTAGAATTGAAACCAATGAACACTAACAGAAATAACAAAGGTTTTTGGAAATTTAACTCAAGTTGGTTGAAGGATGAAGGTTTTTGTCAGCATCAGAGATATGTTGGAGGAGTCTTTTGATGACACTGAAATTCAATCCTATGTAAATGCTAAGAATGTATAGTTATCATTAGGTAATATTCTGAACAGTGCAATGTACATTGTAATTTATATGTTTGTTACCGTTATTTTTATTTAATATTTTCCTTTCATAATCTCTCAAGTACTCAGGTATTATGTTTTAATTAATGATTATTTTATTTGTATTTTTATTTCTTTAATTCATTATCTCTGTATGTGTACCTAAAACTACGTACTCTTGGAATGTATATGTTATCTTGTAATGAGTGCCTTATTGTTAAGATATAATTTTCGAATAAAAGCATTAAAAAAATAAAAATAAAAATCTCATCTACCGGAAGTGGGCAGCCACGTTTAGTAAAACGCGGAAGTCTGTTGCGCATAACCCCCATTGTTCATCCATAACCATTTAAAGTACAAACATTACTTATCAATGGAAAATAATTACCCAAGTGGGTTCAGTAAAAGAGAAGAAGAAAACATTGACAAATAACATTGATATTATGCTGTTGCTGTCAGGCTTCTGAACGCTAACTAATGTATCCTCGAAAGGTCTGTAACAAATAGATTCCGCTAGCCGCGATGCTAATTTTCGCTATGTTAAACTCCATTGACTTATACTAAAAATGTTAGCGATCTAAAAGTCTGCTATTTTTAGCTTTTGGGGTCTTTCAGGATGGACGGGAGGTCAATGGTAAGGGTAATACTGAAAATAGATGATTTAACATTCCATTTTGCTAGCATAACTAAAGAATGCTAGCAAGCACATGGCTAGCAAACAGCTTTGAAGAGAATATGTGTTCCATTTTTAAAGTTACACACTGATTTTCAGACTTTGGAACACATTTATTTCAAAAGTATTTGATTTAGCTACTTACCATGCAGCCATGAGGGACAGGCAGGCAGTGTCACTGCCTGGTCAAAAATGCAGGGGTGTGGCTAAAAACCAGGCTCAGCCAATGGACTAAAACTCTTGTGTTTCGGTAGTGACATGAAAACGTGGGACAAGATTTTTTTTAGTATAGTTTTTTTAATTTAAAGATTAAACCCACAATAAATCTAAATCTTTCAACTTCTGTTTAAACTTAATCATAAAGATCTTTGAAATTACACCATTGAACAAAATATAAAAAATGTTTTAAGTGTTATTTACATACATTTAAATTTAGGGGTCAGAGTTTGGGACAGCTACTTCCCAATAGAAAGTACCCTATAAATGTTTTTTTATTTTTTATTTAGCTTATCACTATCTCATTTAATGCCTTGGGTTTAAATAGATCATAACTTATTCTTAGTAAATATCTATGTCTGAATACTTAATTGTTTTGTTAAATAGTTTTTCTTGTTGTGGGACCGCACTTTGAACTAATTCGGTAGAATGCCCCATATAAGCTGTGCGTTTTCCCATGTTCGTTGCCAGATTGTCTTGTGCTTTGCTTATGCCTACACAACTTTCCAGCGTTCTCTTTGTTTACCCGTGTTCGTGCTTCCTCGTGTTCAGTCCTGTCTCAGTCTCAGTCTCGTTCCCGATCCACCTGTTCGTGCCCCTTGTGGTTCCTGCCCTGCTCCTCTCTGTGTTCCCCAGACTGATTCCCTGTTATCGACCTCTGCCTGCCCATTGACCACATCTTGCCTGCCTCTGACACACCTGAAGCCTGGAACGAACTTTGCCTGTCCCCGACCACTCTTTGGATTCCTGTATTGCCCTGATTGCTCCCGTATGAACTTTGCCTGACTTTGCAATAAAGAACATTATTGCATTCTTGGGTCCGCGCCTGGTTTTCCTACTCCGTTCCTGACACATAGCGCCCCCAACCCCCAATTTTAAGGGCTCAATAGTAATTGGACAAACTAACATAATCATACATTAAATTGTCATTTTTAATACTTGGTTGCAAATCCTTTGCAGTCAATGACTGCCTGAAGTCTGGAACCCATAGACATCACCAGATGCTGGGTTTCTTCCCTGGCGATGCTCTGCCAGGCCTTTACTGCCACTGTCTTCAGTTCCTGCTTGTTCTTGGGGCGTTTTGCCTTCAGCAAGTGAAATGCATGCTCAATTGGATTCAGGTCAGTGCGTTCTTTCTTTTTAAGAATGAACCAAATAGTTGATTTGGCCACACCTAATGGGCCAGATACAAGAACCACTTTTACACACAAATTAGTTCGTAAGTCACTCTGTGAGTGATTTACGAGAATTTGCCGCATTCACCAATTTTCTCGTATTTTGAATTTTCTCTTAGGTACGAACAAGATTTACGAGTGGTCCAGAGCTGTCGTACGAGTCATGCGTACAATTTGCCTGCCGTTCTCCAAAGCAAAACAACTTTGTTTTTGACTAATGGAGTCTATTTCGTTACTTAGAAGTACTGTTGAGTTTGAATATATGAATTACACAATAAATTATAGAATTAATAATGTATAATCATTTTGAGAGTATCCTGTTTGACAATTGTAGGCCTATATTTGACTGTTTTCTTTTCAAATTGTAGGATAATATCATTCATAATTCATTAATAGAATTATATCATTATCATTCGTTTCAATTGTGGCTATTGAGGCTATGGTATAATACTACAATATCTTGGAAGAGAGCGCATCTTTAGAGAGCGCGTTGATTGATTTGCAGAGACAGACGAATGGCTAGTGTCGCGTTTTCGGTTACCACGGGCTGTGCTTCCCTGTCAGTCGCTGTCCAGGGGGATATCCGTTGCAACACCGACAAGGCAACCTTGCCAATTCTGGCACGTATTCGCTCGTCGGTGTGCGTAACGGAGACTTCCTCCTGACCCCCTCCTGTTGCAGTCATGGATCGCCTTGCTTTCGCGAGACGTTTCTTTGACTCCAATTTCATATCACACCATTTCTTTTCTTTTTTCTGTGCAACAGTTGATACTGCGTTAACTGCACAAGTAATTTTTTCCCACTCCTTGGTTTTAACAGGTCTCTTAATTCCACTGTTGACGCTCTTAAATAGTATGTGCTTTCGGTTACTTATTTCAGATTTCACTTCAATCTCCGAACTCGTAAAGTTTTTCTTCTTGGTTTTGTTCGGTGCCATTGTTATGAATGACTTTCCTATGAAAATGGGGCAGTACGCCTAACCTTATATAGCATTATTGGGGCATTAATTGAGCTAATTAACAAATCACATGAACGCGCACTCATTTAAGAAGATGTAGCATTCAGCATGTTTACGTTGTCATTTACGACAGTTTTCTGAAGTGACGAGCATTTGCTGAATCTAACATGGAACACTCGTAGAAGTCACCTCACGAAAAAAAATACGAAAATGTTCTTGCATGAGGCCCAATGTTTTTGCT
The DNA here is from genome assembly GCA_029706075.1 of Aldrovandia affinis. NCBI lineage: Eukaryota > Metazoa > Chordata > Actinopteri > Notacanthiformes > Halosauridae > Aldrovandia > Aldrovandia affinis. Next base: position 190,590 of record JAINUG010000230.1, read on the forward strand.
ATCTCTCTGGTGGGTTTGTTTAGATTTTTCAGCCTAATAATAGCTTGCTTCACTGGCAGTGACAGTTCTTCAGACTTCATATTTAGAGTTAACAGCAATAGATTCCAAATGCAAATACCACACTTGAAATCAACTCGTAAATGAAATAATGAGGGAATAACACACATAGAACAGCTGAGCAGCCAATTGTCCAATTACTTTTGGTCCATTATAAAGGGGGGGACCCACATATAAAAAGTGCTGTAATTCCTACACCGTTCACCAGATTTGGATGTAAATACCCTCAAATTAAAGCTGAAAGTCTGCACTTTGAGCTCATTCATTGTTTAGTTTAATCTCCAGTATGCTGTGGTAGACAGCTAAAATAACAATAACTTTGTCAATGTCCAAATATTTATGGACCTGACTGTATACAGCATATAACTACATGAACTGTAGGTCTGCTCAGGTTCTCAGCATCACCAATGTAATACGTATATGTACCGGTAGCTAAAACACGTAGGGCAATACACAGTGATCCCATGGCTTGGAGCAGCTGTTGTGACTTGTAAGGGTGTTTCCCATCTATCAGTGTCTGAAGAAAATCCCAAGACTCAAAGTGATTTATTATACATCTTAATTGAAACAGGCCATGTCCAAATACACATAGGCTACTACACGCGATTTAGTATGCATTTTGAGATTAAAAGGTTTTGTAGTATACTGACTCTGCTGAGGTTATGATAACAAGAGCGAGATGGCTAACTAGCTAGCTAGAAGTAGACAAAGACTGCTTATTTGCCGTAGTATGAAGCTAGCGACAATCTTCTTCTTTTCGTTTCTTTGAAGCGTGGTGTTTATATGACATTTTCCCATTTCTGTACACAGTCCTTTGCGACTGTACAATCCTGTAAGACTTATCACGAACACACCAAATGGCGGACGTGTCCGAGTGTGGAGGTATAGCATGTAGCCTTACCTTCGTGTTACCGGAACGGATTAAATGGATGTTTAATTAACTCCAACTCTATCTGACTCCATGTATGTTAGCTTTTCTCTCTGTTAACTCCTACTTCTAGAATCGTATAAGCAAATGAGAGACTGTAGTCCCTCGTCTCGCGTAGTGTGGCGCTATACGGGTTGCTATCTTCTATACGAGATGCAGACGTGCCTCTGGCCTGTGTAAAACCTAGCAAGGATTGCGTATCTTGCAACGGCACTAATGTATAGGCGAGTGACTACGGAGTTGTGTGTTAACTTAATCTTAAAACCACAACGTGTAACTGCAGTCTAGATTAATGAGAGATGCTTTGGTATGAAAATGTTTATTAACCGGACTTGCATAAAAACATCAAACAGAATTTGTAACGTAAGAATACAAAAACGGCTATACGCAATGCGCAGGAGTTCGTAATACGAATCTCCGCGACGTATGCCACTTTTCCCTCTTTAAACCCACACATCAAAAGGAGCCATCAAACACCAAATAAGGACATAATCACTGAAAAACGGAACCACTCCCTGCGCCGCTATCTGTATGCGCATCACACTGCCAGGCCGCTGACCGAAGATCATTTGCATTTGCACCGTTCACTTTTGAACGGTGTTCTGAGATCCTCAGTAAGCGCCACCCGCACAACTTCATCAATGACACCAACCCACCGCTCATTACATCAGCTCTCCAACAACACCAAACATGCTTATACTGTACATGTGAATGATGAAGTTTACAGTATAACACATTAAACTCAGCAATGTGGTCAAGTCTTGAGAACAGTACCCACTGTGTCCTGTTTTGCTGACAGGATTAGTGTGGGGCCTGAGACGTCTGGGGCAAAACCATTGTTCTCACCCGTTGGCTCCCTGCTGGCAATACACATACAGTTCACACTCTTTGGGGTCACTTCAGGGCATAGTTCTGTGACCTGCCCTACAGTTTCCCCCCTCTGGTCCCCTGGAACACTGGGAGGTTCAGGGGCCCAAACGTCACAGAAGTGTTCAAAGCCAATCGCGATGAGATGCTTGAAGTAACCGCACTGGACGAGTGTGATGGTGAAGACGAGCAGACTGGCGATGACGCACCCTCGGTATACCCAGTCCCACCATGTGTAGGCATACTGAGCTGAGCGGGTGGAGGCGCTGGTCAGGATCCTGGTGGTCTGCTTAGCCAGGTCGACCTCCACCTGTGCTTGATTCAGGTGGTAGTTGGTTTCCTGGATCAGCCGCTGGACCAGCTCCATGGTGTCGGTGAGAGTCTGTGTGCTTTCTGTATAGAAAGTGTCCTCCCACCAGGGGGAAATGTCAGTGTCCAACTGTACTCGGCCCAGGATGTTTAATTGCCCCATGGTGAAGTCCTCTGACACCTCTAAGCAGAAAGTGTGGTTAGCGGGGCAGAACAGGCCCCCATACCTGAAAGAGGTCATTTCACCGATGACACACCACTGAGTGTGTGACACTTGGATAGCATCAGCAAAGCCATGGAGTGATTGTACATTTATCAATTTGGCGTCATTGAGAGTCACAACTTGCAGTGTGTTGCACGTACAGACAATGTAACTAGCAGTTTCATGACAGCAGGAGCGAGTGGCCATGCAACCAGCGATATGGTCCTACCTGATGACTTACAACTCCTTAGGAGCGTATGGTGGTTGAATTGGCAATGTTTTCCATTTTATTGGAGTCAAACCATCTATGTAATTCCAATAAATCAATCAGATCAAGTAAGGCATGACATGGAGTTTTGCGCAGCCGGAGATCAAGGATCTCCTGCCGTGCAGCTGTAAACATATTTTAGGCATACATTCTACATGCTACTTCATGACCTGCCATGTTGGTCTGGTTGAACATCATATGGCTAAGCAGTAATAAAGCCTGGGCTTCCAACTTAAGTGCTTTGATGATATTATCATCACCGCTAGTTATGTGTTGGAAGCCAGTGGCAATTTGGTTAGTCAGCCATGCAGTGTATTGTGACTGTTTTGTCACTTGGTATGTGTTCGACACTGAGTTACCAGCACCGAACAGGCCGACTACATCAGCGAATAGGTCACGCTTTGTGCGTGCCTGTGATTGGACAGCTAGTCTGCCCTTGTAATCGGCTATCAAATCATCAATGCGTGACTGTAGCCATTTGTAAACGATGTACCTTGACCCCCTTACAAAGTGGTCGGAATCCCTGGATCACCCTTCTTTGGTTCACCCTTCCCTGCGGAACAGAGGCTTCCCCATCTTAAATGGAGGTTAACACTGGTCGTCCCTTGTGTCAAAAACAAGAGGGAAACGTCTTCCCTTGCTAAGACTACAACTTAACAAGAGGATACCAAATATACCAGTCTGCCTTTGTTAGAGAACTTTTTGCTTTAACAAAGGGGCTCCCTATCGGAGGCTAGTTTCAATTGCAAACACCAGAGTGATTGTAAGTGCAGTGTTGTCGCAAACGGGAATGGCCTCCACCCATTTAGAGAACTTGCCAGTGTCTACACGTGCGGCTTGACTGGTTACGTTCCCCAATGATATGGAGGCCACGCACCCCTATTGTGAATTATGACCATAAATCATTTTTGTGTAACAAGTAAGCTACAGCCGAGGTTAATTTGCGATATTTCCTCTTGTGCTCTTTCTTACGGCCAATGGTATTATACCAATTGAGGATATCATCATTGTTAGCGATTACGTCTAGTCCTTTAACACGAATGCGGTTAATGAGTGTTTCTTTAACGTCTCGGCACCATGCATCCATTAGAAGGTGAACTACACTCACGCTACAATTTCCCAGCGCTTCCATGTTGTTTCCCGTGAGGGGATATGAATCTCAAAGTTTTGGGTTTCTACGGTCCCCAAACTATCGTGGATATTTCGATCCATTCTACACGATGTGTGTATATATATGCACTTTCTCTCCCTAACAATTTCCTGAGAAAACACAAAGTACTTACCTCAAAAGACTCCAGAATGTGGCAAGCAGCATTCCTGATCCGGAACACAGGTAACTATCTATCACGTCGGGGTCACCAACTGTACAATCCTGTAAGACTTATCACGAACACACCAAATGGCGGACGTGTCCGAGTGTGGAGGTATAGCGTGTAGCCTTACCTTCGTGTTACCGGAACGGATTAAATGGATGTTTAATTAACTCCAACTCTATCTGACTCCATGTATGTTAGCTTTTCTCTCTGTTAACTCTTACTTCTAGAATCGTATAAGCAAATGAGAGACTGTAGTCCCTTGTCTCGCGTAGTGTGGCGCTATTCAGGGTGCACCTCTCCCCGTAGTCCGGTTTTGTTAATTTAGGGACATAGTCACTTAGTTTACACGTCTACTTGTTTATGTATTGTATTAGGCTTAGGCATTATTTCCTGCATTGAGTGCTTTACTGCTACCTCTGAATTGTGGCTACAGATTTACCTACAGGGTCCTAGTTTAACTATGTGGTTGCTCCTAGCACCCAGGAATTGTACTTCCCACTAGGGTGGCTTTCAGCTAAACTGTTCTTGACTACGGTTAACACTTTGTTGTACGTCGCTCTGGATAAGAGCGTCTGCCAAATGCCTATAATGTAATGTAATGTAATAATGGGTTGCTATCTTCTATACGAGATGCAGACGTGCCTCTGGCCTGTGTAAAACCTAGCAAGGATACAATTGCGTATCTTGCAACGGCACTAATGTATAGGCGAGTGACTACGGAGTTGCAACGTTCTATGTGTGTGTGTTAACTTAATCTTAAAACCACAACGTGTAACTGCAGTCTAGATTAATGAGAGATGCTTTGGTATGAAAATGTTTATTAACCGGACTTGCATAAAAACATCAAACAGAATTTGTAACGTAAGAATACAAAAACGGCTATACGCAATGCGCAGGAGTTCGTAATACGAATCTCCGCGACATATGCCACTTTTCCCTCTTTAAACCCACACATCAAAAGAAGCCATCAAACACCAAATAAGGACATAATCACTGAAAAACGGAACCACTCCCTGCGCCGCTATCTGTATGCGCATCACACTACCAGGCCGCTGACCGAAGATCATTTGCATTTGCACCGTTCACTTTTGAACGGTGTTCTGAGATCCTCAGTAAGCGCCACCCGCACAACTTCATCAATGACACCAACCCACCGCTCATTACATCAGCTCTCCAACAACACCAAACATGCTTATACTGTACATGTGAATGATGAAGTTTACAGTATAACACATTAAACTCAGCAATGTGGTCAAGTCTTGAGAACAGTCCCCACTGTGTCCTGTTTTGCTGACAGGATTAGTGTGGGGCCTGAGACGTCTGGGGCAAAACCATTGTTCTCACCCGTTGGCTCCCTGCTGGCAATACACATAGAGTTCACACTCTTTGGGGTCACTTCAGGGCATAGTTCTGTGACCTGCCCTACACGACAATAAGGAATCGACTTCTGGGGCCGGTTTTTCAAAAGTTTTAATCTGGATCAAACTGATCCAGATTTGGAAATCTCTTTTTCTGCTATCCAGGATCACGTAATCATCTTATTTTTATGCTGGTTTTTCAAAGCAATGTGGGATTGGATTACTCTGATCCGGATTCAAACTTTTCAGGATTACCAAATCTGGATTGCCTGTGGTCTAAATGGGACTATCACAATGTAGCTATGTAAAGAACAACAGGTAGAATAGTGTGGGATCACTCCAATATGCTTCATTTGAACAGAAAATAGGACTGAACGGAACAGCAAACAAACAATATAAACATCCCCTCCATTGTCCATTTCTTGGAAACAGGCAGTCCGCTCATCTGAGACCTACAACAAATAAATAAATACATACTCTACTCACAAATACATTATGGATGTTTCAAACAAGTTTCAAACAAAGATTTATTGAATTGAACTGGATTAAAAAGGCTTAAATATCCCAAATTAATTACTTCTTAGTTATTCTCATGAGTAGTTATTCTTATGAGTTCTTCTTCTTCATCATCATCATCTGCTTCGTCTGCTGTGGAGAGACCAGCTTGTCCAAGCTTGGCCTTTAGGAGGCGGATCTCAAGTCTGGCCTTGGTTTGCTACAGTCGGGCAAGAATAAGCTGTTCCTCTGCTAGATGGATCTGTACTTCTGCCCTTTCAGTCTCTTTTTGCAGAAGTACCTTATAGGCGTCATCTTTCTTTGGGTGCTTTGAGCCTCTCTCTGGGGGTCCTGTGGGAACTAGGCCTTCTGGCTCTACCTGTGATTGACCTTCTCCCTCGATTACAGGGCTGAGATTAAGAATAAATGTTTCTGAAGAAGGCTCACTTTCTGCTGTCATCACAGGCTCACCATCCTCTGCAACACCTTGGATCCCATGCAGAGCTTCCGACATTTTACCTCCAATAATATCAAGGACTATGTCTGTGTATTCACCCCTCTTATATGGCTTGTTGCCTGTTTGGCTGTTCTTGGCTTCAGCGTGGTCTTTTTTTGCCCTGGCCCTAAGATTCTTCCACTGAAATCTTAGTTGCTCTGTTGTCCTCTTCTGGCCAAACCCCATGGCATTCACATGTTGTGTGATTTCAGCCCAAATTTCCTTCTTCATTTTACTGCTCACTTCACCACCCTTGGCAGAACTAAAAGATCCTACCAATGACCTATAATGGCACCTAACACCCTCCAGTAGGGCGTGGGTTTCAGCAGCAGAGAAATTTGGGCTTTTTGAGTCCATGGTTCCACCGCTTTGGTGTAGCAAGCATCATTTTATAGGCCTTGGGTATGATTCCATTAATTGAACACAAGGTGAAGAATATAAGCTTTAATTACAGCCATTAATTGAACACAAGCCAAAGCAAATAAGCTAACAGGTGTGTTTGGGAAGACCAATTTACACAGCCATATGTATATTCAACCTTTCTCAGAGGACTCAGAGAGAAGGTCACAGAGAGGCAGTGACATGGCAGGTGTTGTCCATCGCCACCACAGGAGAAGATACCGTCAAAGGGTGTATGTTGAGCGTATAGATCCACTGCAGAAATATACAAATGCGTATGCTCGGTTTCGCTTCGGAAGAGCTGATATTCAGTATATTGTGGACCTTCTCAGGCCCAACCTCCAACGCAGAACCCAAAGGAGTCACGGTCTGTCTGTGGAGGAACAGGTCCTCATTGCTCTTCGCTTCTATGCGTGTGGGACTTTCTACCAAGTTGTGGGTGATTACATGGGTGTGGAAAAATCAACTGTCTGTGATGTTCTGAAAAGTGTGTCAACTGCATTGGCCAGCCTGATTAATTAATTTGTTTCATTTCCGAAGGATGACCAGATCATCCAGGCCAAGCAGAATGTTTTTCTTTTGGGGAATATGCCCAATACTATTGGAGCAATCGACTGCACCCATGTGCACATACAAGCACCTCATGAGAATGAGTGGGAGTTTGTAAACCGAAAGGGGGAGACACAGCATCAACGTTCAACTTGTGGGCAACGCTGAGCTCCTCATCACAAACTGCGTTGTGAAGTGGCCTGGGTCTGTCCATGATGCGCGCATCCTGAGGGAGAGCGCTCTATATAGAGAGCTCCAAACCAACCGACCAAATGGTATCATATTAGGAGACAGTGCCTACCCTCTTCTACCATGGCTGATGACCCCTTTTCTGGCTGCAAACACGCCTGAGCAGGCACGCTTCAACACTAGATGCACCATTGAGCGCTTAAATGGAGTTCTGAAGAGGTGCTTTGCATGCCTTAACTACTTGAGAGTGGAACCACAGAAAGCATGCAACATAATACTTGCTTGCATTGTCCTACACAACATCGCGACCAGGCGCAAAGTCCCTCTCTGTGATGACATCCCTGATGCACCCGAGCCCGTTGGAGACACTGACCGACCTCCGGCATTCTGTCAGAATGAGGGACCGACTGGACGAGCAATAAGAGATGCAATTATTAGACACTATTTTTGATAAGTCCATGATTGATGATTGTGTCAGTGTGATTAATGTTTGATGAACAAAGACATAATTTATTATTTGAGTTCAATATTGCCAGCTGTTTGGGGGATTATTTTATGGGGCCGAAATATTTATAATTTATAATTTGCTGTACTGAAAGGTTGCTAGCCTACATAGCCTACCTACTTTATGTACTTACTTTATGTACTTCCTGTTGAACAATTCAAGTGAAATTGATGAATAAATATAAATACTGTAAAATGCATGATATAAATGTTGTATTATTTAACTAACCAATTTTAGTTACCTAGTTTTATTACTGATATCCACCATGAATCCACCCTCCTGCTGGGATCAGTTTAATCCAGATTTTTGGGATCAAAATGATCCCAATCCTACCAAAAAAGTTTAGAAAAACCCAAACTCAAGGTTTGATCTGGATCAACAACAAGATTGGATTACGTGATCCAATGCAATTTCTGAATCCTTTTTTTATTTTGAAAAACCCATTTTCAAGATTTTATCCAATCTAATAGCCGTAATCCGATCAGATTACTTTTGAAAAACCGGCCCCTGGTTACCAAAATGGTGGAAAATAATCTCAAAGAAAGAATCTGTAAATGTATGTATTTTTTTAAATTACTGGACCAAAACTAATAGAATCACGTAATCACAATACATCGTAACTGAACAAGTTTAAATATATTCAGGCTTGTAATCAGTTCAGGAAGCCATACATTAGCTACTGCTTTAATTGATTGTAGTCTGAGTCGATCCACTCTGGTTGCTGTGTCGTCGTATGAATTGTTGCTGGTGCACCTGTAATATGCCATATTGCCATGTTAGGCAGTACAACTCACCTCAGAATGTCTTCTTTCTAAAAAGCTGATATTTATGGCAGTGTGGCGATTAAGCACAAATAGAATTAGACATAATTCAACAAACCGTTATTGCCTTCTCACGTTCCCTTTAAGGCTGCGACTAGTGATGACGTGTAGGTCTGTGGACCTCTGGTGCTTATTCAGTTCCTAGTACAATGAGAGAATAAAGCAGCTTCGGATTTCTCCGTACTAAAAACAAAACGTAAGTTTGCATTTGTGTTACAAACGCTTCAGTAGAGATGCCATTGGGAAACCGCTTGTAACCAAGGCCAATGTGCAACAATGCAGGTAACCTAGTGTAATGCGCACAAAACCTAGACTTCTCTGCAGTGGATGAAAGTTCATTAGTTTAATACTCATATATTGTTTAGGGTTTCCATTATTCCCCCCCACATCCATTAATATCCCAATGTTATATTAATTGGTATTATGCTTAGCTGTAGCATTGCAAAGGTTGTACTTTAAATTCATAAAATGATTGAATGGTTTTCCTCATTCCACGCGAATTTCCGGGATGAAGCGGCGCTCTGGAAGCCATTCATTTACGCAAACTTTCCTTCATCGTATTGAAGAATACATTGAACAGAAATGTTTTGAGCATGTCTTGAATTATTTGCTGGTAAGAGAACCCTTTTATTCAGGGATCGGGCAATCAACACGAAAGAAAGCTTCCATCCATTGAAAATGAATTTGAGTTTTGTCCCATACATTGCTTGAGTTATGTTTCCGCTTTACAGCGTGTTCATGTAAATAAATCTATTGTATCAAGATACACTGACGGTGCGCGAATAATCATTCATTAAAGTTTGTACGAAAGCAACATAATCTGAGCGAATACGGGTATGTTTCTTTTAAATAACAAATATCCTATCTGGGCCCGATGTTAAAACCACCCCTTTGCCGGGTTGATATTGTGTTTAGTTCGTTTTTAGCGTCGGCTAGTCGTCAGCAAAAGCGCATTTGGGCTGCAGAACTCTCTACTGCCGCTCTTCCAGACGTTATCCAGGTTTTACCAGAGATTAGTTTAGATAAATACTCTATTCTGCTTGGTTGACAATCGTGATTAATTTTTGCATATAGGCCTATACACGCAAAGTGTATGTATGCACAGCATATCTCAAGTGATTCATTAAGTGATCATAGTATTAAATTACTACGCATACCCCCCAAATCTAGCGTTTGTGATCTCTATTTCCTTTTCTGTTTCCTTTCAATTAATCCGGGGTTTTGGAAGCAGACATTTTGTTTGATATTCACAGAATTGTGACCGTAGACCTTGTTGACAACTCGGTGTGTAAATTATTAAACTTTTTCTAATGTGTTTGTGCATGTATCTTGTAGGGATGGGAATAACGGATAGTTTTGCAACTGGTTAGCCGACATCATTTGCCGGTTAATTAACGATTAGTAAGGCTGAAATGTATAGTTATGACCCACATACCCAACCAGAAATGAAAAATGCATGTGTACACAGAATGAACGTTTATCATAATGGTATTTATTTAGGCTCCTTTCAAAATGCAACGTTCAACATGACAAATAAAAAGTTGTAATAATAATATTATTATTATTATTATTAATAATAATAATAATAATATAATTTATGTCGTAATCTGCGCGGCTCGTAAAATGCGGTAGCCTACACAGCTGGATATCGGGGGGAATAGGACGTTGACATTAACTCAGTGGTGGGCCGTCAGGGCCTGCAAGGCCTTCTCTGCTGGCCTAAAAAATATCTGAATCACAGACTGATGTTAATTATATTTTGTCCATGAATACTTATTAAATAATTCCAAATGGTCTGTCCGCTTCCTTTCATAGCTTTTCCCCTGGTTGCGCTGCGTCCAGACGTGTATTTTCATATTAAAGCATTTAACCAATCACATTTCAGCCATCATTTGTTGCCACGGTCAAAGAAATCTGCCTGGAGGCCTTCACAATCAATTCTGAAGGCCCTGTAGCATAAAATAAGTGTTGATCAAACTGTTGCTTCAACCAATCAAATTTTGAGTTGGAGACACCAAGGCCTTCTAGAAGGCCTAGGTACGTCAGCGTATTCACACCCTTTGATTGGATAGTCAGAGAGTGTCTGACTATGATGTAATGTGATTGGTTAAATGCTTTAATATGAAAATACACGTCTGGAAGGAGCGCAGCCAGGGGAAAAGCTATGAAAGGAAGCGGACAGACCATTTGGAATTATTTAATAAGTATTCATGGACAAAATATAATTAACATCAGTCTGTGATTCAGACATTTGAGCGGACATTTTCAGCCCTAAAGCGAATTAAAACTTATGCCAGAAATACATCAGGGCAGGCTCGACTTTCAGCATTAGCTTCGATGGCGATATAAAAGGACTTCTTGATGGAACTGAAACACACGGATAATCTGTACGACAGAGTAATTGAACTCTTTTTGAGGGAAGAAAGGAGGATTGGATTTTGTGTACAAATAATAAGGATTTTTGGTGAGTAAAATGTTGCTATTTTCCTAAATAATATTGCAATTTTATGAGGTTATTATTGATGTTTCATGTTACGATCTTGTTTAGCTAGCTATCTAACCAGCTAAGTTTATGTAATAAACATGAGCTGTGACTCGAATAAAAATAGCGATCATAAAACAGGTCAGCTAGCGCTTTTTCTTATTATGATCAGTGTGTTTGTATGATTTAATGAAGTGGCTAACTTATTATAGCTAACCACCTTAGTCTTTAACATTAACTTTGTATCATTCAATTTTTAATAACAAGCTAGCCAGCATGCAAGGCAGATAATAACATGGCACGGCAGGCTGCATTACAAAATGTTATAGATAGCATAACTATCCCACACTGAACACAGGCTGGTTCTGCCGATCCGGTCTCGCGGTGAGAAGAGAACCGTGTCTCTCTGGTGGCAGCAGTGAGTTGTCTTTCTGTAAGCACAGATTCTCACCCGCTGTGATGAGGCAGGCCTGGGTCTGTGAGAGGGGACAGTGACCCCCCCCGTCTTCCTCTGTTATGTCCTGTCCCTACACCGTCCCCATAGCCCCATGTTTATACTGCATTTCTGCATAATAAGAATAAGATGGTTTTTATAGCCATAAAATAGTTATTGAGGGGTGGATCGATTCAGACGGAGCCGTGGGGGGTGCTACCCCCCCCGGTCCGCGAAATAAATAAACTGGTCTCAGCTTTCTCTCGCGTGTAAACCCCCCCCCCGTCCGCGGAAAATGAAACCGGTGAAAGGTTGGGCACTGTTACTGCGCTACGCCACTGGGCAGAGCACTACTGAAGGCCTAGGTGTGAAATGCACGGCCCGCCACTGCATTAACTAAACTAAATCAAATTTCCAGTGGAGTCAACCGACCCAGGCTACTGGTGCGTGAGGAAATAATGCGCCCCTCGGAACCGGTCCGTGGTGCAAAAAAGGTAGTTTTTTAAAACGTTTTCTTAAATTTTGCGCCCCTCTGAATTTTGCGCCTGGTGCAATGATAAACCGGTGCCGTAAATGCTAGAAAAGCTGCGCCGGTTAAAATTGAAATGCTCCGTCAAAATGTAGTAATTCTCAATAATTTATCGGTTTTTGGACGCGGTCCGGGTCCGGACCGCGGTCCGCCTGTTAGTGACCCCTGGTCTAGCACATGAGCCATTAAGCAAAGCGTCAGATCACATGGTTATTTCAACCTTTCAATATTAGAGATGGATTATAAACTAAAGTTCTTGCATAGAATATAAAGTTACTTGGTAAGTATAGAGTAAATATAAAAATAGGTGTAAAAATAAGTATAAAGTTACTTCTTAGTGAATGTAAAAAATAGAAGTAGAAAACATTAGAGAGTAATGCGACACCATACTTCATTTTTCAATTTTTTCCCTTTCCTTTTTGTTTTCTTAGCAACATTCATATAAACAGACAAACAACAGATTGACAAAATTCATACAGACAGACAAACAACAGATTGACAACATTCATCACTCCCTTCTCCAGAGCTCAAACATCACCTACATCTCCTCAGGGAATGGGTCAATTCCCAGCACTTCGGTGAAGTACTTGGCTGCAAAGTGAGGATCGGTACGAAGCTTCTTGCCCAGGTTTTCCTCCTCAGGGCGGTCAATCTCGGCCCATCTCCAGTTGCCTGTTGATACAAAATTCTAGAGGCCACACTAGGACTGTAGCCTTTATAATCACTTTTGCACCACACGGATCTACACTGTCTGTGGCCTCACCCAGACTTGCACATGCCAAAATCACCATTACTCCTAATTTCCAATTTCCTTTCTTATTTCTGGGTCTTCCTACAAGCCTTCCATTGTTTTCCGCCTCTGTTCTCTCATAGTTTAGCACACAGGTAAGCATCAATTTTACCATTCCTCCCCCTAGGAGTATTCCTCCAACTACGGCGAGTGACAACATTAGATCAAACACGAACTCTCTGCTTTTAGAATTTTCTTGCATTGTCATTATTGTGATACTTACTACCAAGAGTCCTAATCCTGTAAGTACTAACTAAGCTCTTGTCTCCTCCTCCTCTTCCCCTGAACTATTCCTAATTGCGTCATTGTCCCCCTGATCTGAGGTATCTGGTGTCACTATGTGTAGTTCTTTTAATCTGTTACTGGTTTGTGTGAGCGTGTGTGTGGGTGCGACTGTTTTGGAACAGTGTGCGTAGTGGTGCCAAACCGTATCTCCCTCCTTTTGGACCCGAACAGCTCTGTCCGAAGCTTCAATCACCTGGTACAGTCCCGTCCAGGGTGGTTCTGGCCACTTGCACTTGGTGTTCTTGATCCAAACCCAATCTCCAACTACTAGTCCGGCTGGCTCTTCGGCCTCTCTCACTCCTAGCAGCCCCCACCTTTCCAGATTTCGTTTTCTGTGGCTCTGTTGGCCAGCTGCCAATTCTTTTCCTCCCTCTAAATTGACCCCCCTTCACGCGCACTCTATTTCCGGCCCCCACCAAAATATTTTCTCTTTTCTCTCGCTGGGCATTTACAACCGCGGAACTTTCAAAAGTAAGGTTGTGCCCACACGCTAAAAAAAAAAACTCTAGAATATCTTTCTCAAGGAAACGAAATAAATAAAAGCTGGGAAGGGTTGTACTTAATTCCGGAGACCAGGGAAACAAATAACAAATCAAAACAGATGCAAAGATTAAGCATTCAAGTAAGAATGCTTTAAAGTGCACTAAAATGTGAAAAATCGAAGCTGAAACACGTTCCTGAACAGTAGCGTAATATCAGGACCAAATATAGAAACCTGTAATTATAAGACTGCCCGAAAGGTTGAAACTGAATGGTCTTTAAATAATCTAACTATCAATGTCCCAAACTACAAATGAAATGCTATCGGCGCGCTAAACTGAAATTATGATGGTGGTGAGATAAAATAACTAACAGACTAAAACTGAAACAAGGAAAATTTACAAATAAAGTGCTGAACTTCGTAAACTAAACTATTAAGAAAATCTGTCGAATAAAGACCTTTAAAATAGAAGCAGAGGAAAGGTTATAACAAAGAGCTGGAAAATGAATTAGATTGGGAAATCTAGGAAATTGATACGCTTACACATATCAATAGCCTACGTTTGATTTTTTTAAAGAAATCTACACGAGCGAATGACTCACTGTGGTACAAAAGCTGTACGTCTAGAGGCTATCTGAACCTATTTCGACGTACCCCACTTTGTAAGCTCACTTAGATCCTTCGAGCCTCCCTCTCTCTCTCTCTCTCTGGGGCGCAGCTCCAGGCTGGATCCCTTTCCACTGAGTTCCTTCCCCCCCGACTCCTCGGAGTGAAGGGCTCTCAGCCTCTCTGCTTCCCAGTATTTTCTTTTCAAAAATACTGATCACAGAAAGCACTATTCGCTTACTAACGCATTCGGTTTCAGCTTATAGTGGCCTGACTGTACATTGAGCCAAACGCAGCGGCCATCTCTCATGGTCTTAATGCCATCTGCGATCCGACCGGCCGGTGACCCAGTCGATAGCGATCCCTAGTCCTGCATCTAATCAGGACCCCGTAGTGGCTGTTAACCACCCAGTTAGCAAACGACGGTCTGATCCCTATCCCACTTCGCTATGGGTATAGAAACTTTGACCGTTTTCACCAGCCTTGCCTGTTCACAGAGGTCGTCTCTTACGCTCCTCTGCTAGGTGTGGACTGTCATCCACGTACCACGTACTGCCTGCATACTTGCATGCGACAGCTACGCCAACTAGACGGTACCACGGCAGTATGTCAATTCATACTTCATCAGACACGGGGGCCTTCAGTCTTCTCCCCGGCACTATAGAACATCTTTAACGTGCCCTCGGAACTTTGCAATTCCGCCGCCGCCTGTTTTGGCCTAGGTTCGGGGTGCCTAATCCCCTGCCTAAGCCAAATTCAATTTGATCAGCTGTGTATCTTGACAACCTACAACTCTCTCTAAATTTATGACCGAAGCGGTGTTCCGACTCCTTAAATTTCTATATAATATACGCCATTTAGCAGACGCTTTTATCCAAAGCGACTTACAGCAGTGAATGCATAAATCTTTTCAGTATATGTGGCCCCAGTGGGGATTGAACCCACAACCTAAGCGTTGCCAATGCTGTGCTCTACCAACCGAGCCACAGAGAACCATATCCCTCGTTCACGTTCCAACAAATAGAAGATAAATCAGAACTACCTGTTGGACCAATATTTTTCCATCAAACTGGACCACACAAAATAACCAACTTATTCCAATGTAAATAAGCAATGTATTTTGTTTCCCACACTGTGTCTCGCACATTGACATAATTCGGTACAAACTCTCGCAACGGATAACTTCCCACTAGCCTTCCCCGTACCTAAACTCTGTATGTACCAATGCCTATGCAAACAAAGTGTCTCTCTTCAATACCATCATCAGCGTTCTTTTAGCAACACATGAAACACAATCAACACATAATTTCATGCTCTTATATCTAAATTTCTAAATTACGACTTCTCGATATTAAGTCCCCATGTATTCTAGTAGGGCCAGTAATGTGTGCGTTTTTACTTTCTTTATTGGGGAACAGGGGTAATCCTATATGTCATTTATTCATTAACTTTATTCATTTTATATGTCCCTTATTTCGGGCTCATTTGACTATAATTCAGGGCTCATTGGCCACGGCCCTTATCCTACTGGACCCGTGGTCTCGACAAGTCTTATTGCATTATTACCGTATCTCAGACAAACTATATACGCTTATAATAACAATATTACAATTCCACTTCCCAAAAATAACCCTTATCTGTAATACTGTAGGCTGTCTAACATTTAGCTAATATCTCACACATCGCGTGCGCTATTTACAAGACAAAAAGACTTACACCTGTACAGCAACCTCACGATTGCGAAGACATTCATAGAAAAGTTCGCGAAGCGCGCGCAAGATCACATAAAATGCAAACAAGACCTGCACGAGATACCAGATCTCGTAAAGCACATGAAAACCCCATTTAACCCATAGAATATTTGCAGGCGCCATTTGAGCTCACAACACACTTCTCACAAAATTGCCGGCACATTCCTACGTTTTGACCTATTTTGGACTGCCTTTGTTGCCAGTCCTAATTTATTTACTTTAATCTAGACACACAAAGAATTGTCGCAAGGTCCAGGTACAAACCCTTGAACCTCACTTCAATTTACAGTATTGTGCGTTGACACTGGGTGTGCGTCGTATCAACACATCAACACTCTAGTGCTTGTAATGCCCCCTTACCACAAAAGTGGATTTGCACGGTTTTGTCAGCTGACAGGGAAGCAATATTCTGAGAGACAACCACTAAACTAATCGGTTGAGATACTGACACTTTATTATTATTATTCTCTTTTTTTATTTTTTTTATTTTTATAGTTTTCTTATCAAAAACAGTGTCAGTCGATACTAGTATCTGTGGGACCTCCCCACTATGTCACTTCACATCACTTTAGACTGTACGTATTCCTTTCCCATCGGGAAGGCTTCTCTGCCACCCACAAATTATCTGACTTGAATCAACTGGCCGCGCATGCTCAATCAACTTGCAAACAACTCGTATTTGGGTTCGAGAGCGCCCGTACGTCTTTCCCTAACTATTTAAACTATGTTGTCTCTCTGTATATTGTTGCGTTACAATCTATTTGTCTCTTTTAATATAATAAACAATTTTAAATGTAGACCTTCTCAACCAACAGTCAGACACTTCACTATTCTAGACTAATGCAGATTTTGTGAAAAAGGTTCTGCTTACCTTTCAGATTGGCCGGCCTTGTAAGTGTCTGATTGTCAGCGATCAGGTATTCTGTCTGAAGACCTGGTTCTCCTTTCCACTCAGCCGTGGACCGGACCAGTCGTCGTCTCCTCACTCCCTCCTGCATGTCGGGGTCACCAATTTGTTAGCGTGTTCCAGGAGGTATTTGTGAAGAGTCAAAATACTTAGACCAAATTAACATTAACTCAGTATTTATTAGAGACAAATAGATAATAACAGGAACAGAAGAAAACTTAGCAGACTCTCAACAGATGTGCTCAGTCGTCTTCCGGGAGCGCGCTCAACCTGGGGCCCCCCGAACCTCGTCCTTTGTCCCCTCAAGTCCTTGCTGATTGGCTGACCCCCTTCGGTTCAGGCTCTCCAATCAGCAACCAATTACGCTATCTGTCTTCGTGCATAGTAGGCACTGTCTTCGTTCTTAACCTTGTGGAAGCAGGTGCAAGATTAAGAAAACGGGCCCCCCCCGGGCTAGTCTGCCACTTCTGCGAGAACAAAGGGTCATAGTTGCGAAAACATAATTTCTGTACATTAATTCACAGACAGGTCAGAAGACAAACACACTAATAAATTTCCACATCAGTCAGTCCCCAGGCATCAACAACACTATTAAGGTTTTCGGCTACATTTTCGGCTGTGTGCCTAACTGGTAGATTTTGTGTCAGCAACACCACAGATTTAAGCTGCCAGTCTTGATTGAGGTAATGGCACGTTATTGTTATGCAACTTTCTGTTGTCAACGCTGTCCAGCAGTCTGTCGTAAGAGCAACATGACTGACTGTAGACAACTTTTCTTTCAGCTCAAGTGACTTCTCTTTATAGTGCTGTTCAATTCGAGAGGTGACTGTTCCTCTTGATGGCATAAGGTATTTGGTTCGAGGTAGTTGACTAATTCACGGAAGCCGTTTCCTTCAACAATGTTAACAGGCAGCATGTCCACCTCAATCATTTTACAGACTCTTTGTGTAATTTCTTTGGACCTCCACCCATCACACCTTCTTGCCCCTTGCATGAACATGGACGTGAGTGTCGTTTGTTGCCTGCCTGTTTTGTCTGCTTGGACGCACCGTATTTTAAGTGATTTAACATGTTGCTCGTGCTGCCGCTGTATTTGAGCACCGTTTCGCAAAGTGTATACTCAACTTTGTCATCGTCCTTCTTTCTGAAATGATCCCAAACCGAGCTACGCTCCGTACGTTTCATTTTCCTGTGGGTAACGTTAGCTTTTTAGCCAAGCAGCACTCTCGCTCGCTCTGATCAGCTAGCAGCGTTCCACCTACCGGAAATGCAGGACAACCAGCTGCGAGTCAAACTACTACGTTATTGCGCATCCCCGAGTGTGTTTAAAATAATGACATCTCCCCCATTATTTAACCAAATAACATTGGCAACAAAATGCGGAATATGTATTTATTATTATGAAAAATTATGCAAATGAACCAATACGCCGTTAAGCATATTCTGATATTTTTTATTTTGTGGCTAACCGGCTAACTGTTGACATCCCTAGTATCTTGTAATGTTTGCTTTCATATATTGATAAATACTTTCCCTTTTGTAGTTTACTGGGGACGGCTGTTGGAAATTAGTCTATTTTAGTCTTTATCACTGTAACAAAGGGTTTGCTTTGTCCTTGACAAATATTTTTTTAAAGTAATTTAATCGCATGGCATGGTTTGCTATATAGCTAGGTAGCGTTAGCGAACATAACATTGTTTTGTAAAGACTGATGCAAACGAATCAATGAGACTAGATACTGTATAATTATCCATCAATGTTGTGTGAGCTGTCATATGAATCAAGGCTCATGCTAAACTAATTTAATTGTATTAATTTACAAATAAATTAGGATTCATAAATGACTGTATTTATTTTAATATTGCCCAATTTGCCCCCAGAAATCTGCAAAGAGCTCCAAACAGCTGCATGGAATCTATTGTAGAAAGTGCCAAGTTATATCAGTAGATGACCAGTTTGGTGCAGATGCAAGTTTGTAACACTGACCCATGTGTGTGTCAATAAGAGCGCATGTATGTGTTTCCTTGCAGGAGCTGCACTTCTGCACAGCTTTGAGCAGCATTGTGATGCAGGCAGGAGTCTGTCTGAGACAGGAGGAACTCAGTGGACTAGAGTCTGTCCACATGGCAGAGTCAGAGACAGAGTGTGCTGCACCAGGACTCAACACACTGGAGCCAGAGTGTGTTACAGCACACATCGGGGTCAGTGATCTACACCACACACACACATCACTGATAAAAACTGATCTGGGCTCCACCCACACTGGGGATCTTATTAAATCAATCAATCAATCTTTATTTTTGTATAGCGCCATTTACAAACAGGTTGTCACACAGCGCTTCACAATTGGCATTTTCCAGAGGGAATCAAAAAACCAGAAAACCATTGGAACCAATGTGGGAGACTGGAAAATTATTCCCTGACCCCTTAAAAGGCGGTCGAGATGAACTCCTGGAAAATTGTGGGTTACAGAGAAAAACAAAACAAATAGTCCTTGAGGCTCATGAGGCTTAACAGACCACCGGAAGGGCATTCTAAGTGTAGGGGTGGGGTGGACCTCATCCCTCCAGATACCAGGGCAGGGCGGGGGATGGAACCAGCAGCTAGGGTCCGGGCCGGTGGCATCCGGTTAACACATGGCAGGGGTGGGGGGTTGACTCTGGGGCAGGTGAGCTCCGGGCAGGTGCCACGAAGCCAGGGAGAAAAGAGGAAAGGTGCAATTATGAATATGATAAATATCACACCGGATCAGGGGAAAGAGTAGAGTGATAACACTTTTGCACCAGCAGAAGTAATCTAGGGCAGCATAACTAATTAGGTGAGTGGCACAGGGAGCACGCAGCCATGAGGGCACTCAGAGACCATCCCACCACATCATCAGCAGTCCTGATAGGGGCGGATCATCACTTATGATTGATGACAGTAAGGATAGCTCATTGCACCAGAAGGCTCTATTGCTACGCCCCCTTATTAAGACAGAGCTGAGATATGTACCCCACCTGCATCCTGACCAGATCAAAATAGACTGATGATGGAGGCTACCTTAAGACTGAACAGGACAGTGACTTGCAGGACATTAAAGGTGTCACTATTAAATCTGATCAGGTTAAGTGTGAATCCAGTGAAAGTTTAGTGAGTGAGCTCAAATATAAATAAGCAATCTAGTTTAAATGACCACCTGAGAATTCACACCGATGAAAAGCCTTTCAAATGCCCACACTGTGGGAAGTGTTTTAGCAGAGCAAATAATTTAAAGATCCACTTAATTCATACAGGTGAAAAGCCCTACAAATGTACTGACTGTGGAGACTGTTTTAAGTGGACATGCAGTTTAATTGAACATCAAATAACTCATACAGCTGAAAAGACCTACAAATGTACTGAGCATGGGGAGTGTCTTAACCAAGCAGGTAAGTTAAATAACCACCTGACAATTCATACAGGTGAAAAGCCCTACAATTTTCCTCAGTGTGGGAAGTCTTTTAGACAAGCACATAATTTAAAGAGCCACCTGAGTATTCACACAGGTGAAAAGCCCTGCACATGTACTGACTGTTTAGTGTTTTAAGTGTACATGCAGTTTGATTAAACACAAAATAATTCATACAGTTGAAAAGCCCTAATTGAGGAAAGTGTTTTAATCAAGATGCAGTTTGTACAGGCACGTGAGAATTCATTCAGGTGGGAAAAAAAACAATTGTACCCAGCTTGTGACTCAGTTGATTAAGTTATCTAATTGAATCTGACACAGGATAAACATCAGCCTCTCCTTTTTACTCTGCTGCCAACCAGCTGAGCTGAACTGCTTTCGCCCTCACCGCTCGTTTCCAGTGTGATTGTACCTTCAGAGCACAAAAAATGTATCATCTGACTTCATTGTGCTGCTAGTTAGTTTGTTAGCTAGCTACTAACCAGGTACTTCCTGCTGCAGTAACCCATAGTTAACTTTAGCCAAAGTGATGGGAAAATGCAAGTTTAATGACAAACACCACAGAATTTGCAGTTACCATATTCCATAGTTTTTTTTGTGTTAAGGTTGTAGGGTGCTATCCCACTAGAAATTATAATTCTAATATGGTTGACACCACAATGTAAGGCTTGTTCATTCTTAACAGAGTAACAGCCCAAAATACCACTATTCTTCTAATATCAGTCTCATTAGGTTTTGTATATTGGTCTCATATACTTAACTATCAAATTGGAATTTCAATTAATAATTACATTCATAATTACAATTAAATTACAATATCAAAGTCAAGTCAAAGTCAACTTTATTGTCAATCACTGTATATACACGTGTAAATAGGTATAAATATAAAATATGTACATGGTGCAAATAAATACTGTGCAAATATGGATGTAAGTTACAGTTACAGTGCAATAGCAGTATTGATTCAAGTAAGTATAAGGATCTAGGTAAAGTGGCTGTTGCCAATAGTCTGTGCATGTGGAGGTCAGGTCAGGGGGGCGCAGGTGGGGGAGTGTTCACCGTAGTGGTGTCATAGTCCAGAGTCTATGGGAGCAGGGGGCAGAGGAGGAAGCTACCCATGCAAAACAGTTCCGCAAAACGGTACAAGTATGTGAAGTTATTCAGAAACAATTTTTAAGCACAGAATTTCTCTATCAATCCCTCCTTTTTATGATTTTATCCCATATAGTCATAAAATACTTTCACATTTTGCGCGTAACAAGTTTATTTCAATGCAGAAGCTTAAACATCTTTAAACAAGTTTTGCAAGGCCATGGCAGTATCGTCATAGTCTGGAGAATCAATTATCTCTTCATTCCCAGAGTCAGATTGTCCTTCTTCAGAATCTAGGTTGTCATACTCATCAGTTTCCCTCTCCTCCAGGGCCAAAGCCTGATACGCTGGGGTACTTTGCATCATTTGGGTGATCATCATCAGTCATCAGGTCTTTTTGTTGGGCCAGGGCTAATTTCTTAAGACCTTCCATAGCTTGATCTATGGTTTTACCATCCGCATCGTTATCAGGTATGTAGGTACAACACGCAGTTCCAATTATGTGGCATACTCCTCCCTTGGAGGCAGTCATGAGGTTCAGGACCATACGATTTTGAATTGTCATTAATCTAAGTGCAGTTAACTCGTTTTTTTCCCCTCCTTTTATTCAGTGTGAAATTGATCAATGCACTCAGGTGGTAGTTTATTGTCTCTACCCTTAACATAAATTTTTCCACCCCCATTTGGGGAAAAAAACGAAGAACCGCTTTGTTCCCTGTACTCCAAAGTTTGTGATCTTCTGGAACATTACTTCCCCATATTGCATCATGCTTATCCTCTAAGGATCTTTTTGCACGACCCTGTGTTTCAGCGCTTATTACCCATGTATTGTCAGTTAGCATTACATATGCACAAGTTCCATGCCACTTCTTAGGCAGAGCTATGTACACATTGTGTCCGCAAAGCCAGTACCACCCATCCACTGCCCTAGTGCCGTTTTCTGTAGGTGCTAACGTGGAACACCTTGTCTACTTTAAGGGCGTTCCGGTGATTCTATTCTTACAGTAGGAGTACACTGTCCCATCGCATTGGGATGTCTCCCCCACCGGGACTGTTCCCTTCCCTTGTACACATTTTATAAAGGTCTTATGCGGGGTATATGGTACTACCATAATGGGCGTAATCAAATGTTGTCGTGAGGTTTGTAATAAACCTTGTCAATCAGTGCAATTTATTCCCGTCAGTATATTCGTAGCAGTTCACTTTGGTTGTGATTTTGTGGGTTGGGTCAAAGTATTTAAGTGTTCCTGTATGAGTTGAGAGCCCTATGGCACATGTTACAGTCCAGGACACATTTATTCCAATTCCCGGGGGTTGGTCCACAGTCACCCTTGGTGCTACGGATGATGCCGGTAGATGTGTGCATACGTAACAGTTGGTCTTGTTTACGCTCTGTGCTGTGCTTTTACAAATCTCTTCCCTCTTACCGTGATTATCATCAATATGGTCAAAGACCCCACTGCCCGCCACTGGAGGTTCGCCATAGCTGTGTCTAAATCCCAGTAAGAGGGTTGTTTGCTTCACCGGTTTTGAGACAGGTGTGTTCTATATTTCACACCTCCCTTTGTAGCCAGACTTCTCCCTTCTGAGCACAACTCTTTTAGGTACCTACTCACCCTTTGTTACCTTTTTACAGTGGGACAGATGCACCCAGGTGGATCGCTCGGCAATCTTTACTGCTGTTGGAGTTGTTAGTAGCACCTGATACGGCCCTTTCCACGGCCCTTTCCACTTTGGTTGATGCCACGCCTTGTGCCTTGGATCTTTAACCAGTCCCCGACCTGCAGCTTTTCTTTTGGTATTCCAGCTGTAAGAGTTTACACATTTCTTGTTTATTAGATAACATTTTCTTCATATACTTTTCCAATGTGGGATTATCCTCTAATATTCTATCTCCAAATTGTGGTAGGTGATAGGCTTTTCCCATCTAGGTATTATTTCTCTACAAATTATTTTTGCCATGTGCATCAATTTTTGAGGTAGGGTATGCTTCTACCCAACCTGAGAATGGGTCAATCATTACTAAGTAGCTCTTTTTCCCCTCACTTGGTGTGAGGTGGATGAAATCCATCATCCAAGATTCAAATAGTCAAAACATGTTAAACACCTTTTACAAAAACATTTTTTGTAGTTTGTAAATCCAAACGTTGTATAACGTTTGTTTATCATATCTACCATCCCTCCTCTTGAGACATGACATATGCCATGACTCAACTCTGCAGCTATGGTAAACAAAGATCTCGGTAATACAGGTTTCTTTTCTGGGCCCACCCACAGGCCCTGCTTCATGTTGCATGTCTCTCAAGAGAGTGTAATCGAGAGTGATGCAATCAATCTCTTTAAACACTCCCTGAGTGTCTGCAGCTGCTTCTTTTGCAGCAGAGTCTGCGAATGCATTCCCCAGGGGCACCTCATCTGTTCCTTTCGTATGTGCTGCACATTTACATATAGCCAGTATTTGGGGTTTCTGTAATGCCACAATCAGTTCCAGTATCAATGGTGCATGCGTTATTGGTTTACCCTGTTGAAGTCATTCTTTTTTCAGGATCCATCCACATAGAATGTTACTTCTGCGTCATGAATGGGTGTGTCCATTAACCCGGGGCGTGCTGCCACAGACCTAGATGTTTCAGCTACACAATCGTGAGGATCTCCATCCTCAGCAGTTGTCAGCAAGGTAGCCGGATTAAGTGTGGTGCATCTTACAATTGTTAGATTAGGAGCTGTTAGTAGAGTCGCCATACAGCTCAGCTGTCTTGCTGGTGACAAGAATGTATGTTTTGTTTGCAGTAGTAATACAGAAACTACATGTACCATCAGTGTCAATGGTTGGTATAACACTATGGTTTGTGAGGCTTTTACTGCTAATGTTGCTGCTTCTACAGCTTGTAGACAGCATGGCAGTCCTCGTGCTACAGGATCCAGTTCTGTGGAGTAATAAGCAATTGGTCTTTGCTTACCTCCAAACCTGTTTTACCTGTTCAAAGGCTTCTTTGACTTCAGGAGTCCATTTGATTGGATCTCGAGCCTCCATTGGTTCGCTGTAAATACAATCTAACAGTGGCTGCATCAATTGTGCATAATTACACATCCATCATCTGTTTTTTTATTTTAGGCTTTGGGGCCTGCAGTATCGCTGTTTTCCTATCCGGTAATAAGGCTCGGCCTCGAGCTGAGATAGCGTGTTCCAGATATTTTACTTCTGGCAGACACCACTGCAGTCCCCCCTTGCTTATCTTGTGGCCTTGTGAGGCCAGAATGTCCAAACATGCCTTTGAGTCTATTTCGCAGCGCTCCCGAGAAGGAGAGCAAATCAATATGTCGTCTACATACAGGAGAAGTTGGCTGCCTTCTGGTGGGTCAAATTGTGCTAGGTTTGCTTCCATCGCCTGGGAGAAGATTGCAGGGGATTCTACATATCCCTGTGGACACCTGGTGTACGTGTACCTTTTCCCTTCATAGGTGAATGCAAACCAGAATTGTGATTCTTTAGCCACTGGAATAGAGAAAAATGCATTAGCCAAATCAATTACAGTAAAGAATTGTGCATCTGTTCTCATGTCATTTAACAATGTGCTTGGATCAGGTGTTATAGGTGCTCTCGGTATAACTGCGTTATTTACCATTTGCAGATCCTGTACCAACCTCCATCCAACAGAGGGTGCAGCTTTTTAAACTGGGAACAGGGGAGTGTTACAAGGTGAATCATTACATATAATAACGCCTTTCTCTAGGAGACTAATAATTATCGGTTTAATTCCTTTCACTGCTTCAAGTTTAAGAGGGTATTGTCTCTGGTATGGTCGGTAAGTCCCCTTGGGAGTTATAGTTATGGGTAACACTCCTTTCATAAGCCCTACATCAGCTGGTCCTGCAGACCAGAGTGTGGGCGGTAAATCTTTTAATTTCTCTTCCTGCTCCTCAGTTAAAAATGTGTGTCAAGGTTTTTGTGGGGGAGACTGAATCTGCCTTTTTCTTTGTCCGTGCACTGTCCAATTCAGTTTTTGAGAGTAAGTATATGTACTGTCAGAATAGAAAATGCCCTTTTCCGCAGTCTCTTTCCAATCTCTTATTCGTTTAATTTCTTCTACTTGATACCCTAGTGACTTCCATTCCAACGTTGCATTTTTTGCTACTAATATGTGCGGGCATAATCCTCTAAACCCTTTGTCATCTGGATATTTTAAAATCACAGATGCTGCCATCCACATATCCTGCCAGTATAATGTATCTAGAGAATAGGAAGTAGGAGATTCTAATTTAAACTTTTGTTCATACCTTTCACCTGGTCCTGGTTCCTCTCGGAAATACATTGTACAGTGCAGATCAGATGGGTCATGGATGTCAATTTTATTAGGTTCTAATCTGTCTACAATGAATGCGTCATTTTTAACTTTTATTTTATTTTTTTATTTTGAGCTTGCTGTACGGTTCAAATTTGCAGTTGTGTATGCACACAGCGTTGCACAGGCAAAGTATCAAAGAATGGCATTTTTACAACCTTGGATTTCTGTCTGCACTCACAGACATCTTCCCATTCACATTCGGCCATTTCCGATAATGAAATATGCGGCCGCCTGATTTCTTCAAACAATCATTTCTGCTCTTCACTCAAGTTTACTAGAATTCCAGTAAATTTCGGTCAACTATGTATGGTGCCTAAACATCTCGTTTCGTTTATTTGCGGCATGTTCCAGAAACACTCATATTCTAAATGTCTTAGTCAGGGGTAAGAAGAGAGCAGTGCTATAAGAGTTCGCTGGGGCTGTCTGCTCGGACAGAATAAATTCACACAGTTGTGCATGACTGGCAGTATATCAATTCCCATGTGTAATACCAATCTATCAATTGTATAGGATTCCCAAAACTATTTCCAATAGTACCTATACAACCCATTTTCGTCACATTCAATAGTATTTTTTTTTTTTCATTTTAATTGGTCTTCCCTAGCCGTTCGCTCGAAGTGAATAGCATGTTCTATTATCACTTGCAATCGGCACGTTGCCCACGTAATTACATATCTTTTAATTAACATTGTTAATGCAGGAGTGAGGCCGTTCAGGAACGCATTTTTCAGCTGTTGTTCATAAACCCCATCGTTATTATTTGCAGGTGGTTCAAGACCACTGTTAGCATTAAACACTTTTTTAAGACGGGTTAGGTACGCCATTATCATTTAGTTTTTATTTTGCACACAGTCCAAAATTTTTACGTACACTTTTATTCACTCATACTCAGGCGCAATTGCATTCATGTCACATTCATTTTTTATTCACTCATACTATGAATAAACACTCCGCTACTTTTAGTTTCTTTTGTAAATTCTCCCCAGGTAAATCCCAGAGGCAATTGTTCACAAACACTTATAATAATAAATTATTTGTCATACCTCAAACCTCCCCCTAAGAAGTTCCACGCGTAACCCTTACAGGCTTTAGGCTTCTCATCTAATACCTGTTAGAAAACAGTTCCTCACGTGTGCTGTTTTCGGTGCGTTAGGCTCCAACCCAACAAATTGGAGACACCTCAGGGACTTGAACCCCGTCCCGGAGACCGGGAGTGTCACCACCTAATTAGGCATACACCGCCGCAGGGACTTGAACCCCGTCCCGGAGACCGGGAGTGCCACCACCCAATCAGGCATACAACCCCCGCCACTAAAAAGTTCCATGCTCACTATTTTCACTTTCACGGTTTTAGGAGAACAGTTCCACGAACAAGGCTCATGTACTGCTTACCGTCCTTTCCAAACAGTTTTTTACTTTTTTATTTTTTTATTATTTTTATTTTTTATTCATTAGGCTTGCCACATTGCTGGACCTTCAACTTCAACTTCCCAAACTTTTCTTTCCACATGCTCAACCCAATCTCCTGCCCCCGTAAACCTCAATTCCATTTCCCTTAAATCCTGAGGCAGGTAAACTTAACCATCACTTTCTTTCTTACAACAACAACAACAACAACAACAACCACCTTTGCTCTTACCACTTTCCATGGTCACACCTATGTTCTGTCACTCACTTTTATGGCAAGGCTCTAGGTTCAATATCACACTTTTATCTTAAATAGAATTCGGAAAAATCCCGTCACTCACCGTGCTTCCAGAGGAACGTTGCTCTGTCTGGCCTCGCTAATTATCCAAGGATCCTGCTCGATCCGGATCGAGGACTTTCTCAAAAACTTGTCTCTCAGACAAGCCCTGTGCACGGTTCAGATGTCACGCCCTTCCTCTGCGCCCGTGCGGTGAGATATTGGGATCCCAGACCGAGCCCCCAATTGTTAGGTTCACGAAATTCAGAAGAACTTCAAAGTGAATAGAGAACACTTGCACCAAATGAGAAAACAGAACATTCAACCAATATTCAACAGAGTTTATTCAACCAAATGCATTCGGGGTCCACCGCCTCCCTGCCAGGCAATGAACAAATCATTTCCGGAGAGAACACTTCTTATACACAATAGCCACCCCTAGACAGATGCCCTAGCCTCGCCCACTCACCAGTCACAAGACATTTATTTTCCCATCTCTGGGAGAACCTCATATCTTTTGGCAAGGCACACTGCTCTGACCTTGACTGTCGGTCAGCTACCCATGCAAAACAGTTCCGCAAAACGGTACAAGTATGTGAAGTTATTCAGAAACAATTTTTAAACACAGAATTTCTCTATCAGTCCCACCCCAGTTGTGTCATCCGCAAACTTGACGAAGAGGTTGGAGCTGTGTTTTGGTGTGCAGTCGTGGGTCAGTAGCGTGAAGAGCAGGGGGCTAAGCACACATCCCTGGGGGGCCCCTGTGTTCAGTGTGATGGTGCTGGATGTGTTGCCGCCGACCCGAACTGCCTGTGGTCTCCCAGTCAGGAAGTCCAACAGCCAGTTGCACAGAGAGGTGTTCAGCCCCAGACGGTCCAGTTTCTGTATCAGCTGTTGGGGGATGATTATGTTGAATGCTGAACTGAAGTCAACGAACAGCATCCTCACGTATGAGTGCTTGGATTCCAGGTGGGTGAGAGCTGAGTGGAAGGCGGTTGAGATTGCGTCATCAGTGGACCTGTTGGCCCGATATGCAAACTGGAAGGGGTCCAGGGAAGGAGGGAGGAGGGATTTGATGTGCATGACTAACCGTTCGAAGCACTTCATGATGATGGGAGTCAGTGCCACGGGACGATAGTCATTGAAGCCAGATGGAGAAGCCTTCTTCGGTACCGGGATGATGGTGGTGCCTTTGAAGCATGTAGGGACAACAGCTTGGCTCAGGGAGGTGTTAAAGATATCTGTGAGGACATCAGTGAGCTCCTCTGCAGGTATGTTGTCTGGGCCCCCAGCTTTGCGGGGGTTGATCCTGGAGAGGGATCTCCTCACGCTGGCTGGAGACAGGGACAGCACCTGGTCATTCGGGGATTGACATAACATATATTAATTAATAACATATTAATAGTTAGTTTAGTTTAGTTTATTCATTTTTACACTGGTTTAGAAAGAGGACATAACAGAAAAATAATATAATGTGATAATATATAAAAATATAATCACATAAACAGTGCAGGATGGGGCTAGAAACCCAGAGGGGCTCATATGGTGCCTCACCCTCATTAATGAAAACAAAGCAAACAGGTAAACAAACCGGAACAGTTTGGATAGTAAAATGTTGTGATTGACAGTGTCAAAAGCTGTAAATAGGTCTTGAAATAAACCAAGAGTATATTCATTATTGTTAAGGGCTGTGTAAATTTTGTCAACGAGTTGTAGTAGAGCCATATCAGTTGATTAGTTTTTGTGAAATCTTTACTGATGTTCATAAAGTATACTGTTGTTGGTTAGATATTGTAGCATTCTATTATAAATCAGCTTTTCAAGAATTTTGGAGAAACATGTAAGAACAGATATTGGACGATAATTAATAAAAAATGTTTGGTCCCCAGACTTATAGCCAGTCTCCATAGATTTTTTTCAAATATGTAACAGTGATTCGGCAATGGCAGAACTCACCGTTTTGATCATTACATTTACATTTTAAGCATTTAGCAGACGCTCTTATCCAGAAAGACTTACAAGATGTGCATTAATACATGGTGGGAACAATCATAGTTTGTGCAAGAGATCAGTGCAGTAATACAGTGATAGACATTGTAGGCAGCTGCATACCATACCTGTAACAATGGGAAGGAAAAGGTTAGTAATTATTAAAAAATAAAAAAATGAATGAGTAAGCAGGGATACATATACAAAAAGTATTGAACAAGCAGTGATGACAACAAGATGTACAGAATTCAGTGGTAGTGGAGTCTGAAAAGGTGGGTTTTGAGTCTTGCGGAAGATCGCAAGTGATTCCGCGGTCCTGACCGATTGCGGAAGGTCACTCCACCACCGAGGGGTCAGGACAGAGAAGAGGCGAGACCGTGAAGAGCGGCTGCCGGGCACCCAGAGGGATGGGACGTTCAGTTTGCCAGAGGAGGCGGAGCGGAGGGGTCTGGCTGGGGTGTAGGGTGTGATGAGTGTCTAGAGGTAAGGGGGAGCAGTTCCTCTAGCTCAGGGGTGGCCAACCAGTCAGAGACTAAGAGCCACATTTTTTACTGTGTTACCGCAAAGAGCCACATCACCGGGGGGGCGCGAAATAAAACCGGACACCAGTTCATTTATTTCGCGGACCGGGGGGTGGTGGTAAGAGGAATAAAAAAAATTGCGCCCCTCCTAATTTTAAACCCAGTGCATGAAACCAGTCCGTGGTGCAAAAAAGGTTGGGGACCGCTGCCCTAACTGTGTTTTTTTTCGTCTTCTGAAATTTAGCGAGCGGTGCGCGTTTGACGAAAATACCGTATTGAATTCAAGCGAAGCGAACACGCACATTAAAAAAAACAAAAACACAAACTTCGATATGAACGTAAGAGCCGCATGAAACCAGGCAAAGAGCCGCATGCGGCTCGGGAGCCGCGGGTTGGCCACCCCTGCTCTAGCTGCTTGATTTGAATCTGATGTGTGCTGCGATGGGCAGCCAGTGCTGCGAGAGTAGAGGGGTGACGTGGGTGAACTTAGGTTGATTGAACACCAGACATGCGGCAGCATTCTTGACTAGTTGCAGTGGCTTGATGGCACAGGCCAATAGGCCTGCCAGCAAGGAATTGCAGTAGTCCAGACGTGAGATCACCAGGGCCTGGACCAGGAGTTGTGTGGCCTCTTAGGTGAGGAACGGTCGGATCCTCCGGATGTTGTGGAGGGAGAATCGACAGGTTCGGGTGATCGATGTGATGTGGCCTGAGAAGCACAGCTTGTCATCCAGGGTCACTCCAAGACTCCTGACAGACTGGGATGGAGACACTATGGAGCCTTCCACGGTGATTGAAGCATCAATCATCGGGGAGCCCTTCCCTGGGAGGAAGAGTAGCTCAGGTTCAGCTTCAGGTGGTTGGTGGACATCCAGGCAGTGATTTCAGCCAGGCATGCAGAGATCCGCGCCGGGACCTGGGTCTCAGAAGGAGAGAGAGAGTTATGTCATTGGCATAACAGTGATAAGAAAAACCATAAGCAGAGATGACAGAACCAAGTGACTTGGTGTACACTGCACTGATCTCTTGCGCGAACAATGATTGTTCCTACCATGTATTAATGCACATCTTGTATGTCGCTCTGGATAAGAGCGTCTGTTAAATGCTTAAAATGTAAATGTAAGAATGTACAGGGAGAATAGGACGGGGCAAGCAGGTCGTTCTGTAGAAGATGAGCAGACAGTTGGTTATAGACAGCCTGCTCTAGTGTTTTAGAAAGGAATGGGAGGAGAGAGACAGGTTGGTAGTTTGAAATGACCGCAGGATTCAGAGAGGGGTTTTTGAGGAGGGGGACGACATGGGAGTTTTGAGGGGAGAGGGGGCAGAGCCAGAGGAAAGAGAGGAGTTGATCAAATTGGAGACAAAGGGGAGGATGATCATAGCAATGGACTGGAAGAGGGGGGAAGGAATGGGATCGAGAGGGCAGGTGGTGGGACGGTGGGAGTGAACAAGTTGAAGGATGTCCGAGTCAGGGAGGGGTGAGAAGGAGGACAGAGGGGTAAGAGGTTTAAGTAGCGAGATGGGTGAGGGAGAGGATGGGGGGAAGGAGTTGCGAATGTCATCGACCTTCTTGCGAAGCGATGCAAAGTCATCCGCAGTTAGAGGTGAGGGGGGTGGGGGAAGAGGAGGGCTCAGGAGAGAGGAAAACGTAGAGTAGAGTTTGTGAGGATTAAAAGCAGAAGATTGAATATTGGAAAAGAAAAATGCAGATTTAGCAGAGGAGAGGTTAGAGGAAAAGGTAGCCAGGAGTGTGTGGAAGTCAGTTGGCCACAGGGGATTTGGATTTTCTTTCTGCCACTTGTAGTTTGAGTTGGTCGTCCCGAATGGAGTCAGTTAGCCAGGGGTGGGGCGGTCGGAGCGTCGGAGACGAGCAGATTTAGTGGAGAAGAGGACAGACTGAATCAAAGGAGGAGGAGAGAGAGGACAGTAGGGTGGATGAGGCTTCCTCAGCAGGTAGCTGAAAGAAGGCATCGGTAGGGGGAAGGGATGATAGAACAGTAGCTGACAGGGCTGCGGGGGAGAGAGAGCAGAGGTTGCGATGGGCAGAGACAGTGGGGGCAGGTGAAGATGGTTTAGGCAGAGGGGAGGGGGAGGGAAAAAGACAGAAAGCAGTGGTCAGACACATGCAGAGGAGATTGATACCTAGCTGTAGTCTACAGGACTCCCATCTGACACTTTCTCTGAGAGAGCAGTGCCCACATTTACAAAGAAGTTATTGAATTCATTTGAAATTACAAATGGATCAGAAAGTGACATATTACCATTGTGAAATTGTGACGGCAGAATGGTAGAGGCTTTATTCTTATTCAAAAGTTGATTGATGATTTTCCATATAGATTTAATATTATTGGCTGATTCCTTAAATTTGTCAGAATAGTATATTTTCTTAGATATTCTTAGAAGATGTATACATTTGTTTTTCTACGTTTTGTAATTTGCAGAATTCAGAGGTGTTGGAGAAGAAATAAACTTTTTGTAGAATTTATTTTTAGTTGACGCAGATTTTTGGAAACCTGGGGTAAACCATGGTTTGTTGATGCTATCAGACATTTTCTTACGTGGTTTGAGCAGTGGAAAGCATTCATTGAAGACTTCATTGAAAAGACTGGTAAGCTAATTCCACATTGGTTTGATTATAAACATCTTCCCATGGAACACCATCAATCAATGTCTTAAAACGGTCAGTATTTTTTTTATCCACAGCCCTCTGCCAATGGTCTGTTAATGAAGTACATTGAAAAATAGGGAAATGATCAGTGAAAAGTACACCTGATTTTATAACATTGCTGTGTTTGTAAAAATGTTATCCATCAGAGTGGCACATAAGTCAGTTTATATATGAGAGGATAAACATAACTAGAGTAGAATGTATTCAGAAAATTGGCAGTTGGAGAGTGGCATTCATCTTTGAGTAGGTTAATATTTTAGTCACCCAAAATAAAGCAATGTTTACTTTCCTTATTTATAAGCTCCAAGGTAGATGCAAGAGCTTTGTTTAAATGATTGGTATTACTATCAGCATATAATTTTGTGTCCCTACAAGGTGATATTGCTGATTACAATGGTTTTAAAAATATTTTAATCAAGGACATGTGTTGTTGACTTACAAAAACTATTTTACAAATTCTACTGGGGGTCCCCAAACGTTTTACTCTCACAGCCCCCTAAAGTGCCCACCCTGGATGATGCCCCCCACCTTTATAAAATAATTAATTGTCAAATGTATCCAACACTCACAGAAGCCTGCAATGCAATGTGCTGGGACTCCTTCACAGACCTGTGTGGGAACCCCTGTTCTACAATGCAGGCTTAGCCAGCTCTTTAGACTTGCGCGTAAAGGTTATTAGAACTTAAAGTTCTGAAACATGTTTTTATTCAGTTTTGTTATTGACTAAAATAAAGGATATTCTTAACTCAGTCCATCACAATTTATCTTATCATAAGTTTAATGCTGATATCTAATTTGTTTTTACTGAATAACAAATTGGTATTTGCAATAAAACAAACTATTTGTTTGAATGTTGTGTTCTCAATACCATTTTAAGAAGTCAATTTTATATGCTGTCCCTGTCAAATAAACCCTTATGTCCTGATGAATTCACAATCACTGTTGGAAAAATCTATCAAATTAATTAATTAATCAAACTCATGAATCATAAAATCACTAGTTTTCTATAACTGTCCCTTGTTTCAGTGGGAGTTGTAAATGCTGTTTACATAGCCGTACTGAAAGGTTTTAATTAAGCTCCAAGTAATTTTTGTGAGTAATCGAACCTCGGTGTACTGTTGTGTTGATGCTTTTGGGTTCAAAAAGCATCAACACAACAGTACACAACAGATTAATTTGACAATTAATATATATATATAGTCATATATCCATGACTATGAGGGTACTAACGATTTTTTTTTTGTACAGTACCTGTGCGTACTGTCTATTACCAGTACCTGTGCGTACTGTCTATTACCTAGCGTTAGCATTAGCTAGCTAGTACTAACAAAAGAAATTTAAAGTACCTGTGCCTGCTGTCTAATACTTAGCATTAGCGTTAGCTGGTCGGTTGCTCAATAACAGTTACCCATGTAGATCTTTATGTTGTCTTCCTCATTTTTCACCAGTGTCAATCGGAGTCAGGATGACTGCCGATGTTCGCATCAGAGCGAGAGAGCGAGAAGCCCCACAGCCTGAGAGTAGGGATGGTTAGCATAAGGTTGATCTGTTCGCGTTCACCATCAGTTCCAGTTCAAGGATGGTAACGCTATGTCAAACTTCTCAAGGTATAAAGGCTAATCTGGCAATACGATCAGGACCCTCTTGACTATCTAATCCAGGGGTGTCCAAACTTTTTCCACTGAGGGCCACATACAGAAAAATATACGAAAGGCTGGGCCACTACTAGAGTTAACATTAACAAAATCAGTCAAATGTAGGTAAATTATGCCTGATAATTCAATATTATTAAATAAAAAAGAAAACAGACAACATCACGACTTTTTATTAATGAATTTTAATATATTTTGTTGCAAATGGATTAACGGCACATTCTCAAAATATCAGTCTCTGTTTCTTCTTAAACAGAGCCAAACCCCCCTTCACTGCCCTATATAAAGAGATAGGGGGCATGTTCATTTAAGTGAATAAACTGTTGGTATTATTCACTTTTCAACTAACATTTTTTTTTAAATCAACTTTTATTATAATTGATGAGTATTCAAGCTTTTCGACATAAAAGAGTAATTCTTTTTAGTAATGCATTTTAACAGCGTCACCTCCACTCTCTCGCACCTTGGCCATTCATTGAAGCCATTCCTTTGCGCTCTCCTGTCATAGCCGGAGCCCCATCCGTTGTAATTCCACACAGCTTGTCCCATTGAAGTTTCATCTTGTCGATTGCATCTGACACAGCTTCAAAAATGTATTTACCCGTTGTTGTGCCCTTTAGACTCGTGAGATCAAGCAGCTCCTCCGTTATGCAAAACTCCTCGCAGAAAAATTAAACAGCTGTGCGGTGTCTGTGCTCGTCACATGCAATCGAGTAAAAATCTAAAGCACAAGCTTTATGTGACACTTGGTGATTTAAGTTAGCAGACAAGTCTTCGATTCGGCGCACAACTGTGTTTCTGGACATGCTCACGTTGTTGATTTCTTGCATCTTTTCCGGGCACGTTATTTCTGTGACTTTAGTGAGGCACTGTTTAATGAAGTCACCATCTGAAAAAGGTTTCCCGTGTCTTGCAATAAGTTGAGCTACCTCATAGCTGGCTATGGTAGCATTCTCTTGTATTTTGTTAGCACGGAAAAAATACTCTTGTTGAGTTCGCAGGCTAGCTGCCATTTGTTTAGCTTTCTCTGCCCGCTCAGCACCGGTGTAGGACCTGTAGGTCTGATGTTTTGTTTCGTAGTGCCTACGTATATTGTACTCTTTCATCACTGCAACAGTATCATTGCAAATCAAACAGACACACTTCCCCTTGACTTCTATAAAGAAATATTCATTTTCCCACCGTGTCTGATATTTTCTGCACTCACTTTCTATCGTGCGTTTCTTTGATTCCGCCATTTTTGGTCATCTCTTGCAACATTTTTATTGATTAATTTGGAGGGAGAGGCTGCTGTATTAATGAGTCTTCAATGAATACGGGTGGCTCCACTAGTGGTGAAACTAAGAATTACAACTCAGTCAAGTGCAAGTTTCATGCGCGGGCGATATTCCATTATATTTTTATAATTTGCTGCGGGCCAATAAAAAATGGACCGCGGGCCGCAGTTGGCCCGCGGGCCGTAGTTTGGACACCCCTGATCTAATCTATCTAATCGTCATGATTTAAAAGGCACGACTTATACCAGCATTCCCATTTTGAGAAGTTTGATAAAGGCATCAGTCCAAAATAACAGCTGTTCAAGTTCAGTGTTGTTGGTTCGGTCTAATACATTTCAGCTGAAAAACGAGTATAGGCAAGGTTATTGGGGTAACGGTATTTCTTGTAAATCATTGATTATCTAGTGGCATAATAGTATGTTATTCATCAGGTCTCTTAAAATAAAATTGATCACTATAAGGTACAGTATTAACAACCCGTGCTATTGTTTTTATTTAATTATCACATTGACCTTGTTGACTGGCGGAAGTGTCTTCCGGTTTGGTCACGTGATGCTCGACATATACCCTATTGAAAAAGTAACTTCATGTTAGCAGTTTGCTCATTTATACGAATAAATCACAGAGAAAGAATCTAGTTATTTGTCGCTAGACACTACGACAACACATACGTCTTCTGGTGCTGATGTTTAAATCCAGCCCAAGTTTGCCAGGATGATGTTGTGTTTAGTTCGTTTTTAGCGTCGGCCAGGCGCCAGTAAATGTGCCTTTAGTCTGCAGAACTCTCTACTGCTGCTCTTCCACAGGTTGTGCAGTTTAACCAGATATTCTAGACAGTCTAGAATATGGGATGCTAATTTTAATAAATTCCCTTGATCGATCGTCGCCCACGTTAACAAACAATTCATTGATTAATCTTTTTTTTTTTTTTTTTAAACATCGAAATGTAGCGTATGACAGAATACAAATTGGCGGTTTTTTAATCAATCAAATATTTATCCAAACTTTTGAGACAAAACTTTTTTAACAGCATAAAACAATACAAATTATGAAGGAAACGAAATGAAACACCATTCAGTAGGCCGAACAACGAAAACAGTATTCCTTTTGAAATTAAAAGGGCTGTCCGACAACAGCAACTTGGGGGGGGTGAAAGTGTTCGGGGTGAGCCGTGTGCGCTGCCTGTTCATAGTAAGAACACACTTTCCGACGGAACCGATGTCCCGGAGATGCATACCTACTGTCGTGCCAACTTTGCCAGTGTAGGGAATCTTCCTAATTATGTTTTGGGGAACACCGATAATGGTCTTATGCATATATTTGGCCTTTGCTCAGCACCTAACTAGATGCGCATTTTAGATGCAAAATATAAGATCCTTCAGCAACCGTTGGCATAACTCAGACGGGTCTCCTTTGTTTCCATGAGGTGGAGAAAGTTAACACAATTTGGAACGGATGCTCCTGTGGACGGTGTGCGATTCCCTGGGCGCAGCTATTAAAAGTGAAACCAGCGATAAAAACTCAGAGAAATGCGGAAGTAACGTTAGGTGTGCTTAGCGAAATCAAGAGACCATGCTTGTCGGCTGAGGCAACGTTAAGCTATAGGCTACAAAATGCAACAAAAATGTTTTCTCGTTGTAAATTGTTTTATTTTGTGAAA
This sequence comes from Aldrovandia affinis, assembly GCA_029706075.1. Classification (NCBI taxonomy): domain Eukaryota; kingdom Metazoa; phylum Chordata; class Actinopteri; order Notacanthiformes; family Halosauridae; genus Aldrovandia; species Aldrovandia affinis. The sequence continues at coordinate 227,932 of JAINUG010000230.1, forward strand.
AATTGCTAGGTATATTTGATAAAATCATCAAGGTTTTAATTGCTGTTTCAAATCACTAGAGTTCATGCTATTTTGATAACGCTGTTCTGTAATGCATAATCATTAATTTGATATGCTTGATCGATCAAATTCGTAACGGTGATGAATCAATAATCGATGAATCATTAACATCCCTAGTCGGTAGCATGAATATATAGCTATACCACGGCTTGGGTACATTTTCAATTCTGGTTGGGTGCTATCTCATCACATTTCTAAGTAACTACGGATTTCAAACGCGAACGTTATTGAGATATTTCCCTTTCTGTTTAATTTAATTTATTAAGGGTTTTTGGAAGCAGACGTTGTATTTTGTACTCACAAAATCGTGACAGGAAACATTGTTGGCTTAACTCATATCGTGTAAAATGATATTAATTACGGATGCACCAATATGAAAATTCTGGACCGATACCAATAATTCACATAACACAAACGGCCGATACTGATCATTTGTTATTTATTGTCCTATTTGTGCCCTGGCAAAAAAATAAAATAATTCTGCCCTTCATTATACTTTTCAGTGAGTACAAATTGAATCATACAACTGTATGGAACAGCTTTTATTGTAGCATTCTTTCACATACTCGTTGAACTGTGCTACATGTCTTACTTGTAAATGGCTGATCAGATTTGATTTATTACAATTCCTGCTTGTGTTGCCTCTTGAAATCTCACTGGAGCATTTGTTACAAATAGCAAATCGGTTGTCTTTTGCCTACACCTTGCAATGGGCAAGTGAAAAACTGCTCAAAAATGCACTACCAGTCAAAAGTTTTAGAACACCCCCATTGTTCCAGTTTTTACTGAAATTTAAGCAGTTCAAGTCCAGTGCATAACCTGAAATGGTACAAAGGTAAGCGGTAAACTGACAGAGGTTAAAAAAGGCAATTTTCAGGGTTAACAACTTACAGCTGTTCTGCAGCAATGGAAGTAAATTAAGCCTTGAAAGTTGATGCAAACAATTCCTACATGTGTCCCAACTTTTGTTGATTACTTAAAAAGGCAATTATAAAGAAAGACAGACAGACCATTATAAGGTCTTTCCTTTAGAGAAATTGCAAAGAAGGCCAAGGTGTCAGTGAGTACAGTTTCCATACACCATCAAAAGGCACTTGGAAACGAGGAAACTCTGGCAGACCCAAAGCCACAACAAAATCAGAAGACAAGTTTCTGAGGGTCAACAGCTTGCGTGATAGGTGGCCCACAGGACAACAGCTTCAAGTACAACTGGTCGAAGTAAGGAAGTCTCAGTTTCAACTGTGAAGAGAAGACTTCGACCTGCAGGTTTGACAGGTCGAGTGGCAGTAAGAAAGCCATTGCTAAGATGGCAAAATAAGAAAAAGAGGCTTGCCTGGGCCATGAAGCACCGCTAGTGGACTACTGAAGACTGGAAGAAGGCCTTATGGACCGATTAATCAAAATTTGAAATCGGTTAATCACGCAGGGTTTTTGATGTTGAGTAAGCGAAAGGATGGTTCCTCAGTGTGTGACACCAACTGTCAAACACGGAGGAGGAAGCGTGATGGTCTGGGGCTCTTTTGCTGGATCCAGAGTCAGCGACTTGTACAGAGTGACTGGCACCCTGAACCAAAAGGGCTACCCCAGCATTTTGCAGTGCCATGCAATACCCTCTGGTCTACGCCTAGTTGGTCAGGGGTTCATCCTACAGCAAGATAATGACCCAAAACATACCTCCAGGCTATGTCAGAACTACCTTAGAAGAAAAGAACAAGACGGTAGGCTTCAAATCATGGAATGGGCAGCACAGTCTCCAAACCCCATTGAGCTGGTTTGGGATGAACTGGACAGAAGGGTGAAAGCAAAGCAACCTACAAGTGCAACACATTTGTGGGAACTTCTTCAACAGTGTTGGGAAGAACTTTCCGAACAATATTTGATTTCCATTGTAGAAAGAATGCCACGACTGTGTTCGGCTGTTATATCTGCAAAAGGTGGCTACTTTTAGGAGTCAAAAATGTTGATTACATTTTGTTAAACAAAACAATTCCATGATTTATTTTTTATCTCCAATTGTTTGTTTGTTCTAATGCTTTCATTTCAGAGTACATTGAAACATGAAACTGCATACATTTCTATAAAAAACGGTGTTCTAAAACTTTTTACCGGTAGTGTAAGTCACTTTAATTACTGTCCTTTTGTAGGTGAATTCCTACAGTAGGCAGGCCTACAGTGTTATTATGCTATTCAAGATCTTTTCGAAGCATTTAGCAAATGTAAAAATGAATAGCCTATATGGGATTGTTTCTGTGCAATTTACTTGTCACGTTAGTGTTTACTGTTAGTTCGCAAATAGGTAGCCTAGTTAGCCTACTAAATCATTTGCAAATGACAACGGGTTGATGATAACAATATAATCTATAGCCTAGTATATTTTATTAAAAAGAGCAGAATATTTAGCAGTGGGACAATTTCTTATGAATGTGTAGCTTTATTGGTAGGCTACAGATATTAGGCTATATCAATTTAGTGGATCAAACAGTTGGTAGCCTACCTACGCAGCCTAATTATACATTTTAAGGGACCGTGTAATAATAGGATAAATAAAAACAATAAAAGCATAATATCAACAACAATGATAATATTTAATTGGTAACATGCATCAAACAGCCTAAAAATAAAAGCTGATAAAAAAAATGATCAGAAGGAACATCTCCAAATTAAAAAAATCATAAACAAATACTTGAATGGACATCCTTTCTAAGTAAGCTACATATTACCAAGTGATCATTCACATGGATTAAAATGTCCATTAATAAATTTAGCTTATGTGCCATCTAGGTATTTATGTTGGCTTAAGGTGTTACTTGCATTGTATCGGTTTCCTGCATCATGCATAACATTGTTAATCAAGCTAACTGCACCTATGTTGACCTCTAGAATTATCAACAAAGTGGTGATAAATTCATATAGCCTAGCATATTATGATTGAATAAAGGAATATAATGATGTGGTTTAATTTCTCGAGTTGAGACTAGACCAAGTTCGCGACTCTGCCTTAAAAAATGTTGCGGTGTCTCCATTGGGAAATAGCCTCACTGTTTATTTACTTCACGCAAATAATTGGGAGTAGGCTATAGGCCCAGCGTTTCTCAGATGTAACTGCTGGGCTAAGCAGCTAGTGTAAACCAGTTGCTTTTAATTTTATACTTGTCTCAGGCGAGTTCGTCATTGCAATATGAAGACATTATGGGGAGGGAGAGACGCAGAGCTGCAGTGACTATGTAGGCTAATCTCTCCTTCCGTATCCGGACCTGCCTGGACCCGAGGAACGACAGCATGTCCAGTTCCAGTTCCTTCACAGATTCGGTCATCACCGCTTTCAGTTCAGGAACTTAACCCCTGATTCTAACGGGGCGATTCGGCAACGAGTTCCCCGAAATGCATTGATTGTATATGAGAGCGGGCGACTTCCGGTGATTGGCCGACTGGCCGATTTGTGGGGTGTGGCGGCGACACAGAAAAGTTGAAAATTCTGAACTTTCGGGCGATATCGCCCGGTAAGAGCCAATCAAATTCATGTGTTGCTGTTTTTACCTTCCACGCGGAACCAACACAACACCGAAATTTGGTTCCTAGTTGCGACACTTCAACATGAATGAGGAGAAACTGATAACAGCGGTCTGCAGTACCGCCATACGTTATTTGATCCTAAAAGCATAAATATTTATAGCTAGCTAAACTTATATGGCCTACATACATATTATTTAATGTTTGTGTTGGTTAAAAGGCAATTTCTTATTGCATGGGTACGTTTGGAAAAACGTACCGGAGACAAATTGCGAGCCGTTTCCAGCGCAAGTAAATGGCCGCAATTGTAAAAAGCCTTCTGAGTTTGAGTTTGCGGTTCATGATTGAAGGAAACAATACTGCTAGCCAACTAATATTTATAATAAAGATTCTCAAAATCTATGATAAACTATTCATTTACCATGCAAAAATTTTGTAAGCACGTCGGAAGCATTTTTGAGGAAGCCATTCAAGTGTGGGGAACGCCCACGCTAGATTTATTCGCCTAGTATCACCCCATGTTAGAATGCGGAGTAAGTTACTGAACTGTTGTTGCTTTCGGTCACCCCAACGGGAGGGGCTCAGAGAGCATGCCCCACTCAAGCGATTCATGGCTAATGGCTACTACAGATTGGGACCCAATGGTGGAAATGGTTAAATGGGAGTCTCTGCAGTTTCAACGAACGGCAGTTCACAACTTTATTTACTGAGAGATTAACCAAAGGAATGAATCCTACATGGAGGTGAGTCAGGTTCTTTTGTTCACCAAAAGGATTTGTTCAAAAATAACGAATTGATCGCAAAGGATACACCACTACTTTTAAGTTAGGCATGTGAGTCTTAACGTAGTTCATTCAGTTCGTTCTTGAAAAGTTGAAAAGTTTGTTGTGCAAGCTCTCCTCCTTTCTGTTCTTAGGCCTTGGAAATATATGTGTCTATTTTAACTTTGTTGTACAAACAACAGCCTGCAGTGTGCATGCAACACCGTGTTGTCAATCGTTCTTGAGCCTTGGAGTAAATATGGTCTTTTACTATTCTGCCCTCGCAATTGCATTCTGAGCAGAGTTAGACAGATGGCTAACAAGATGCTTCAGTAAAGTCACACTCTTTGGAAGAAAATGACTTTATGAAGATATTGTTAACTATTTGTCTATCCCTGCTTAGAACGCATTTGCGAGGGCAGAATAACGTATTTATATCTATGGTCCCGGCGGTTGACCAGAATACGTCTAATCTCTTCTATCATTTGAGAAGTTATCACGAAAATGAATACGAAGAATGTATGGCTAAAAAAAGAGAGGAAAAGACCAGCATGAAAAGGCAGCCATATATATACATTTTTGTATTTGTTTACGCAAAGTGCAAACTTTATAATTGAAATCATGCTTGACAATTTACTGCACATATGTTGTATGTTGTGATACACAATAAAGTTGTGTTTGAATATCTGTATATGCTCAGCTTTTTTACGCATACAAATTATAGTTTCAATATTGTTATCTAAGTTTTTGGTCAACATATCATGCTAATTATTTTTGGCTATATCGCCCAGCTCTACCATTCATTTTGTGAAAGACTGCGTGGAATGCCAGAGTGCTCATGATAGCTAGTCAATCGCAGCATCATCAGAGGAGTAAATTAGCCGTGGTTTCACTCCGTTTAGCCTGTAAATAGAAGATGCTGCTCTTCCATTCAAGTTTGAATATTTAGACAGATAATTCGATAATTATCGGCCACTGCCATTGGTAAATGTCATTTTGCCAGCCGATAAGCCGATTGCAGTCAACAAAGCAAATATCGGCCGATACCGATAGTCCACCAATATATCGGTCCACCCCTACTATTAATGTAAAACAGACATTTTATTGCCACCCTTGTCTGGATTGCTAGCTAGGTAACGTTATCTAATGTTCAATTGTATCGTAAAGACTGATGCAAACGAATCAATGAGACTAGATACTGTATAATTATCCATCAATGTCATGTGAGCCATCATATGACATTAATTATCCATCAATGTCATGTGAGCCATCATATGAATCAAGGCTCGTGATAAACTATTTTAATCATTAACTTCAAGTAATTTATAAATGCTAATTTGTTTGTTTATTTGAATTTAGCCCAATTTGCCCATTGAAATTAGAAAAAAATTCCCACTTCCCACTGACATCTACTGTGGGAAGTGATGTTATATCAATTGACCAGTTAATGCAGGTTTATAGCATTGATGAATGTGTGTGTCTATACACCTCTCTCCTCTGATGCAGTAGGATCAGTTTGATTCAGGCTAAATCCCTTCCCTTGTTTCCCTGCAGAAGCTGCACTTCTGCACAGCTTTGAGCAGCAGTGTGATGCAGGCAGGAGTCTGTCTGAGACAGGACACTGAGACAGCACTACCAGAGCTCACTGAGCAGCACAGGATCAGACAGAAAGAAGAGGAACTCAGTGAACTGGAGTCTCTCCACATGGCAGAGTCAGAGACAGAGTGTGCGGCAACAAGACTTAACACACTGAAGCCAGAGTGTGTTACAGCACACAGCGGGGTCAGTGATCTACACCACACGCACATATCACTGATGAAAACAGAAAGTGATCTGGGCTCCACCCACACTGGGGATCTTATTAAGACAGAGAGCCTCGACAGCACAGAGCTGGGATATGTACCCCACCTGCATCCTGACCAGATCAAAACAGAGACTGATGATGGAGGCTATCTTAAGACTGAACAGGACAGCGACTTGCAGGACATTAAATGTGTCATTATTAAATCCGATCAAATTAAGTGTGAATCCAGTGAAGGTTTAGTGGCTGATCCCCTGAATATCAATGAGGAACCTAATTTAATTGACCACCAAATAATTAATTCAGGTAAAAAACCTTTCAAATGTACTCAATGTGGAAAGTGTTTTAAGTGCACATTCAGTTTAAGACAACACCAACTGACTCATACAGGTGAAAAGCCCTACACATGTACTGAATGTGGGAAGTGTTTTAATCAACAGTCTCATTTAAATAAACACAAGATTATTCACATAGGTGAAAAGCCCTACAAATGTACTCAGTGTGGTAAGTGTTTTAGTCAAGCACATTATTTAAATGGTCACTTCAAAATTCATACAGGTGAAAAGCCCTACACATGTAATGAATGTGGGAAGTGTTTTAATCAGCAGTCTCATTTAAATAAACACAAGATGATTCACATGGGTGAAAAGCCCTACAAATGTCCTCAGTGTGGGAAGTGTTTTAGCCAAGCATGCACTTTAAAGAACCACTTGAGAATACATACAGGTGAAAAGCCCTACACATGCACTCAATGTGGGAAGTGTTTTAGCCACCACACCGGTTTCAAGTACCATCTGAGAACTCATACAGGTGAAAAGCCCTACACATGTACTCAGTGTGGGAAGTGTTTTAGCCACGACAGCAGTTTCAAGTACCATTTGAGAATTCATACAGGTGAAAAGCCCTACAAATGTACTCAGTGTGGGAAGTGTTTTCGCCAAGACAGTCATTTAAAGTACCACCTGAGAATTCATTTAGGTGAAAAGCCCAACAAATATATTAATTGAGGGAAGTGTTTTAATCAAGATGCAGTTTGAACAGGCACTGGAGAATTAATTCAGGTGAAAAAAAGCATATAATTGTACCCAGCTTGTGACTCAGTTGAATAAGTTATCTAATTGAATCTGACACAGGAGAAACAGCAGCCTCTCGTTTTAACCAGCTGAACTGAACTGCTCTCTCGCTCTCACCGCGTCGCTTCTGGTGTGACCGTACCTTCAAAAAAAAAAAAAGTATCATCTGACTTCATTGTGCTGCTAGTTAGTTTGTTAGCTAGCTATTAACCAGCTACTTCCTACTGCTGTAGACAGTAGTTAACTTGAGCCAAAGTGATGGGAGTTTAATGACAAACACCACACAATTTGCAGTTACCATATTCTGTTTTTTTCTGTGTTAATGTGATAATGTTGTTTGCAATGCTATTAAAAAGATTTTTAAAAGTACATTTTAACTGATTGAATTATGCAAATACCCTAATCAAGGACTAGTGCTCTGGATGCACCAGCTGAGAGGCTCCATAATGTTTTGATAAGGAAGGAATCTTGGTGACGTGTTGTTGACTTATAAAAACTGTTTTACAAAGTCTACAACGGGTTCCCAAACTTTTTACTCTCACAGCCCCCTAAAGTACCCACCCTCTGGCTGATGCCCCCCACCTTTATAATTAATTGTTGTCAAATTTATCCAACACCCACAGAGGCCTGCAATGCAATGGGCTGGAACATAGCATGCACGCTGAAGCTGGGTAGGGGGGAGACTCTAGAGCAGGTAGGGAGAGAGAGTTGGATGATAGTAGAGCGCAAGCGTAGAAAAGGGTGCGCACATGCAGGGGCGGCATCTCCAGAGTTTGTGGTGTCCAACCGATTCCAGCCCTTGCAGGAAGAGTGTCTGGCCCAGCCCTCTGTGAGTAGGAGGACTGATGAGCCCCAGGGCTAGTTAGTAGTAGTGGGGGACTCAATTATTAGAGGTGTAGACAGTATAGTCTGTTCGTGGGAAAAGGAGTCTGGAATGGCATGCTGCCTGCCTGGTGCCCCGGTCGGAGACCTTCTGGAACACGCCGACAAGCTCCTGGCCAGAGCAGGGGTGGATCCAGTGAATCACGATCCATCATGGAGCCAGTGACATAGGTAAGGTTAGGTTTGAGGTTCTGCAGGACAAATTTATAGAATTAGGATCAAAGTTAAGGAATTTTATATGGAGATTTAACACATGGCTACAAACCTGGTGTAGGGAAGAGGGGTACAGGTTTATGGACCACTGGGACTCCTTTTGGAACAGGGGTGACCTGTACAAGTGGGACGGGCTACACCTGAACTGGAGTGGTACAGCTGCATTGGGCCAGCATATGCATAGGGTAGTGATGGAATATTTAAACTAGGGACCTCGGGGGCAGGGAGGAAATTAGTAGTAGTATTAAGGATAGGGAGGTACAGACTGCCCAGATGGAAGATACCAGGGTGGAGTATCATAATAAATCTGAGGATATAATTAATGAAGATTTTTTAGACCATAATGTGAATAGTGGTGGTTCGGCACAGTTATGTGTGGAGGGAAAGGACAACATAAGTGTTATTAAGGCTCTGAAGTTTCTGTGTTACATTTTTGGAACTGGAAGCTGCCATGTTGAATGGGGGTTATGATATTGTTGGGATTACTGAAACATGGCTTGGCGCAGCGGATGGGGATGAATATAATGTGGAGGGGTACAAATTATTGAGGAAGGATATAACTAATTAAAGAGGAGGGGGAGTGGCCCTTTATGTGAAAGACCATCTTACTGTGCAGGACATTCCAGGTATTAATTAACAGACACAAGTGACATAAATACTATGCTTTATGGTAACATAAAACAAGCCTGTGCAGAAGGAGAGATGTTAATAACGGGTGACTTCAGTTACCCCTCTATCAATCGGGATGTAGTGTCAGGTGAGGGTAAATGTGAAGAGGAGTTTTTAGATGTGGTCAATGACTGCTTTTTGGTACAGTCTGTTACTCAGCCTACGAGAGGGAAATCAATACTTGGTCTGGTTTTGTGTAATAACCCTGACAGAATTTGCAGCACAGAGGTAGTAGAACCACTAGGGACAAGTGGTCACAGTGCAGTTACTTTTGATATTTGAGACAGCCTCCTCCACATATGATTGTAATATGCGGGCTAAGGCTAAAAAGGAAATAAGAGCAGCTAAAAGGCTATTTGAAATTTCCTAAGATGCAAAAAGTAATCCTAAGAAGTTTATTTCAATATTGTAGTAGAAAAAGGAAAGCTAATGATTAAGTGCATAAGGAAGGAACTTTGATTTATAACAATAAGGATATTGCTAACACGAGACAGTTACTTTTTTTAGAGCTTTACTAGAAAAGAGGTTATAAATGTGCCTAAATGTATAGTCAATGTTTTGGAGGACTTTGAGATAAGGGACATAGAAGTACTACAAAAACTTAAAACAAATAAGCCAGCAGGCCCTCATGGCATATATCCGAGAGTACTCAACGAACTTGGGGAAATTATATATAAAACATTGACAGATATTTTTATGCAATCCATAAACACGGGAGAAATGCCAGATGACTGGAAGCAGGGTAGTATAATTCCATGGACTACAAGGAGGCTACAAAGTGTTGACCTGAACCAGGCTTATGGTATATTTGTACTTTCAAAAAGCATTTGATAAGGTACCATGTGAGAGGCTCATTGTTCAAATGAATTCAGTAGGAATTTCAGGGGTTGTTTCAGAGTGGGTGCATAATTGGCTGCAAGGGGCGAATACAAAGAGTAACAGTAGGTGGGGCCGTATCTGACCTAGGTGCTGTGGGCAGTGGAGTCCCGCAGGGATCGGTACTGGGACCTCTGCTCTTCCTTATTTACATAAATGATCTTGATAGAGACGTTAGTAGCAAAATAGTTACATTTGCAGATTATACTAAACTAGGGGGTTTGGCAAACAGTTTGGAATCGACTAAAGTAATCCAAGATTATTTCAACAAAATCCAAGAATGGGCAGAAACGTGGCAGATGACATTTAATATTGCTAAATGTAAAGTTATGCATGTGGGATATAAAAACATAAGACAGGGTTTTTTTGTGGGAGGAGAAATTATTAGGTGTTCAATTTGAAAAAGACTGAGGAATTGTAGTTGATCAAAGTCTATCTGCATCAAAGCAGTGTGCTACAGCAGTGAAAAAGGCCAACAGGATGCTGGGATACATAGCAAAAAGTATTGAGTATAAGTCAAGGGAGGTTATATTAATATTATATAATACCTTTGTCAGACCTCACTTAGAGTACTGTGTGCAGTTCTAGGCACCACAGTACAAGAAAGATATAGAAGCTCTTGAAAAAGTTCAAAGAAGGACAACTTAATTGGTACCTGGTGTGAAAAGTTATGAGGATAGATTTAAGGTACTCAATCAATTTAAGTTGAGCAAACGGAGACTTAGGGGGGATTTGATTGAGGTTTTTAAATTCATAAAAGGGACTAACAAAGTGAACTACCAAAGATTTTTAAGAGAAATGGGGTCAGCAGAACAAGAGGCCACAGGTGGAAATTCGTTAAAGGCAAATTCCGCATTGATATTACGAGATCTTTCTTTACACAGAGAGTTGTCAATGCCTGGAACAGCTTGCCAGGTTGAGTCGTAGAGGCAGAAACACTTGCGCTATTCATGTCTAGGCTAGATGCAGTACTAGGTTCTCTTTAGATTAGGACATGATGAGCCTAAATGGGCTGAATGGTCTGTTCTTATCATTATGCATTCTTATGTTCTTTTGACTCTGTCACAGACCCGTTTGGGAACCCCTGTTCTACAATGCAGGCTTAGCCAGCCCTTGATCTTGCTAAGACTTGACTTGGGCATAAAGGTTGTTATTTACTTAAAGTTCTGAAAAAAGTTTTTATTCAGTTTTGTATTGGCTAAAGGATATTCTTAACTCAGTCCATCACAACCTATTTTATCATAAGTTTAGTGCTTCAGTATATGTGTAATAACACAAACTTTAGTTGTTTCAATGTTGTGTTCTCAATACCATTTTAAGACATGCATGGTTACTTTCTGTTTTACATGTTGTTTTTTGTTGTTTTTACATGGTTGTATTTTTTTTTCCTGCTCAGAGACCACAGATTAAATTGTGTCTTTGAACTAAATCTGGTACCAAATAATGGTATCTAATAGGGCTGACCCCATTTAGTCGACTGGTCGATTGTTTGGTCGATGGGCTGTTGGTCGACCGAGATTTGTTTTGGTCGAGCAGTCGACCAAGAAAAAAAATTATCCACGCAGCATGAGACACCTAGATTCGCGCCACAGTTCAGCGTGCTTGTCAGTAGAGTAATCCATTCTGGATGCTGCGGGTATGGCAGTGACAGTCCTTCACTCTTAACATAGCTAGGCCTATATATGTTCTCTTTAAATTATATTAGGCAGTTAAGGTAATAGTAATGTTCTGAATAATTCTGCAAAACTAATAAAAGTAACATTTTATAATAAATGTGTTTTGCTAATTGTATGGTTTATATATTTATAACTAACATGTGTAACACCCCCTTTCATGTAGCCTATATTGTATCCTTGTTTTAGGCATGCGAATGTGCATTTTAATTGTAGCCTAAGATTTGCCTACAGTTAAGATTAGTGATATAGGCTTACTTTAATGACTCATTTTGATATAACCTAAGAACATAATGTCAAAGAAAAAAATCTTTGGCAGCATTTAGTTTTAGTCGCAGACGATCCAAAAAAAGTGGAATGTAAACTTTGCAGGGTTTGTCGTTAATAAAATGAGGAGCAGGCTTTTGCCAAAAAATGTGGACAAGCTAGTGTTCCTGTGCCATAACATGAAACGACTGGGGAAGTAGGCCATCGGATGGACTCCAACTCGAGTAAGTTATTTTCGATAGGCTATAGCCACTTTATGTTCAGCTTTAGGCTACAATTTAAGACATTAGGCTCTGTGTGATCATTTGTTTGTTAGCCTATTTTTTTGCAAAAGAGATTTTAAATCCCAATGAGACCAACCTGAATGTGTTATGGTTGTGGTCAAATAAAAGCATCAGCCTATTATGTGGCCATACCTCAACTTCACAAGCACAACGGCAGAATCTGCAAGGGCAGCATGAAGAGGAGGTTCGGAACAGAGAGGTTTATTATTATTATTTTTTACCTCTCTCCTTTCTTTCTTTCCGGTAATCTTGTACTCCGGCTCCATAAAGTCATTAGCCTATTGTTACTCATTTGTGTCATTCGCTTAAGAAAGTTATAAAACATGAGACAAGCGCAGTGTGCATATAGTTGTATTTATTAAAACAAATAGGGTGTGTCATATAGAAAGAAAAAAAAGTTTCGACCAATCGGAAAAAACGGACGACTATTGATCGACCAAGATTTGTTTTAGTCGGGGACCGCCCTAGTATCTAACCACTATTTACTAACACCACTGCGGGAGCAGTGTTCGCATAATGGTTAAGGAACTGAGCTTGTAATGCAAAGGCTGCAGGTTCGATTCCCAGGTGGGGACTGTTGCACCCTTGAGCAAGGTACTTAACCTGGATTGCTTCAGTAAATATCTAGCTGTATAAATGGATTGTATGTAAAGAAATGTGAAACTGTAAGTCGCTCTGGATAAGAGCGTCTGCTAAATGCCTGTAATGTTTAATGTAATGTAATGTTTAAATAGTGGATGCACTAATGTTGAAAATTGTATACTGTCCCTGTCATGTACATGACTTGAATAATTCATAACCACTGTTGGAAAAATCAATCATATAAATAAATGAATCAAACTCATGAGTCATAAAATATTGTTCTATAAATGGCCTTTGTTTAAGTGGGAGTTTTAATTGCTGTTACAGATACCTGCACTGAAAAGCTTTAAATTAGCTCCAAGTAATTTGAGTAAACAAAACTCAGTGGACTGTAAACTGTAAGTCGCTCTGGATAAGAGCGTCTGCTAAATGCCTGTAATGTAATGTAATGGACTGTTGTGTTGCTGCTTTGGGAGGCCCAGGTATGAGCGCTTGGATTTGGGTTGGTGATGGATGTGACCTGGAGTTAGACTCCAAATAGAGGTTCCACTGCTGGTCTGTACAATGTTGGAGCTTGGACTTGTAGGGCTACCTATCGGTGTCTCAACAAAATCCCAAGTCTCAAATTCAACTACAAAGTGATTTATTAAATTGCACTCGTAGAGAATGGCCAATTCATCATCCAAAGCCTGAGACCATTTCACACCCACAGTGTTTCCACTTATTGTTTAGAGGTACTTGCAGACCCCCCTGGCTGATAGGAATCAAGACCCACTTGCATAGCTTTGTTAAGGCCTCTACATGCTTCTGTGTAAGCAATGCGATTGCAACGCGACATCCTCTGCAGCACGTCGCAGAGCACTCTGCAATTTATACTTCTGCGCAACCTATGCAACATGGTGTCCTTACATTTCTGTACACTAGTAGGCGTAAATGTATTGAACAAGGTCGGTCAAGTTTTCATGAAAGCAGGGAAACTCCTGTTGAAATAATGTTAATGTATTAAGGGAAATGAAGGACGGTCTTTTTCGGTCTTTTCACAGAATTGTTAAAAAATGCTGCTTTTATCTTTCTACCCTAATCTGGATGTCGCTCTGGATAAAAGCGTTTGCTAAATGCTTAAAATGTAAAAAAATGATGTACTAGCTCGATGAACTATGACCATGACAGCTCCGCCTCCATTTGCTAACCAACCAATCAATGCTGTGCAACATCTATGCGACATGTTGCGAGTTTGATTTTTGTGCTAGGTATGCGACATCCTCTCCAACATCAACGTAACCTCTGCGACGTGTTGCAGAGGATGTTGCGTGAGCATGTATAGGCCTTTACTGAGACCACTGAGCTGGTTAAGGAATCTCCCAGACAAAGGAGATATTTAAAGTGTACAGATATGGCAGGGAAGGTGAGAATCTGGAGGGTTGTTCAGAGGTGTGGACTGAGCATGAGGGACTGTGTTGGGCCATCTGGGCCATGTTTGTGTAAACTTTCACACTATCATTAAGTTCATATTCATTCTAAAGGCCTCTACATGCTTCTGCGTAACTTGTGCAACGACTTTTCGGTTTGCACAATGCAACAATGTTGCAAGCACTTGACAATTTATACCTCTGCAAAGGCTATGCGCAGCCTATTCAACATGGTGTCCTTACACTTCTGTACACTAGTGGGCGTCAATATATTGAACAAGGTCGGTAAAAGTTTCCATGAAAGCAGGGAAATTCCTGTACCTTCGAACTTCAGCCAATTTTTCTTGAAGCTGGTTCATTTTATAACGTGCCGAACAAATTATGCTAGCTATCTATATCATTAGCTACTGTTAGCAAGCTTTATTTCGCCGTGGTACCAGATGGCTAGCTAGCAAGCTAGATAGATATCGATAGTCTTGCTTAGCTAAAGTTAACATGGATATATACAGGTATGGAATGCAGCTGCCAACAACGATGTCTGTTGCTGTATTACTGCACTGATCTCTTGCGCAAACTATGATTGTTCTTAGCATATATTGTATATGTATAATGCACATTTGGTAAGTCGCTCTGGATAAGAGCGTCTGCTAAATGCTTAAAATGTTAAATGTACACTACCTTTCAAAAGTTTTAGAACACCTCAATTTTTCCAGTTTTTATTGAAATTTACGCAGTTTAATGTTTCAATGTACTCTGAAATTAAAGCATAGAACAAATAAAAAATTGGAGATAAAAAAGAAATCATATAATTGTTTTGTTTAACGAAATGTAATCAAAATCTTTGACTCATCAAAGTAGCCACCTTGTGCAGATATAACAGCCGAACACAGTCGTGGCATTCTTTCTACAATGGAAATCAAATATTGTTCAGAAAGTTCTTCCCAACACTGTTTTAGAAGTTCCCACAAATGTGTTGCACTTGTAGGTTGCTTTGCTTTCACCCTTCTGTCCAGTTCATCCCAAACCAGCTCAATGGGGTTTAAGTCTGGAGACTGTGCTGGCCATTCCATGATTTGAAGCCTACCGTCTTGTTCTTTTCTTCTAAGGTAGTTCTGACATAGCCTGGAGGTATGTTTTGGGTCATTATCTTGTTGTAGGATGAACCCCTGACCAACTAGGTGTAGACCAGAGGGTATTGCATGGAGCTGCAAAATGCTGTGGTAGCCCTTTTGGTTCAGGGTGCCAGTCACTCTGTGCAAGTCGCTGACTCTGGATCCAGCAAAAGTGCCCCAGACCATCACGCTTCCTCCTCCATGTTTGACAGTTGGTGTCACACACTGAGGAACCATCCTTTCGCCTACTCGACGGTGTACAAAAACCCTGCGTGATGAACTGAAGATTTAAAAGAAGATTTTTATTCATTGGTCCATAAGACCTTCCAGTCTTCAGTAGTCCACTGGCGGTGCTTCATGGCCTAGGCAAGCCTCTTTTTCTTATTTTGCCATCTTAGCAATGGCTTTATTACTGCCACTCGACCTGTCAAACTGCAGCTTGAGGTCTTCTCTTCACAGTTAAAACAGACTTCCTTACTTCGACTAGTGTTAAGCCTTCACAATTTCGCTAAAGGAAAGACCTACACTTGTAAGGGCTATAATGGTGTCTTCCTTTGTTAATTGCCTTTTTCTCGCCATTATGATAGCAGTATACTACTTCCTGCAGTGCAATATTGCAACACTGCTTTTATACAGAGGGTTTGTCATCAACCAAAGTTGGGACACCTGTAGGAATTGTTTGCATCAACTTTCAAGGCTTAATTTACTTCCATTGCTGCAGAACAGCTGTAAGTTGTTAAGCCATTACTTGTTCCCTGAAAAGGGCCTTTTTTTTTTACCTAAACCTCTGGTGGTTTACAGCTTACCTTTGTACCATTTCAGGTTATTCACTGGACTTCAACTGCTTAAATGTCAGTAAAAACTGGAAAAATGGGGGTGTTCTAAAACCTTTACCGGTAGTGTAAAAAAATCATGTACTAGCTTGAAGAACTATGACAGCGACAGCTCCGCCTCCATTCGCTAACCAACCATTCAATGATGCGCATCAATCTACGTGAACTGTTGCGATGCGGTCGCGAGTTTGATGTTTGTGCTAGGTACGCGACACCCTCTGCCTACGCAGAGGTTGCGTTGATGTTGCAGAGCCCTGGTTGTGTTGCTGTCGTATTGCTGTCGTTCGAGCATGTAGAGGCCTTAAGGTTCACCTCATCATTCTTTGTATTCATGTAAATGTACCTTGCCAACTGTATAAGAGAGAGCTACACCTTGTGTATTTCAGTAACATGCTTGTGTTTCCTTCCTTGTCTTCCATTATGAACATCGGGTCCATCTCTTCATCAATACAGAGATAATTTTACTTCAGTTCGTTATTTTGGACTTCTCAACATAGGTAAGTGAATACAAGAGATCATGTTAACTCATCTTCTAAGTGGGAAAGTTTGTGCTCAAAAACAGAGCTGAGGTGCTACCAAAATAATGCTGACTGTAGATTTAATGAAAGGATTAACACTCGCTTGCAGAGAAATATATATTTACTTAATTAGATGAGGGCAAGGGAAGCCTTTGGGGGTTGATTATTATATTAACAATAATTTAAGATTACTGCATTCTAAGGGTCAGTTATTTAGTATTTTTAACATCCAACGTGTATAACATATTTAACTTGAAACGAATAAACATTTTAGAGCATCTTGAAGCTTTAAATAACATTATTTCTTTCATATAGTGGCATTCCTTATGGTTTGCCACCTGACTTTTGCAACTGGTTTCAAATTAAACAGGCTTCTACTTGGACACCTTCATTAGCTTTGACCTATGCTAGCAATAGCATACAAATCATTTTAAAACAGAATAAGTAGTTTTATGATAAAATAACATTTTCCTAGTTTTACATTGGTTGTACCACCTGACATGGAAAGTGTACCATCCTACCTATGAGGTGAACGTAGCTATTTTTATCAATATTTGAGAGAGCTCCGCAAACCTTTTCAGTCAGCCATGGATGTTAGATAGGGTCCTCTGGATGATGCAACATCTGGCTGATGCAATAGCCTCTTGACTTCAAAATAAAACTCCCATGTTTACGGTTGTGCCACCCTGACATTTGAAAAGCACAAATTGCCGGACAAAAGTTCCTCAATTATCTCAATAGCTTTAAAACTATTGTTATTTGTAAAATTGTGTTTATTTGAAAGGTTTCAAACATAAAATCATGCCACAGTATTTTATATTGAATGTATTATTATTAAAATACCACTTTTTACAGTTTCCTTAATCTGTTCCTTTGCTCGGACGGTTGCGCCACCTGACATTTTGGGGGTTTGAGATGCCAAAACACAAAGTAATATATATTATTTGAATGTACTGAAAATTGATTCAAACTAAACATGTTTTATATAATAAAATCATATATGACTTGAATTGATTAATGTATTTTTAAATGGAAATAATGAACTCGGACACAAAAATATGCATGTCATGTCATTGACCCATATATATATATATATATATATATATATATTTAAAATATTTATTTAATTATCCTGCCAAGAGCATAATGAACAATCAAACATGAGACAAGCAAGTGAGAGTAGGAGCAGAGAGCATGCACAGGCTCCTTTCCAAAATGACCCCTTAAACTCTCAAGCCCTCGGTCTGAGAATCAATAGTGCAGCGGTGGCAAATGGCCAGGATTTGTTTATTTTTGAAACTACTTTCATTCTTAGCTTCTTGTTAGAATATCTGCTGTTGGTAGTTTTCCATGAGTGTAGGAGGGAACTAGGGCAACACCGGTGGGGATTCAAATTTTACATTTCTCATTTTCCAGCTTAGATAGATGGGGAATCATCTGAAATGACCTAATATGAAGGAATAAATTGGAAAAATGCATTTGAAAACATTTATCAAGTCTATTTGTCTAAATAATATATTTACATATATTTCTTATATAATTATTTCACATTATACAGCATTTTGTGTTGATCGGTGGTAAGAAAGCCCAATTAAATACATTATCATTCCCTGAAGGAAGAAAATAAAATGTCAAAGGGGGTGAATACTTTTTATACCCACTGTACATTCAAAAACAGATATAGCTCCATGGAAACACACAGGTTTGGTATTGTGTTATACAGACTGACATTAGTTTAATTTGGCTCCTCACTACCATAATACACTGCCCGTCCCAAAAAGAAGTCACACACTAATATTTTGTTGGACCGCCTTTAGCTTTGATTACGGCACGCATTCGCCGTGGCATCGTTTCGATAAGCTTCTGCAATGTCACAAAATGTATTTCCATCCAGAGTTGCAATAATTTTTCGCCAGTATCTTGCATTGATGATGGGAGAGTCGGACCACTGCGCAAAGTCTTCTCCAGCACATCCCAAAGATTCTCAATGGGGTTAAGGTCTGGACTCTGTGGTAGCCAATCCATGTGTGAAAAGGATGTCTCATGCTCCCTGAACCACACTTTCACAATTTGAGCCCGATGAATCGTGGCATTGTCATCTTGGAATATGCCCGTGCCGTCAGGGAAGAAAAAATCCATTGATGGAAAAACCTGGTCATTCAGTATATTCAGGTAGTCAGCTGACCTCATTCTTTGGGCACATAACGTTGCTGAACCTAGACCTGACCAACTGCAGCAACCCCAGATCATAACACTGCCCCCACAGGCTTGTACGGTAGGCACTAGGCATGATGGGTGCATTACTTCATCCGCCTCTCTTCTTACCCTGATGCGCCCATCACTCTGGAACGGTAAATCTGGACTCATCAGACCACATGACCTTCTTCCATTGCTCCAGAGTCCAATCTTTATGCTCCCTAGCAAATTGAAGCCTTTTTTTCCGATTAGCCTCACTGACAAGTGGTTTTCTTAAGGCTACACAGCTGTTTAGTACCAATCCCTTGAGTTCCCTTCGCATTGTGCGTGTGGAAATGCTCTTACTTTCACTATTAAACATAGCCGTGAGTTCTACTGTTGATTTTTTACGATATGATTTCACCAAACGTTTAAGTGATCGCCGATCACGGTCATGCAAGATTTTTTTTCGACCACATTTCTTCCTCGAAGATGATGGTTCACCACTATCCTTCCAGGTTTTAATAATGCTTTGGACAGTTCTTAGCATTATTGTGATCTAATGATCTCTGGGTCTCCTCCTTATTGTACACAGGAGGTGTATGCAGAATTGAAACAATGGTTAAGTCAAAGTCTGAGTGAGAATGTGTTGATCATCAGTCACAGGTTTGGACTCTGTTGTGTTGTTTTATTCTGATGTGGTTAATCTTGATTATTAGGTTTTCTTGATCAGTGGTCCCTTTCTGCCTCTGTTTTTTCCCCTTATTTTGCTCTGTCATGCGACTTCAGAACCATCACAGTCTCATCAAGAAAAGTGCTCAGAAATCTATACATTTTTTATTGATGTTTTAGACAACCATCAAACAGTCTGATCATACACAAAATGAAATCAGGCAGCAGACTGGAGATTATCACACTGCATTTTTGGATGCTGGATACATGTGTAGATTTATTAAATGATAAAAAAAATAAAGCTGCAACAGAATATATGAAAAAAACTCTACGGTCTGTTGACCCAACACTCGCATGTCACAGATGATGAAACACCAACGCCTTCAACAGGTGTGTCCTCCTGCGTCCCTCTATAAAACCTAACACACACCAGGAATAAACAAGAGGTGAAAGATCAAAGACAGATTTAATAGGTCATAGGTTTTATTCATGTTTGGAGTGCTAGGCATGATGGATCTTGTTCCACAGGGGGGAGGGGGATGAATAGCTGAGTAAACACTGTTACATAGTACAAAAAATACGAGAATACCAGAGAAATCAACAGACAAACGGTGTCATTTAAAATAATGCAAATTAAAAACGTGAGTAAACATGGACAAGGCGTGGGTTGTAATGCACATGGTGGTAACGGACCCTCATCAGCTCAGTTTTAGAAGCAACCAGAAGACGAGGACAGTTTTCCTCCCACACAGAACAACAGCGAAGGACCGTGATACAAGGGACAGAAAAGCGGCTGGACACCTGCCTGCAGAGCCTCAACACCCTTGTGGAACGACCCATTTCTGCTCGGTCTCCAACAACGGACAAGATTCAGGAAGAACAGACCATTCCTTTTTTTCTCCTCCAGCCCAGGCAAACCCTCAACAGAAACATCTCACATTTTCCAACCCTCTTTGTGCTCATTAACCATGGACTAAGTGCTATCAGCCAAAGTGGGGTTTTCAAATTGCCTGCCTGCAAAATGCTGTGCCCAATCGCAGGGCTTTGCTCCGTAGTGCCAGTCACACGCACTCCACCGTATCCAGGTGTCAGACACATGATTAAATGTGGCTTTTGAATATCAAGGAGGCCATGTATGCATGTGTGCGCGTCTGTCAGCATCAAAAGCTGAACTGGACGACAATCCTCTGCACATTGGCAGCAAACATTCCCGACCTCACCATCATGGCTGCCCAGGGAAAAGCCTGCATTATCACCTACAATTTGGATCATGCCCAACACCATCATTTGGGTCATAGGCACCGCAGCTCGCACTGCTGAACATTGTGCTTCACCAAGAGTGCTACCCCGGTCTCCATAAAGGTTTGAAATCCATATAATGGAAGACCTTCGTTTTTAGTTGTGTTATTGTTTACCAATATTATCCTACTGATTGAAAAAAAAAAAAAGGTACAATCTCAAATTTGAAATCGCCAATCATGTCTTTGGTCACTGCTGTTAAACCCACACCTGTGCAAGGAGCACTGCAGATGGGGCTCATGCGCGCCAAACAGAATCGCCTGCAAACCAGTGACTATTGTACACCCTACAGGTCACACATAACTACAGGGGAGCTAGCTGTCATTACCAGTCAGTGGCAAGAAAATAAGGATGGCCAAATAAGTGCCAATTACTTGCAAGGGGGCTCTATGGTGACGGGTCTCTTGAGAAATGATCTTTCACTACAGACCTATATCCAGCAAAATACCAGCATAAAAAAAAAAAGTTGTTTACATTACATGACACACAGTTGTCATGTGCCAGTTTAAAAATTGTGATTTGAGGTCCAAATAAATTTGAAGGAGAGTTAAAATATGCACTATGGTACCCACTGATTTTGTCAAGCTTTCATCACAATGTGGAAATATTTTTTTTCCCTTGCTGCTGCCCATTATATCTACTTATCCAAATAATGGCAGGAGATATCTAACTTAAGGCAATTTCAGGTGCATTTCCTTGTGCAATGTGAAGAGACTCCAACCAGCATTTGTCGCTGGTAGGAATGTGAGGTCAGTGCACACTTCAGTCATATTCATTGCCTTTTTGCCAGCATTTTTTGGTGCAAAAGTGGCTACATTTTCTTGATGGCATAGCATTTGGACGTTTGAATTTGCTGCTGGTAAATTTACAAAGTCCAGGACTCCATGGCCAGGTCATTATCGAAGGTATGGAAACACCAGAGCACTGCTCATATCGGAGGAGAGATTCAGTGCAGTGCAGTGCATGCCTTTAACACAGGATGTGGCAGCTACTGGACACTTCGCAGCACACTCATCTTTATGAAACAACCATCAAGAGAAGATGCATCATTATTCCAAAAAAAGAGAAAACATAAGTACAAGGCGCAGCATACTTTAAACTTATCTCTAGAGCACCTAGGTCTATTCTCTGGAAAAATATAAACACTCCAAATATTCCACCATTCAATTATTCCACTATGACATCACTAATTGATCACTTATTCGAGTCAATATTCAAATATTTGTTAAGAAATAATGAAAAATGTCCATTATGTGAGAACCTAAGAACCCTGCATAAAATGAGATGTTTAATGAGGAGGAGTTTCATAAAGTTCTCGAGGGAGAAACTGGGAATTATTAGCACATATCTAACTGGAGCTAGAATTAAAGTTTTAGGAAATCAGGAAGTATTTAAGCCATGGGAAAGTGGCTAATCAGACGGTATGGTACAGCCAACAAAACACTTTCCCTGGGCTGATTATTTTCAGAGAATATTCTCAGTATGTCATTAAAAAAGGCAAAGTTTTAAAAAAGCACATTACATCAATATATTCTGCAAAACTCAATATTCAGCATGTTGCATTGATTACAGAACCACAGTGGAATAAACATGAAAATTAACTAAAAGTACAAGAGTAACATAAGATAGTGTAAAAAGTGAATATTGTGTAAACCTAATTGTGATGCAAAACCTTAAGTGAGAAAGACCATGTAAAGATTACAGAGTCAGCGTCTAGCTGAGTGACAATGCGGAGGAAGTGTTTTATACAAATCGCCTGCCTGTAGTCAGAGTGTAAGACAAGCGAATGCAGCTTCACAGGAGTAAAATCTTTATCCAATCCCTCTCTTGGTGGGCACACGACACTGACCAGGGTCGCGCTACACGGTGTCTTTTATTAAATCCATTTCATAATAGGGGTTTGATTTACACATGCCTCCATGTACTAGTGTTTTACACAGCCACTACACTGCAGGCTGTAGTGGACGTTGGATAAAGGGATTCATATGAAGGGCCAATGTCTCTGACTATGAAGGCCAACACCTGACAAATTCCTTTCTGCAGATTAGGTGCCCCCTGTGCAGTCTGTGTGGTTTTATGCCACAGATTATCACTTTGGACAGTGTCTAAGCCAATTCACTATCTCATGCTAGTTATCAGACCTAGAAGAGCCTGGCCAAAAAGGGTTGGAATCCTGTGATTCACATTTTAGTACCATTCAAAAAACATACTAGATTTCATTTTATATGCATATACACCCATGGCCAAAGGTTTTGAGAATGACACAAATATGAATTTTCACAAAGTCTGCTGCCTCAGTTTTTATGATGGAAATTTGCATATACTCCAGAATGTTATGAAGAGTGATCAGATGAATTGCAATTAATTGCAAAGTCCCTCTTTGCCATGAAAATGAACTTAATCCCCAAAAAAACATTTACACTGCATTTCAGCCCTGCCACAAAAGGAATAGCTGACATCATGTCAGTGATTCTCTCGTTAACACAGGTGAGTGTGTTGATGAGGACAAGGCTGGAGATCACTCTGTCATGCTGATTGAGTTAGAATAACAGACTGGAAGCTTTAAAAGGAGGGTGGTGCTTGTTCTTCCTCTGTTAACCATGGTTACCTGCAAGGAAACACGTGCAGTCATCATTGCTTTGCACAAAAAGGGCTTCACAGGCAAGGATATTGCTGCTAGTAAGATTGCACCTAAATCAACCATTTATCGGATCATCAAGAACTTCAAGGAGAGAGGTTCAGTTGTTGTGAAGAAGGCTTCAGGGCGCCCAAGAAAGTCCAGCAAGCGCCAGGACCGTCTCCTAAAGTTGATTCAGCTGCGGTATCGGGGCACCACCAGTGCAGAGCTTGCTCAGGAATGCCAGCAGGCAGGTGTGAGTGCATCTGCACGCACAGTGAGGCGAAGAATTTTGGAGGATGGCCTGGTGTCAAGAAGGGCAGCAAAGAAGCCACTTCTCTCCAGGAAAAACATCAGGGACAGACTGATATTCTGCAAAAGGTACAGGGATTGGACTGCTGAGGACTGGGGTAAAGTCATTTTCTCTGATGAATCCCCTTTCCGATTATTTGGGGCATCCGGAAAAAAGCTTGTCCGGAGAAGAAAAGGTGAGCGCTACCATCAGTCCTGTGTCTTGCCAACAGTAAAGCATCCTGAGACCATTCATGTGTGGGGTTGCTTCTCAGCCAAGGGAGTGGGCTCACTCACAATTTTGCCTAAGAACACAGCCATGAATAAATAATGGTACCAAAACATCCTCCGAGAGCAACTTCTCCCAACCATCCAAGAACAGTTTGGTGACGAACAATGCCTTTTCCAGCATGATGGAGCACCTTGCCATAAGGCAAAAGTGATAACTAAGTGGCTCGGGGAACAAAACATTGACATTTTGGGTCCATGGCCAGGAAACTCCCCAGACCTTAATCCCATTGAGAACTTGTTGTCAATCCTCAAGTGGCGGGTGGACAAACAAAAACCCACAAATTCTGACAAACTCCAAGCATTGATTATGCAAGAATGGGCTGCCATC
The DNA here is from genome assembly GCA_029706075.1 of Aldrovandia affinis. Lineage (NCBI taxonomy): Eukaryota > Metazoa > Chordata > Actinopteri > Notacanthiformes > Halosauridae > Aldrovandia > Aldrovandia affinis. Next base: position 252,128 of record JAINUG010000230.1, read on the forward strand.
AGTCCGGATGTGGCCCAGAAGTTAATTGACAGCATGCCAGGGCGAATTGCAGAGGTCTTGAAAAATAAGGGTCAACACTTGTCAATAAAAGCCTTTGACACTTGTGAAATGCTTGTAATTATACTTCAGAATACCATAGTAACATCTGACAAAAAGATCTAAAAACACTGAAGCAGTAAACTTTGTGAAAACCAATACTTGTGTCATTCTCAAAACTTTTGGCCACGGCTGTACTGTATACACTACCGGTCAAAAGTTTTAGAACACCCCCATTTTCCAGTTTTTACTGAAATGTAATAAGTTCAAATCCAGTGAATAACCTGAAATGGTACAAAGGTAAACTGCCAGAGGTAAAAAAATTAAATAAAAAAAAGTGACATTATTTTTCAGTTTTTGGTAACATAAACTTTTTTTTAATTTTTTTATTTTTAAACCTCTGGCAGTTTACCACTTACCTTTGTACCATTTCAGGTTATTCACTGGACTTGAACTGCTTAAATAAAAATTGGAAAATGAGGGTGTTCTAAAACTTTTGACCAGTAGTGTAGTTTTTTCTCAGAAAAATACTACAGTGCATTTTTCTTTATTAAAGATTGTGTTCCTTAGGATTGTACCCAAATGTAGCGCTACCTGCGAAACCGCTGTGTAAATATTGAATCTTGAAACGTTTTTAGAAGGTAGTCAAGTTTTATAAACAATTTGGCACTATATCAACTTGAAAGTTAGTTTTATTTCAGGCAGCTCTCTGCCTACATTCACTAAACACTGTCATGTTATATAAAAATATCCTGGAAAAAGTTACGATTAAATATGTATATATATTCATGACACATTTCGAAGCAGAATCAGTTCAATTTAAGGAAAAAATAGTACCAAGTAATCTGTAGTCTATATTTTTACCATTACTAACATATTGCACAGATGAACAGTAAAATGCACAAATGATACTGTGATAAAATCGCATATGTACAAAATACAAATCTTGCTCATCAATCAGCAGGAAGCTATGCTGCTCTGGGCCATTAGAAAGGATTATATTTTCATGTCAGTTACAGAATAAAAAATATATATGAAATATGCATTCAAATTTGGATGTTGTGATGGACCGATTTACTAGTGATGGGAGGGGATGTTTCCTGAACTGTCAATCTCTGAATTTTTTTAACAACAAAAAGATTTTGCTCTCCACAGAAAATGATATGAAAATGAATGATAGCTCCGCCCATTGTTTAACAAAACCAAATTTTTCCACCTTTTACTGTCCTACCACACACAATCACCAGGGGAAACAAAGTGTCATCTAAACAGAGATGAAGGTAGGTAGTCTTGCAGCAAGGACCATTCACATGGGTCAAAGGCAGCATAGAGGCTGCACAGCCAAACGCATAACTCAAGAACACAGGCCATGTACGAAGGGGGAGAGGAAAACCCACATATGACATCACAGGCATCAACCAGTCACCCAGTCCCTGGTGAGTTCTGCATAAGGTGAAACCTTTGAACCTTGTGAACATGCCTGTAGTCATTCTGCCCACAACCAGTCGGGACTCATTCACCCTCACTCCAATGGGGACGGGGCTCATTTTACAGCAGGCTGCAGCTGCCAAAGGGGGTTTTGCTCTTCTTGGTCCTCTGTCTGTTCGGTCGTAGGTTGATGACCTCACAGCCGTTCAGGTTGCTTGAGTTCTGCCCAGAGTGGCTGCCTCCAGCTGTGTTAAACACTCCTGCAGGAAAGAGACGAGTGACAAGTGGAAACAAACAGCTGTTGGAACGAACACAAGGAAGATTGCACACACGGTGCAGACGTGATACACACAGGTGAAAAGCACATTACGCACAGCCGTTTCAATGCCACTTCAATCACACACTCAACAGTGACCTCTTTCAGCATGTGGCCAGGCTGGAAATCAATTCACTGACCGATTGCTCCTACTGAAGGTTATGGATCAACCATTGATCATGTCAAAAAATTATGAAACGTGTGATTCAGAGCACCCCTCTTCCCAATCTACAAAGAAAACAAACCAAACAATATTGGATATGCTACCATTGATTTAAAAAAATGTGTGACTTCTGTCAGTTATGAAACGTGTGCTGTGTCATGTTTGCCCTCATCTGCTGCATGAAACCTGTGATTCAGAGCATCTCTCTTCTTGATCTACAAAGAAAACAAACAAACAAACCTAACAATATTAGAGATGATACACAGGCCATTGCACAAGCATGGAAGCGTCTCTCTAGGCCGGAGCAGAATCTCACTATGATGTGCCTGTGACACTTGGGGAGGTGGAGGGAGGAGTGGAGAGGGCTGCACCTCCCTTTTGGCTGCTGTCAGGTGCTCCTGTTCCCTCCCACAGCCTGGAGAGTACTACAGGACCTTGGAGAGCAGCGGCCTCACCTACAGGCAGGCTCACCTGAGGCTAATGAGCAATCAACTCAGCTTAGAGCCATTGCCTTTGTTAGGCCTTTACAAAAGCACAGCCTGCCATGCCTGATTGGTGAGTTTTTGGGCATGGAGGAAGAGGTGCTGGATTTTTATTGCTGCTGCCCTCTACACCGGTGTTTCTCAATCCATTCCTACAGGGCACACTGCCCTGCATGTTTTCATTCCAACCACCACTTAATCATGCTCAAGTGATCATTAACAGATGACCGATGCAGATGATAGGTTGGGAGCGGAGGTTGGAATAAAAATTTCCAGGGAAGTGTGCCCTGTAGGAATGGATTGAGAAGCACTGCTCTACATCATTAACTTCATTATTTTTGTGGTTTATTTACTTTATAAAGTATAAGGAAAATAAACTGGCCATTGGCTTATTCAAATTTTTCGTTTTTGTTCTTGGGCTTGTCTTTCATCCACTCACCACCTGGCAGGGTGGCCACCCCTGCCACCTTGCTACAGTGCCGTCTGTGAAATCAATAGGCTAATGCTTGCTACGTTAGTTAGTGTTACCACCAAACATACAAGGGAAGCTTAAACAGAAGATACAATAAACAAATATTCTGCAGCAGAATTATTTACATAATTACTTCTTAAAAAGGATTAAAAAGTGTACACACATTAGATGAGCCCATTTCCACAGAGCTCAGGAGTTAATTTCAGCAGTCTTCATACATTTCCACCCAAGGTACCAACAATCGGTTTGGCTACTGTTTATTCTAGCACGACGGACACCTGTGGTTGGCATTCTCATGTGTAAACTTACTGTGTGTGATCAGGACCATATTTGGTCCATTCATGGTCATTCAAAACTATATTTATGCACTGTGTGAACAAGACCTCAGTCTCACAACAAACCTTATAAACAGGGTCTTAAAGAAAATCTCAAACTCTGGAGCCAAAATAATGTGCGAGCCATAAACCTTCATCTGCATCAGTAACACTCCGCCGGTGTATCGTACCAATTTTATTGCTGGTTGTGTGCACCACCTCGGTGTCCTCTGCACTCTGCAGCTTGAGCCTCTGCAGGTATTTCTCTGCCAGGTACTTGAAAACTGGGGAAGAAATCAGAGGAGAGAGATTGTATTCACCGTGGCTGTTTTGGCCCCAGGGCCTCCCACAGGACTGATCTTAAATACATGCAAATATATGCAAACGTAGGAAACGAGCCACTGATCTCTTTAAGACACTAGACTCCTTCACAATTTAACCACTTCCTGTATTCTGGCCTTTTGCTAGTGACAAAAACAGATAGTAAAGCATTGATAGGTTGTTTTTTTGTTCCCTTTTGCATGAATATAATCACGGAGAGTGCCTGAGACTCAACCCCAAGCAGGCCCCCGAAAAAAAAAAAAAAAAAAAAAAAAAGACAAGGAGCAGCCATATATGCAAGACGCAATCTTTCTCTTTTGCACTGTAAATTCTTTTGAGTAGTTTTGCATTGTTTTTTCTCAAATATATATTTTTTTGAAACAATATATTCAAATAATAATCCACTCTCGCGCAAGCACTTGTTCAAGGAATTTAAAAAACATCCTCGCAAAATACGTCAGTTGTATACTTCTTGTTAAAAGGATCATCTATTAGAGTTGAGACAAAGTGACATAGCAGTTTTAGGAGAGGGATGTCCCGAGCCACAGCAGATGTCTGGAGCCTGGTCATGTGATCTCGTCGCATGTCACCCACCTTCATTGACATTGAGATCCTCCTTGACTGAAGCACGATAGAACCTCAGCTTCAGCTTCTTGGCGAGACCCTCTGCCTCCTCGCTATAGACACCCCAAAACACCCACCATCAACATCACATGTTGTAGGTTACATCACTATACTCTGCAGAGCAATATAATGGTTAGGGAACTGGTCTTGCAACAAAAGGTTGCAGGTTAGATTCCCAGATGATGCACTGCTGTTGTACCCTTGAGCAAGGTACTTCATCTGCTTCAGTAAATATCCAGCTGTATATCCGTATCCAGCTGTAAGTCACTCTGGATAAGAGTGTGTGCTAAATGCTTGTAATGTGACATGTATATATATGTTATTTAGCAGACGCTTTTATCCAAAGCGACTTACAGTAGTGAATATATACATTTTTCAGTATATGTGGTCATCACATCATGGATCTATACAAGACATGTGGCTATCAAATACAACATAAATATTTAATAATGACAATGATCACGATCAAAAATAGCTCATTTATGAAATATAGAAAATATAAACCTTAGAAGGGGGAAACCTGAGACTCATTCAGGTTTTTTTTTTTTTTTTTTTTAACTTATACAGCTGATGTAACTAACTTATATTACTGATGCAATTCAGGTATATAACCTGATATATACCTATATATACACTCAGTGGCCACTTTATTATTTACACCTTTCTAGTACTGGGTAGGACCCCTCTTCGCCTGAATTCTTTGTGGCATGCATTCAACAAGGTGCTGGAAACATTCCTCAGAGATTCTTGTCCATGTTGACATGATAGCATCACGCAGTTGCTGCAGATTTGTGGGCTGCACATTCATGTTGCGAATCTCCCGTTCCACCACATCCCAAAGGTGCTCTATTGGACTGAGATCTGGTGACTGTGGAGGCCATTGGAGTACACTGAAGTCATTGTCATGTTCGTGGAACCAACTTGAGATGGTGTGCATTGTGACATGGCGCATTATCCTGCTGGAAGTAGGGATGCACATGGTCAGCAACAAGACTCAGGTAGGCTGTGGCATTTAAACGATGCTCAATTGGTATTAAGGGGCCTAATGTGTGCCAAGAAAACATTCCTCACACCATTACACCACCACCACCAGCCTGATCCGTTGAAACAAGGCAGGATGGATGCATGGATTCATGTTGTTTACGCCAAATTCTGACCCTCCCATCTGCATGTCACAGCAGAAATCGAGATTCGTCAGACCAGGTAACGTTTTTCCAATCTTCAACTGTCCAGTTTTGGTGAGCCTGTGCCCACTGTATCCTCACTTTCCGGTTCTTAGCTGACAGGAGTGGAACCCAGTGTGGTCTTCTGCTGCTGTTGCCCATCCACTTCAAGGTTCGACGTGTTGTGCATTCAGAGATGCTCTTCTGCATACCACTGTTGTAACATGTGGTTATTTCAGTTACTGTCGCCTTCCTGTCAGCTTGAACCAGTCTGGCCATTTTCCTCTGACCGCTCTCATTAACAAGGTGTTTTCACCCACAGAACTGCCACTCACTGGATGTTTTTTGTTTTTCGCACCATTCTCTGTAAACTCCCATGAGATCCCATGAGGTCAGCAGTTTCTGAGATACTCACACCACCCCGTCTGGCACCAACAATCATTCCACGGTCAAAGTCACTTAGATCATATTTCTTCCCCATTCAGATTTTTGGTCTGAACAACAACTGAACCTCTTGACCATGTCTGCATGTTTTTATGCATTGAGTTGCTGCCACATGATTAGATAATTGCATTAATGAGCAGGTGTACCTAATAAAGTGGCCACTGAGTGTATATATACATATTCAGAATTCAGCATAACCTTGTTCAAGAGTACAACATCTGTGCCCAATCTAGAAACTGCATGCAGAAGCCTGTGATTACAGGCACACCTCATTCATCAGCAGAAATAGGCAGCAAGGTTAATGGGCCTTTGTCTTACCTCTTTCCTTTATTGCTGTTGCGAGAAAAAAGATTGGATAATCTTAAATTCTACACTATTACTTTTAGTTTGAACTCCCCGTAGAGCACCTGAATTACTGTCCCAGCCTACTCCTCTGCTGTTTAAGAAAGGAGATGGGCAGCGAGCCTTACTTTTTAATCACCGTGTCGTCCAGGAGGTCGATCTTGTTCTGCACCAGCACGGTGGGGATGTCCCCGACCTCGGCCTCCACCTTCTCCCTCCAGCTGCCGATGGCCTCAAACGATTCGCGGTCGGTGGTGGAGAAGACGAGCACGCAGGCCTGGGCCCCTGCAGAAAACAGCCTCAGTTAGCAACACTGTGGTCAGCGCATCTTTACTGAACAATAGCAAACACAGAGCGTAACCGCGTGTTCAGCGGGCCTACGCTGACCAAGCATGACAGTTTAAGGCCTCACAGTCAGTGAAGATGACTGGTACAGGTGGCGTGTGGATTTCTGCTATGCCAGGTTCGATGATTCTTATTTGGCAGCGTGGGGCTCTTGACGAGCAGCTGCTCAGTGGCAATGTTGTTTGGCACTTTTTGTTTAGAGAGTTTGGCTCTTTATCATGAACCCTCAAGATGCCAATTTCTGTTGACAACAACCTGGAGTAAACACACTTCTGGGACACCCCGTAGAATGTTTGAGATTTGCAGTTTCGAGGAAACCAATTTACAATCACATTGCCATTTGTTAAAAACATAAAAACTGTGTGTGTGTGTGTTATGTGGTGTATGTGAATGTGTATCAGTGTGAGTTGGTGAGTGTGTATGTTTGTTTGTTTCATTGCGTTGTGTGCATGTGTGGGGGAGGAGGGGTGTCTAGGCAAGGTAATGTGACTCAATCAATTACATCAGCCACAAACTATAATTCTCCAACGGAACAGTTCAAATTGGTATGATAAGTAGGCATAAGACGGTAACGTGGTCACTTTCCTGGGCACTGGAGCTCAACTCGAGGTAAACATTGCCCACAGCACCAACTTTGTAGGAGGGATCCACAGGGGCCTGTTCTCATATTTGGTGCCTCGTTCCCTCACCTCGGTAGTAGGCCTTGGTGATGGCGTCAAACTCTTCCTGGCCCGCCGTGTCCCACAGCATCAGTCTCACATCCTCGTCGTTCACTCTGAAGCGAAAACAAAAAGGAGTGATTCGGATTGCTATATTTTAAATGGGTCAATGACAGAGCCCTCATATGCCATTTAGCAGACGCTTTTATCCAAAGCAACTTACAGCAGTGATTGCATACATTTTTCAGTATATGTGGTCCCAATGGATATCGAACCCACAACCTCAGCGTTGTTAGCACCATGGTCTGCCTACTAAGCCACACAGAACCACATATGGGCTTACATCATAGGGCAGGCCTGGTAGCCTGGCAAATCCGGCTTTCAAAAACCACGACGATGCATTAATATGATTTTTGCGTTTAAAAACAATAACCCTAAACATACCATTTACTCATGGTTCACATTTACTAGGTTCCCCTTTCTCATTACTTGATGGCCCAACTAAAAATATCGCAATTACACTGATCCTGTGATGAATTAGGATCAATTTGTCAAAATAACATATTCCAGGTGTTCAGAACCTGCTTATGTACTTTAGACAAGGACAGATAGCCATAATTAGAGAAAATCTGCTGGATTTTGTTTCCATCATAGTGGCCTAATTACATTATTCCTCCAGTTGCAGAATCATAGTTACAGCCATAGCAGGACAATTATCATCCTTTATCAAGGAAAACCGCTTCCACTGGAAAAGGTCACAGCATGTCGCACATTTAACTCACACCAAAGAATGAAGGCCCATCCTTTTTCATTGAGTGTGGAGTATGCTGGTACAGTTCTAACTCAAAGTACCCTGCTGAAACTGAACACTAACTGATGCATAACAAAACAGGCATGCGTTACGGTGTGACTGCTGTCTAGCTGGCCCTCGTGATAACAGCACCCATGCAGTAGCCACTGTGCACACCGCACATTCATGCTGTTCATTTTCAAAGTGCCGCCGGGGCCCCTCGCTTTGATTTATATGCCCAGGACCTCCACCCTCTAAGGACACATTTGAATGATGTACGTCTCATGGAATTCCTGCTTACGGGAGAGAATCACGGGTCACACACCACCTCTGAAACTGAAGTACAGACAGAAACAAACTCTTCAATCAAATATTCAAATAAATAAATAAATAATGATTCGTTGCAAAAATCTGCATTCACTCATGTAACATCATCAATGCGTTACTTTAACTAAATCCTTAAAAATATAAATGTCGAAATCACCAGTTCACCGCATAGCCCCTCTGGAATGTACATGTTTGTCGGTAGAATATTACAGTACATGTTTGAGGTATGTCAATATTCTACGGAAGTGGTTCTCAATAATCTTTTCTAATTTAACATTGCAGTGTTAATATAATGTTAAACTAATGCATTCAAACTCTTGTTTGTTCCAATGGGGACACTATTTGAAGTGCCCTACATTCCTGTGCTGCATGTGGACCAACACAGCTTTGTCTCAGCTGGGCTCAGTGAGCCGCAGGCTCCAGTCCATTTGGGCGGTTGCATAAAGCCAGTTTGGCTTCACTCTGGAATTTCCTGACAGTAACTCCGCTTTGTCACGCTCCAGCTTCATGATTCCTCTGGATGCCGAACAGCACGGCTGGAATGCTGTGGTTTTTTAATTTTTATTTATTTATTTTTTTTCTCCTGGTGTTCCTGTGGTGAGGCCCCCTTCGTCCCAGACAGACAAAATCTGAGGATTTCTATGCTTGGGTGTCCGTAAATCCCACGGCTCTCCCTGGCATGTGATCTTGTGCGGGGAGTCATGTTGTATGTGTATGGTGTCCATTTTAGGACAAATCAGAGCGGTTTGCTAGTCTACACCAGACTACTACCTTAATCTGACAACTGTCCTGTGTAGTCTGATATCCGAGTTATACGGACAAAATTCCCATGGTCTACGGCAGCAGACCCCAAATTGCGGTGACCACGCAGGTCCTCAAATATGGGGAAAAATGTTTTCTTCTTTTGAAGTAAAAACTTGTTTACATGTCAATATTTCATAAGCAAGCAGATTTTGTAATCATATTCCTCAGGGAAGAATCCGGCAGGGTTTCTGAGTTCTCGAACAGCCGACAATCTCAGAAACGACTTTAAAACTGTTCGGCCAGGACCACGACAAGCTAAAACAAGAGGGCCAGCTGGAGGGAGAACCTTTGGACACAATGTGCTACTGAAGAACGTAGCTAGATATAAAAACATAGATACCGCATTGGCTGCTCTTGTTTGCTGCAGCGATATGTCTGCACGGCTGCCAAATGTAAATGTAAAATGTAAATATTGGTGCGGGCAAGATCCACGTTTAAACAATTTTTGTAGTTTTATTTGACAATTTAAAAAGAAAAAGATATACACAATGTGACTCACATACCCTTGATACATGACATGACATTAAGGCACACCGCAAATTGCAGAGGATAACAGCAAAAAGCCAACTTATTTCCATTGTGGTCCTCAACAAATGCATGTGTATTGAGAGATGCAGACTTCCCCTGATAAAATCTACTGTAATTTGCTTAATTCTCAACCAATTTTTGGAAATTTGGCTTGTTATTAACATGAGAAATTTCTGCATAACTTGATTTCAGTTAGTAAAAACGCCATTTTAACTGTTATACTGTTGTCAAAATGTCAGAGCTGATTCTGTTTTTATTGTTTGAATCTGCCAAGAAAGCAGTAGAGGGTGGTTGTAATAAAGGTATTAGGTTGCCAGGTTCTGCGGAAAATCGTTGAGGAAACAACAATTGTGAAATTTGGAAATCAAGTCACGAAAATTGGTTGAGAATTAAGCGAGTTACAGTAGATTTTATCAGAGGAAGTCTGCATTTCTCAATATACATATGTTTGTTTAGACATGGATCTTGCCCACGCCAATATGGCCGCCGCGTAGACGCATCTGAACAGGGTGAATGAGGCATCTACGTTTTTATATCTATGGCTCGGCAAGTCTGGCCATGCTTGACTTACACAATCTGACGCTCCAGGAAGTCCACCCCGATGGTTTTCTTGTAGTCCCTTGTGAAGATGCCCTTGCAGTAGCGCTGGATCATGCTGGACTTTCCCACGGCCCCATTTCCCACCACCACCACCTTGATGGCCACTTCCATGTCCTCCTCCAACATGGCTGCAGACTCTTCTGGGCTCTCCTCACAGGTTCTGGTTCGGACGACTTTGGGGATCACTGAGACACTACCTGAGACTGTGACAGTACACAGACATAAGGTTTCAGGAAGTGGACTTAATCAATTGACATGAATGAATTGAAAAAGCAATTTTGTCCAGGCATTTTGAGAGAAGAAACCAATGACACTGAATATATACATTTTTTTATTTCCCCCTTTTTCTACCAATTTAGTGGCCAACTATACCCTCTATACATTTCGATTTGTCCTCCCCACACGAGTTCACCGCTCGTCTCTAGGCAAGCTAAATCTCCAAGGGCAGCGAACTCCACTTCCTACGAGATGGAATTCGCCCACCCACGTTCTGGAGACACCCTTACGTGGTTCACAGCGAACTCGAGCTGGCTCACCCTCCCCCTCCCCCCTTCCCCTGGGGCGGACAGCCAAATGCCGCCCCCGATCAGGGCTAACGGCCAGGGCCAGTCGGGCAGTGGCGGGTTTCTAACCACGTCCCTGATAGGCAGCACACACTCGTATCGCACCAGCCAAAATATGGTGCGTTACACCGCTACACTATCTGCCGCCCCTGACTGAATATTTAAAGCTTAATCTGATGCAAGTGTTGCCATCTACCAATCAATATAAAACAAATCCCCTGGGGGTGTTAACCTTGGTATTCTGTTCAAATTCACAGGTCTACACCTGGGCATCTAATCATCCCCTTACATTTGATTGGCTACAAGATACCCTGCCTTCCCCACCTACTAATATTCCCCAGGCTATTACTACAACTCAGAATTTAGCTCTCAGTTACCCTACCTGGTTAAATAAAAATAACAATTCATTTTAAATGAGCTAATTTCACATAACAGCATGACAAAAAAAAAAAACATTAACATCAGGACAATATAGGCCTGAGAGGCAGAGGGGGGGCATTGTGGATTTTACTTAAATAATTATATATATATAACATCTAATTTTTAACTGCGGACTTCAGCTTCTTCTGGGTTTTAAGGTTATGAAATTAAATTATTCTGATATTTGAATATTCTACATCTCTCAAAATTAAATATTCAAATAACTGGATAAAACTCCAATGCTTTATGCTCAAACAATGACCTGCTGTAAAAAAAATTATAATACAAAAATAATAAACACTTTCAGGAAAGTAAATGAATATAAATGCATTATCCGGTTCCATGGCTTTCATTCATGAATATTGAAGAGAAGGGCCTTCAAGCTCATCCAATTTAAAGTGAAACTCAGGACTGACAGATGCAAAAATGCAGTGCGATTAAAACGTAAATTTTTTAACAGATTTTTCTGCGAAAAATAAATTCTCCTAATTATAATACACAAAAACTTTCAGGAAAGTAAATGAATATAAATGCAGACTCCATCTTCATTCATGAATATTTTCAAGCTCCAATTTAAAGTGGTGACTGACAGATGCAAAATGTTTCAAAGGCAGACTGCCAAAATGCATTCTCCAACTCCGGGACGACTCCACAGCTTGCCCTCAGGGTCAAAAACGACGAACAGCTTGTCAAAAACGAGAGCGATGTTGTTGGATTATATTTGATTATATAATAATAATATTATATAATTGATTGGGACTTAAATTAGGGATGTTAATGGTTAACCGACTAACCGTTAACCGACAATAGGAATTTTAACCGATTAATCTTATCTGTTAAACAGTTAATTTTAAACAAATCGCAGCATAATGTTGGCAATTTGAATTTCCATGCATATCAACTGGGGTGTGGGGGAATACAATTCTTAAATCCAACACAAGAGGGTGCCACCATAACCGGATATCAGCTAGGTTAGGTTTAGTTAACCTTGAGATGCCTAAATTTAGTTTCCTTAGCTTTCACATGGCTATGTTACTTGTAGGCAACGTTAGCTCTCACAGAGTCAGAGAACAAAATGAAGCGAGCAAAACGGAGTTCGGTTTGGGACCATTTAGTTAAAAACGACGATGAAGTGCACTACAGTGTATTTTTTGAAGTTAATGTTTTTAGTGCCGGAGCGCAGTATTTCAAATGAAACGTCAAGTCTGTATTTGGCTAGATTTAATTTAGACTGTTTAGGTTAATGATTAATGCACATTATAGCCTATCTACTAGCCTACATGCTCATATATCAAAGACAAACAATGGTCTAAACGAACTGACAAGAAGCAGAAGTGTAGGCTAAGTGTATTCCAAATAGCCTTTAGTTCAAGCGTGCTTTAGGCATTTGCGGTGAATATAAGTTGGATAGACATATTTACATCTCACTTTCCGCTAATTCAACCTATACCTGAGCAATCAATTTCCCCTAAAACAAAGTGCAGACATGTTTAAACAGTTTTCACCCACTGCCCTTGGTATAACGTTAGCCTAGTGTTAAAAGTTTTAAAAAAAGAGGACAATAGCTAAATTTGGGGGACAACAGAGCAGGTGTAACTCGGACCGATAGCAGAATCTACGCATGTTGTGCGAGTGGTGATTTTAAAGCAATGTGCTTGCGTTTGACCCATTTGCAGAAGTGGTGTAGCGCTGCTGTAGCCTTTATCTAGCCGACAATAACGTTACTCTTATCTACGGCTCCAGCCAAGTTTTTTCCCATACTGCAGCGGATATAACAAAGTCTGCTGGTGGAACATGCTTTCAAAGCCATAGAGTCTATGGCTAAACAAAAACTAAAACAAATTTTGTCTCGTTGTGTAAATTGGCAAACGAGATGTGTCGGGAAGTAATAGTCTCTGGTCCCCTCCCAGCTTGTAGAAGTGACGAAATCTACAGTAGATTAACGTCGCTAAATCGCTGGCTGACTGAGTGGTGTACATCAAATAGCATAGGATTTGTTAATAATTGGCCTACGTTTTGGGGAGAGCCTGGTTTACTGAAGAGAGACGGACTCCACCCGAGCTGGAGGGGTGGTCTTCTTTTATCTAATAACATAGGCCATAGTCTGAATCGGCGAAATTGACATTCAAGAGCTACAGCCAGGCAGCAGACAGACGGTCTTAAACAATTGTCTGCAAGTTTCCCTGAACTTGTGACTAGTTTCCACCCCAGTTCCCACATAATTGAGACTGTGTCTGTTCCACGTAGAGAAAACCGTAGTCTATTGAAACTCAAACCCCCCCGTGGGATTTTTTCTAATAATCTGATAAGGACCAACACGAACCATCGTAATGCAAATGCTAAACCTAATTTCGATAGAACTCTCCTTAAAATTGGGTTGCTAAATATAAGATCACTAGCTCCTAAAGCTGCCCTTGTGAACGAACTGATCACTGATTATAAACTTGACATTTTAAGTTTGACGGAGACTTGGCTTAGACCTGATGAGTACATAGCATTAAATGCATCTACCCCAGTTGGATACTCTGGTTGCCACAACCCTCGACAGTCAGGCAGAGGTGGCGGCGTGGCTGTTATTTTTGACACTTACTAAGAAATCTTTAAACACATTCCCTTCATTTGAAGTGCTTTCCCTGGGCTCCATACAGACTAATGTAGATAATAGATCTGTATTTACTTCATCTTTTATACTAGCTACTACCTACAGACCCCCTGGACCCTATGCTGTTTTCCTCTCAGAGTTTTCTGACTTTTTATCAAAAACCTCCAAAAGCAGTTATGGCAGATAAAGTTGTGATTATAGGCGACTTTAATATTCATGTTGATAATGGAAATGATTCTCTAGTGAAGGCTTTTGCTTCTATTCTTGACTCCGTTGGTTTTGTCCAAAATGTGTCTGGGCCGACTCATTGTCATCAACATACACTGGACTTAGCTTTATCCTATGGTATTAGCATTAGCAATCTAGTTGTCTCTCCTCATAATCCTGTGCTCTCTGACCATTTTCTTATTACGTTTGAAATTCATGCTACCACTGCTATTAGATCAAAACCAGTGTTCTACTTTAGTCGCTCCCTAAATTCCTCTACCATACCTAACTTTTCAGCCTGTTCCAAGAATCATTTACTGTTAATCGGGATCCCACTAGTCTACAATCTATTGATCAGCTGACGGACAATCTAAATTACACCCTGCGCAACACTCTTGATGCTGTTGCGCCTCTCAAAAAGAAAAAAACTAGCCAAAAGAAGCTTGCACCATGGTATACTGACCACACACGTGCTCTTAAACAAGCTTCTCGCAAGTTGGAACGTAAGTGGCGATCCACTAAATTAGAAGTATTTTATTCTGCCTGGAAAGACAGTCTGGTACAGTACAAATATGCTCTCTCCTCCGCAAGGTCAACCTATTTGTCTGATCTGACTGAGCATAATAAGAATAATCCAAAATTTATTTTTGATACAGTGGCCAAACTGACAAAGAACCAGACTGAAACCAATGCTAAGCCTCCGGCAGCCTATAATAGTAATGATTTCATGAACTTTTTCTCTGAGAAGAGAGAGAAAATTAGAGATGAAATTACTAAAATGGCACCTTCTGCTGTAGCGGACACTGATCAGAAAGCACAGGCTTACCAGGACAGAGGTCCTATGGCTACTCTTGAGTTTTTTAGCGCTCTGGAGTGGACTGAATATTCTAAATTGGTTATGTCCTCCAAACCATCTACTTGTCAATTAGACCCAATCCCAACAAAACTTGTTAAAGAACTTCTTCCTGTTATGGGGCAATCCATGCTAGACATTATTAATCTGTCTCTTTCATCAGGCTATATGCCAAATTCTCAAAAAGTGGCAGTAATTAAGCCACTTTTAAAGAAACCAAACCTTGACCCAGAAAATCTCAGTAACTACAGGCCAATTTCTAATCTTTCTTTTCTCTCAAAAATTCTAGAGAAAGCTGTAGATCAGAGACTGACTTCGTTCCTGACATCAAATTACATCTATGAAACTTTTCGGTCAGGATTTAGGCAACACTATAGCACTGAGACTGCTCTTATTAAAGTTGTCAATGACTTACTGATATCAGCTGACTGTGGATGCGTCTCTATTCTTGTGCTTTTGGACTTAAGTGCTGCGTTTGACACAATAGACCACCAAACTCTTCTGAGCAGACTTGAAAACCTAGTTGGACTGCGTGGACAGGCACTCTCCTGGTTTAAATCCTACCTATCAGATAGGTATCAATTTGTGTAGTTAAATGATGAGCCCTCTGCTCTCATCAAGGTGGAATATGGTATCCCTCAAGGTTCTGTTTTGGGGCCATTATTGTTCTCCCTTTACATGTTGTCACTTGGTGATGTCATTCGTAAACATGGCGTACATTTTCACTGCTACGCAGATGACACACAATTATACCTATCAATGAAACCTGGTGAAGGGCAATTCGAACAGTTGGAGGCCTGTTTTAAAGACATAAAAGATTGGATGTCAGATAATTTTCTATTGTTGAATACTGATAAAACAGAGATGTTGGTCTTGGGGCCCAAAAACCTCAGAAGAGGGTTATCTGATTTATCTCTTAATCTGGATGGTTGCTCTGTTGCTGCAAGTTTGGTGGTAAAAGACCTTGGTGTTACTATAGATCCTGGTCTCTCATTTGATAGTCACATCAAAAACATTTCCAGAGTAGCCTTTTTTCACCTGAGGAATATTGCCAAAATTAGGGGCTTCCTGTCATTAATAGATGCAGAAAAATTGGTACATGCCTTTGTTACATCTAGATTAGATTATTGCAATGCATTACTGTCTGGCTGTTCCAATGCCTCACTCAGGAGCCTACAACTCGTACAGAATGCTGCTGCAAGGATCCTGACTAGAACAAAGAAATATGAGCACATTAGTCCTGTGTTAGCGTCACTTCACTGTGTAGACTATAAGGTACTCCTCTTAACTTATAAGGTGTTGCATGGACTTGCACCCTCTTACTTGACGGATCTACTTCATCCGTACAATCCCCCACGTTCACTTCGCTCACAAGATGCAGGCCACTTGGTAGTCCCTAGAATATCAAAAAATACAGCAGGTGGCAGAGCTTTCTCCTATAGAGCTCCTTTACTGTGGAACAGTCTACCCATCTCTGTGAAGGAGTCAGACACGGTCTCAATTTTCAAGTCTAGGTTAAAAACACATCTCTTTAGTCTCTCTTATAGTCATTAGGTGCAGATGTGGAGGGGGCGTAGCAATAGAGCCTTCTGGTGCAATGAGCTATCCTTACTGTCACCAATCATAAGTGATGATCCGCCCCTATCAGGACTGCTGATGATGTGGTGGGATGGTCTCTGAGTGCCCTCATGGCTGCGTGCTCCCTGTGCCACACACCTAATTAGTTATGCTGCCCTAGATTACTTCTGCTGGTGCAAAAGTGTTATCACTACTCTTCCCCCTGATCCGGTGTGATATTTATCATAGTCATAATTGCACCTTTCCTCTTTTCTCCCGGCTTCGTGGCACCTGCCCCAGAGTCAACCCCCCACCCCTGCCATGTGTTAGCCGGATGCCGCTGGCCCAGACCCTAGCTGCTGGTTCCATCCCCCGCCCTGCCCTGGTATCTGGAGGGATGAGGTCCACCCCACTCCTACACTTAGAATGCCCTTCCGGTGGTCTGTTAAGCCACATGAGCCTCAAGGACTATTTGTGTTGTTTTTCTCTGTATCCCACAATTTTCCAGGAGTTCATCTCGACCGCCTTTTAAGGGGTCAGGGAATAATTTTCCAGTCTCCCACATTGGCTCCAATGGTTTTCTGTTTTTTTTATTCCCTCTGGAAAATGCCAACTGTGAAGCGCTGTGTGACAACCTGTTTGTAAATGGCGCTAAGATTGATTGATTGATTGATATGGCATAGACCTACCAAAATGGAATGGCTAGCTAACGTTAGCTTAATTAAGAAACTTTGCTACTTGGCCTTGTGTTTCAACATTATTTGACCACGAGTGAGTGAAAATGTGTCTCTTTTTTTTACCGGCTCACCGTGGCCAATTATAGGCTGCCTGTGTTCTTCTATTGCCAGTGTTGGGGAAGCCACTAATTCACTTCTTTCTCCCTGTTAGGCTATCTTAAAATATTCATGAATAGGCTAGCCTAAACTATAGCGGTCTTATCGGATTAGCGTGGCAGGGTAGACAGCCTATGTTTGAATATGCGGCTGTATTTTTAATGGTTCATGGATTTACGTCCATTTGTTTATAGCCTATTTAAGCTTATCGGGTAACCGATAATAACCGATTAATGAGGGTCGACTATCGGTTAGAAAAAATAGCCCAAATTCGCATCCCTAACTTAAATACATAAAACCTCAGCAGCCAGAGGTGAATCCGGAGAGCGATTTTTATAGCCAGGTCATCGCAGTGTCCTCCTAAAGCAAGCTTGCACTGTAGGGTGGGGGTGTTCACTCCGTCGTGACTAAGGCGGCAGTCGTTAGTGCATTTGTTGGGCCGCCAGGGTGAGGCAGTCCTGTGGTGGTTTTCTGCGCTGAGATCACTCTGGTCCAGATGGCCGTGTTGACTCTTGGGTTTTGTTTAGTGAGCTGGAAAGCACTTTGCATCCTTGTCTCTCTCAAACACGCTCGAGGAGGTAGGCAGGGACCCGAGAGAGAGTAAAAAGGGAGGGAGAGCATGTCCTGCAAACCTGGCACCACACAGAATCGCTAGACCCCAGCTGCCTTTATATTCCTTTCCTACTGCAGAGCTGACATGAGACTGACTCATCACAACTAAGACAAATATATAAAATGAATATAAAATGGACTTATCTCCACTTATGTCTGTTGGCTACATATGAATGAGTATTTAATAGCCTCAGCTGTTTATCTTTGTCATTTTCGAATGGTTAATCTAGACTAACATGTGCCTTGGTGACACAGACAGGCTATTCAATCTCACTGGTCTATCGGGCAGCTTGGACATCCAGTATGCCACAGCCAATTAATACAAAAACATGATTGTATAGCCCTGCAACAACTACCGCAACAAGTCAAATAAAGCTTTATTAATATCATAAATGACTGAATCATTGCAAACTATTGCATATTTGCACAATAATTTCAGCAAAAACTTAATTATTGTTCCACATGCTCTCCCTAAACAAGCTCAGGTGTGCTGATTGCGATGGCCTGCTACATGCCAGATCAATAGGCTTGAGAAAGCCAGAGCTGAGTAAGACCATCTGAAAAACACTTCTTTCATCTGCTGGTCAGAATTAGCAGCGCCCCTAGTTTCCCCACTTCAGCCGATGCCAACAAAACATCAGGCCTGGGAGATAGATCAAAGCTGTCCTGTGTTATACCTCCATAGAGAATAGAGAAAGAGAGAGAAAGAGACCAGGTGGAGACTGCAGAGACCACTAATTAGGAATGGGGATGGGTGGGGGGATGGCCAGATTAATTGTTGAAGAAGGACACTCCTCTCCAAAATTGCTAATGCAAGACTTTGACTCATTCCTAGATGATATCCTGAACATTACTGACTGAATTAACTGAATTAGGAGTTCTGAACAAAATTCACATGGCTGGCAAGTGTCCACATGGCCGCTTTCAGTGCACTGTTAATCCCCATAATTAGCCACGTTGGTCAAACAGGGCTAAACCGATGCTTATAGTCCCCTCTTAACGAAAAAGCACTCAAAACTACCTTAAGCCTAATCATCTGCTAAGGTTGCAGGTGGAATTACCATTAAAGCCATCCATCTGGGAGACACCTCAAAAACCTTAAAGACCAGAAGAGACTATTTGTGACCTCTGCGGTTGGTTTACTTTGGCATGACTTTGCTGTTGTGCATTTGTGCAGGATGCTCATTCTGAACTCCTTCATTAAAATGTACAGCTACACAAATGGAGCATATGGAAAACATAAGTAATTTGCCCTGGCTCTTGATGTTATATAAACTTCTGCTCACTGTTAATTATTGGAAATTTCACTCACTTTTTTCTTATCCTATAGACCTGTTTTGATTCACACTCAGGTGTGTAAAAGTTTAGTATTTCTTTTTTTAACCAAACAAATAAATAAATAAACAATGTAACCAGTGGGAACAGGAGGTAAAGTTACCTGGTCGACTGATGAAGAAACGCGAGTAGCGCCCTGGCAGGAGGTGCGAAACCCGCGATCCAAAGCAACTCACCTTCCAAAACAAAGTGCACCAAGCACGCGATGTCTCGCGGAGCGGGTGCTCACAAACATGAGAACACACAGAACACACACACACACACACACACACACACCACATTGCCTGGACAGGTGCGCTTGAGCTTTCTGACCCTTGTGAAGGCCACTGCTGCCGACAGGCAACAGGTAACCAAGGAATTATGCTCCAACTAAGATTGAGGTGAGATGGATTGGGGAGGCGGCACTGTCGCCAATTTTGTACATCTCATGCTGACACACAAAATTGAAAACTTAAAAATGAGCTAAAGCCTGTTGCTATATTTTCATAATAAAGCAATGCAACAGAGGATACGTTACGTAGTTAACTTACTGATCATCTCAAGTAAAATTCCCTCCTCAACATTATTCGCAAGCAACCCAGGGAATACATGTTTTTGAGAAATATGCTAGTTTTAGTAAAAAATCTTCAGCTAGTAAATGGACCGGATATTTTAAATAGAAAGCTTTAAATAGGTAATCTAGCAATCAAGCAATTAATACAGCGGGAAGCGAGATATCGAATACAGTTCAGTTAAAAACCAATCAGCTACAGCTAACTACGAGTTTGAGTTTAGGAACAGCAAAAATCTACATTTTTCATAGATGCATCATTTACATGAAATCTAGGTAGTTAACTTTAACTTCAAAGTACCTCAAATACGCACACAATCTGACATTATCTAGCTAACGTTAGTTTAGAATCGATCGCTGGTGCCACTTGTTGTACAGTCGGTTAGGTTACTAAGGATAACTAGCCTAATCTAACGGAATACGTGCAGTCAAAAGCTATTACAAAGCTATTGCCCGATTACAACGCTGGCAAGGCCAGCAAATACAAGTCAAGCATTGTCGGGAGTTTTTGTAAGCGACTCTGGCAAAAACGCAGCGGCCAGACAAATTTGCGTTAGCAGAAAGAGAATGGAATGCTCTCTTACCTGCGCCCAGTTACCATGTCTGGGTCGTGCAGCGGCAACACTCCGTAACAAATATTAAATTGAGCAACTGATATCTTCGATTTCGTCTCAGCTGGAACAAAAATGGGCTGAACAACCTCCAATCATGGTTATCTAGCTAGCTAACTAAATATATTGTTGAACCGTTAACGCACATCTTCCTCAAAGACTGGTTAGCAAAGCGGCCTGAGCTGGCTAGCTAGACAACGTTACCCATCCCTTACCATTGGCAACTGGGTTAGAATATCATCAATCATTAAAACTTAACTATCGCAAACCGGTGCAACATTGCCGTGTACATGAAAGCAAAAAGCGTTAAAACAGTACACTTGCAAGATTGCGTCACACCATTTCACGATTGGAAATATTCCAACAGTGAATGTAATTAGCCAACTAACATTAGCTATATTCACGCGATTTCTTTGCTCAGTCTCAGCTGGTCTCGTTTCCGAAGCAGTCGGTTGCTATAAACGCTCTGGATTTCCGGTCGTAAACAGTACAGGCAGCCACAGATAGTACCACCAACCGCTGACCCTGAATCAGATTAATGTTTTTGAACCAAATATTTTGATTCGCATAGCGCAAATTTAGCTGATCCTAGATCAGTTATTGCAATCAGGACGCACTAAACGCGCCGTAAAGGAAGTGACGTCCCTTCCTGCCCCCCCAAAACTTCATACTTTTGGATCTCATGCTAAGTTAACCTTTTTCCATCTTTCCATAAAGTTGGCGAAGCATTTGATTATTGATTGTAAAGATTGTAATTAACTATGAGTGTGAACATAATACAACATCCAATGTCGTAAAAGTCCATTCAAATATCAATGAATAAAATTGCAAATTATTGCATATACCCATATTTTTTCTTTTGTTCAACTTCGTGAAGTCATTTATAGAATCAGATTGGAATGGAGGAGGATTGGAATGAACCTGTCCTGTTTCTAGCGCGGCCGCGTGGATGAAACGAGAACGACAAAACAAAAAGTTAAATAATAATCATATTATTTTGCCATTGTCTGTTTGGCAAACTAACTTTACTGTAGATTTTATTTTCTCAGCATACCAGGAGCTTTGCTCATGGGGTCGCATTGTTTGTCCTAAATTATTGTGTAAATGATTCAACCCAAGAAACCTTTTTTTTCTTTTTTTAGAAAAGCATTTTTTCAGGTCTGTGGCTGAATGCGTATTTGAGAAAAGATGCTGCGGTCAAATTAAAACATACAATGTATCTTTATTGATCAAATCAAATCAAATTTATTTGTATAGCACTTTTCACAAATGAATTGTGAGCCTACAACCTGGTCTGCATCCAAGAGGGAGATGAGTGGAAGACCGCCTTCAACACTCCTAACAGCCACTATGAATACCTCATGATGCCTTTTGGTCTTACTAACACTCCTGCTGTATTCTAAGCCCTGATTAATGACGTTCTCCGGAACCTGCTCAACCATTTTGTTTTTGTTCACCTGGATGACATCTTCATCTTCTCAAGCTCCCCTGAAGATCATGTCCTGCATGTCAGGCAGATGCTGCAGCAGCTTCTCCAAAACCACCTCTATGTGAAGCCTGAAAAATGTGAGTTCCACGTCTCCAGAGTGTCTTTCTTGGGATGCATCATTGCTCGGGGCTATGTCCAGATGGATATTTGCAAGACCTAAGCCATCATGGACTGGTCTCAGCCCACCTCCATCAAGCAAGTCCAATGTTTCCTCAGCTTGTCCAACTTCTACCGGAGGTTCATCCACAACTTAAGTTCCCTTGCTGCGCCTCTCACTGCCCTGACTAAGGGGACTGTTGCCCGTTTTTGCTGGACTCCGGAGGGGGGAAGGGTATTCAGGGACCTCAAGCAGCGATTCACCTCGTCCTAGTCCATCCTGATCCCACTTTGCCCTTTATCATGGAGGTGGATGCTTCTGATGTCGGGGTGGGAGCCGTCCTGTCCCAGCGAGCCATTCTCACCAGGCCAGGTGGGCGCTCTTCAATCACTTCACCTTTACCTTGTCTTATAAGAACATAAAAATGCATAATTACATTACATTAACATTACAGGCATTTAGCAGACGCTCTTATCCAGAGCGACTTACAGTTTACATTTCTTTACAATCCATTTATACATTTGGATATTTACTTTAGCAATTCAGGTTAAGTACCTTGCTCAAGGGTACAATGGCAGTGTCCCACCTGGGGATTGAACCTGCAACCTTAATGTTACAAGCCCAGCTCCCTAACCATTATACCACACTGCCTGCCTATAATGATGAGAACGGGCCATTCGGCCCATCTAGGCTCGTCATGTCCTAATCTAAAGAGTATCTAGTACTGCATCTAGCCTAGACTTGAATAGACCAAGTGTTTCTGCCTCTACTACCCGACCTAGCAAGCTGTTCCAGGCATTGACAACTCTCTGTGTAAAAAAAAACGTCCTAATATCTGTGCGAAATTTCCCTTTAACTAATTTCCACCTGTGGCCTCTTGTTCTGCTGACCCCACTTATCTTAAAAAATCTTTGGTATTT
Organism: Aldrovandia affinis; assembly: GCA_029706075.1. Lineage (NCBI taxonomy): Eukaryota > Metazoa > Chordata > Actinopteri > Notacanthiformes > Halosauridae > Aldrovandia > Aldrovandia affinis. Next base: position 274,935 of record JAINUG010000230.1, read on the forward strand.
CACTTTCCTTTTTAGGACTTTAAAAACCTCAATCAAATCCCCCCTAAGTCTCCGTTTGCTAAGCTTAAATAGATTGAGTGCCTTAAGTCTATCTTCATAACTTTTACCTTTCAACTAGTCCAGAACGCTGCCGCTCGCCTGGTGTTCAATCAGCCGAAGTTCACCCACGTCACCCCTCTACTCTCCTCTCTGCACTGGCTCCCCATCGCAGCACGCATCAGATTCAAGTCACTGGTGCTTGCTTTTCAAGCGGCCAGAGGTACTGCTCCCCCATACGCCCAGTCACTCATCATTCCCTACACCCTGCCCAGACCCCTCCGCTCCGCCTCCTCTGGCAAACTGACTGCCCCATCCCTCCGGGCGCCTGGCAGCTGCTCCTCGCGGTCTCGCCTCTTCTCTGTCCTGGTCCCTTGCTGGTGGAACGACCTCCCGCAATCGGTCAGGACTGCGGAATCACTTCCAATCTTCCGCAAGAGACTCAAAACCCACCTCTTCAGACTCCACTACCACTGAACACTGTCCATCTAGTCAATCTGTCCTCACCACTGTTTACTTGTTCTACACTATTAAATTTTTTTTTTTTTTTTTTTTAAAACACTAACCTTTTCTTTCCCAGTGTTACAGGTATGGTACGCAGACGCCTGCAATGATGTCTATTGCTGTATTACTGCACTGATCTTGTGCGCTAACTATGATTGTTCTTACCTTGTATTAATGCACATCTTGTAAGTCACTCTGAATAAGAGCATCTGCTAAATGCTTAAAATGTAAAATGTAAATGTATACCAGGTATCAGTTTAGTTGCCCTTCTTTGAACTTTTTCAAGAGCTTCTATATCTTTATTGTAGTGCGGTGCCCACAACTGCACACAGAATTCTAAGTGAGGTCTGACAAAGGCATTATATAACATTAATATAACCTCCTTTCATTTATATTCAATACTTTTTGCTATGTATCCCAGCATCCTGTTGGCTTTTTTCACTGCTGTAGCACAATGCTTTGATGCAGATAAGCTTTGATCAACTACAATTCCAAAGTCTTTTTCAAATTGAACACCTACAAACTTTTCTCCTCCAATAAAATACTCCTGTCTAATGTTTTTATTTCCCACATGCATAACTTTACATTTAGCAATATTGAATGTCATCTGCCATGTATCTTCCCATTCTTGGATTTTGTTTAAATCATCTTGGATTATTTTAGTCGATTCCAAACTGTTTGCCAAACCCCCAAATTTAGTATCATCTGCTGCAAATTTAATTATTTTGCTACTAACATCCATATCAAGATTATTTATGTAAATAAGGAATAGCAGAGGTCCCAGCACCGATCCCTGCGGGACACCACTGCCCACAGCACCGAGGTCAGATACGGCCCCATCGACTATTATGCAGACAATTATGAACCCACTCTGAAACTACTCTTGCAATTCCCACTGAATTCATTTTTAGCAATGAGCCTCTCATGTGGTACCTTGTCAAATGCTTTCTGAAAGTTCAAATATATAATATCATAAGTCTGGTTCAGGTCAACACACTTTGTAGCCTCTTCAAAAAAGTCCAGAAGGTTTGTTAGGCATGACCTCCCTTTGAGAAAACCATGTTGGCTCTCCCTTAAAATACTATTATTTTTCAAGAATGATTCCAACTTATCCCTAATAATACATTCCAGCATTTTACATGCATTGAAAGTTAAACTGACAGGCCTATAGTTCCCTGGGTCAGTACCGTCCCCCTTCTTATATATTGGAATTATACTACGCTGCTTCGTCATCTGGTATTTCTCCAGTGATTATGGATTGCATACAAATATCTGTCAATGGTTTATAAATAATTTCCCCAAGTTCTTTGAGTACTCTGGGATATATGCCATCAGGGCCTGCTGCCTTATTTGTCTTAAGTTTTTGTAGTACTTCTATGTCCCTTATCTCAAAGTCCTCCAAAACATTCCATACCTTGGCTATACATTTAGGCATATTTATAACCTCTTCTCTAGTAAAGCTCTCAACAAAGTAATTGTTTAGTGTGTTAGCAATATCCTTATTATTATAAACCAAAGTTCCTTCCTTATTCTTAATGCACTTAACCTCATCCTTAACTTTCCTTTTTCTACTACAATATTGAAAAAACTTCTTAGGATTACTTTTTGCATCTTGGGAATGCAATTTTTTTTTTTTTTTTTCAAACCACCTTTTAGCTGATATTATTTCCTTTTTAGCCTTAGCCCGCATATTACAATAATCTAACCTGTTTCTCTCTGAGTTATCCTTTCTATATACTCTATACAGTCGCTTCTTTTGCCTCAAAATGTCCTGTAAAAATGTTGTCATCCACTGTGGAGACAGTTTTTTCATCCTATTTTTCCTTACTTTTGGGATGAATTTACACTGTACATCTACAATAACCCTTTTAAATATAGTCAATTTTTCATTTACAGTTCTGCAATCTATACGTTTTACCCAATCTATATTACTTAAATTCTCTCTCATTTTATTAAAGTGAGCTCGTCTGAAATAAAAAATTCTACAGGTAGAGGAGGCTGTCTTAACTTGCCAAAAAATATCAAAAATTACTGCACTGTGGTCACTTGCCCCTAGTGGTTCTCCTACCTCTGTGCTGCAAATTCTATCAGGATTGTTACACAAAACCAGATCCAGTATTGATTTCCCTCTCGTAGGCTGAGTAACAGAAAGCAGTCATTGACCATATCTAAAAACTCCTCTTCACTTTTACCCTGACCTGTCACTACCTCCCAATTAATAGAGGAGTAATTGAAGTAGCCCATTATTATCATCTCTCCTTCAGCACAGGTTTGTTTTATGTTACCAAAGAGCATACTATTTATGTTACTGTCTGAAGCTGGAGGTCTATAGCATACTCCTATATAAAGGCCCTTCTCATGATCTCCCAGTAATCTAATCCAGATGTCCTCGCAAGAAACCAATGAGTTAGTACCTGGAATTTCCTGCACATTAAGATTATCTTTCACATAAAGGGCCACTCCCCCTCCTCTTTTATTAGTTCTATCCTTCCTAAACAATTTGTACCCCTCTACATTATATTCATCCCCATCCACTGCGCCAAACCATGTTTCAGTAATCCCAACAATGTCATAACCCCCATTCAACATAGCCTCCAGTTCCAAAAATGGATTTTTTATGCTTCTCGCATTTAAACACATGAACTTCTAAGCCTTACTCACACTTACGTTGTCCTTCCCCTCCACACATAACTGTGCCGAACCACCTCTATTCACATTATGATCTAAAAAATCTTTATTAATTATATCCTCAGATTTATTATACTCCGCCCTGGTATCTTCCATCTGGGCAGTCTGTAACTCCCCATCCATAATACTACTACTACTCATTTCCCTCCCTGCCCCCCCAGTCCCTAGTTTAAATATTGCTCCGCTACCCTAAGCATACGCTGGCCCAATGCAGCTGTAGCCCTCCGGTTCAAGTGGAGGTTCTGCCCCTTAACTTTGATCCTAATTCTATAAATTTGTCCTGCAGAACCTCAAACCTACCCTTGCCTATGTCATTGGTTCCAACATGGACCATGAGCACTGGATCCACCCCTGCTCTGGCCAAGAGCTTGTCTGCACGTTCCAGGAGGTCTCCAACCTTAGCACCAGGCAGGCAACATGCCATTTGAGACTCCTTTTCCCGCGAACAGACTATACTGTCTATACCTCTAATGATAGAATCCCCCACTACAATTAACTCCCTTTTCCTGGGTGGCATGGCCGCCAGGGTGCCCTGGGCTCATCAGTCCTCCCACTCACAGAGGGCTGGGCCAGATCCTCTTCCTGCAAAGGCTGGAATCGGTTAGACACCACAAGCTCTGGAGATGCCAGGCTAACTCTCTAAAGGGCGTGCTAATTAGTTCCTGGTGACGATTTCCCGTCAAGCAAAGCAAAAGCCAAAAGAAAAATAGCACCTGGGATCCAAGAACCAAAAACCTGATGCTCTCTCACACCGTTTTAATGTTTCTGAGCAAGACGAAGCCCTAGAACCCATCATTCCGAGCTCCTGGTTAGTGGCATTAGTGAGATGGGGAATTTAGCACTCTGTGAGGATGGTGCAACTACAGGAGCCCGAGCCATGAAATGGACCTTCCGGCTGCCTCTTCATCCCCAGCTCTGTCCGGTCCCAGGTTCTGCTTTGGCGGCATTCTTCTCAGCTGACAGGGCATCCAGGGACCGCCAGAACCCTGGAGTTTCTGAGACAGAGATTCTGGTGGCCCACTATGGAGAAGGACGTGAAATCCTTTGTGTTAGCCTGTACCACCTCCAGGCAGCGTCCTTTTGGTCTTCTGCACCTGTTGCCCATACCCACATGCCCATGGTCTCAGCTCTCCGTGGACTTCATCACTTCAGAAACTTGTCTTCTGATTTTGTTGTGGCTTTTGGTCTGCCAGACCTCATCCTATCTGAGTTTCCTCCAGTTTCCAAGTGCCTTTTGATGGTGTAGGAAACTACTCACTGCCCCAAAAAATTTATGTTATTTTTCAGTTTTTGGTAACCTAAACTTTTTTTTTTTTTACCTCTGGCACCTTACCGCTTACATTTGTACCATTTCAGATTATTCACTGGACTTGAACTTCTTACATTTCAGTAAAAACTGGAAAAATTGGGGTTTTCTAAAACTTTTGACTGGTAGTGTAGCTAGCTGGACCAATGTGTCACTTAGCAACCAAAATTCACCAGGCTGAGTTTTCAAAATACTTTCTGCTAGCCACAGTTAGGGTGGCCATATGTCCAGCATTATGCCGGACAGTCTGGTTTTCAAGCACTATGTCCTACGATCCTCTGCCGGATGCCCTTTGTCCTCCTTTTGAAGTCTACTGCTTCTTATTGGTTTAAGTATTTATCAAATAACCTGTCATTGGTCTAATAAATGTCAACAAATACCACACTTTAATATGACGTTTTTACATACACTATGGGCGGTAGCGGCAAGCCATGCGATTTTTCTTTAAGTGCTATTGGAGAGTGTTCAGTGCTATCGTAGCCAGCCCTGCAAAATGCCAAAACGGAAGACTTCATACAACCCAGAGTAGTCAGAAGAGCACTAATTTATTTCTAAAAGAAGTACCAAAAGTAGACCATCCAGCTATTGTGAGTACACATTTTCAATCTCAGTTAGTCTGTATAGGTTGTTTTATGCTCCGTTAACGTGAATAAGCAATACAGTATTTCCAAACAATACACTTTATTACAGCTCCGTGATAATACAGTCATTTGCACAATTATCTAATCCTAGCTCTAGCTCAACAAGCATTCCCTTTCTTCTACTTCCTCGCTGGTGGTTTTACTGGTAAGTAGCAGAGGTCCGAGCGCCCTCTGCTGGCTAGACTGTATCGTAACATCTCCCTTTGCTTAATATATGAAGACAGTTCCCATGTGTAGAAGTACCCTCACAGTCTGTCCTTGGATGATTGTTGGCATGCCCCTGGCTCGAGTGTCATAGCAGTGTTTCACTGTGATTCCTTTTGCTTGTTTTCTCGTGATGACATCCTTCACCACCTTTGGTTTCAGCTGTGTGTCTCTGGTAGGCAGGAAGGTGCGTGTTCGTCTTGACATGAGCCTTTGAACAGGAGAGCTGTCAAGGCCTTCCGTTGCGGTGTTCCTCCATGCCAGGACTGCTTTCCATGGGTCTCCTCCATCCAACACAGCCTTTTTCAGCCGTGTTTTGGCGATCTTAACTGCAGATTATGCTTTCCCGTTGCTCTGGCTGTTATAGGGCGATGATGTCTCGTGGTTGAAGTCCCACTCCTGGGCAAACAGCTGAAAATCCATACCCGAGAATGGTGGGCCATTGTCAGTGAAAACGATGTGGGGAATCCCATGTCTGCTGAATTGAGTCTTGCAACAGTCGATAACAGTAGCTGAGGTGTAGTCTGCTAACTCGTCTATCTCCCAGTAATCTGAATAGTAATCAACCATGATGAGGTATGTGGTGTATTTTAAAGTGAATAAATCCATACCGACCTTGGACCATGGAATGTGAGGGAGCTGGTGGGGGATCAGAGTCTCTCTTTGTTGTCTAGACTGAGTAGAGTTGCAGGTAGCACAGGAGTTGACAAAGCTCTTTACATCATCTGCTATGCCAGGCCAGAAAACTGCCTCTCGGGCCTTCCTGAGGCTGGCGTCCATGCCAGAGTGGCCTGTGGGAATTTCTTGCAGAAATGTAGTGCGTAACGCTTCGGGAATGTACACCCTGTTCCCTTTGAATATTAGGCCTTAGTCTGTTGTGAGTTCCTCTCTGTATGTCCAGAATGGTTGTACTGAGCGACACATACATCAGAGAGGTTAGGGAGGAACCTGGAGAGGTAATTCACAAACCCTAACAGTCGCTGGAGAGACTTCACGTCGGTAGGTGTTTGCATATTCTGAATGGCTGTTACCTTTTCTGCGTCAGGGCAAAGGCCTTCTGTGGTGAGAAGGTGACCCATGTAGGTCACACTCGGGAGCTTCAGCCTGAGTTTCCGCTTGTTTAGCTTTAGATTGACTTCCCTAGCTCTTTGCAGGAGGGCTGAGATGTTGTTGTCATGGTCTTTCACAGCTTCTTCAGTTGTCTCACCGCTTCCATAAACAAGGATGTCATCACGCTTACTGCAGTACCTCATGCTGTCTTCGCTGGTATTCCTCAGCTGCTGGCTTTATCCTGAATGGTATTCTGAGCTATCTGTATTGTCCCTCTGGTGTCCAGAATGTGGTGAGATAGCTGCTTGGTTCGTCCAGTTTTATTTGCCAATAGCCATCTTTTGCATCAAGCACAGAGAACACTTTTGCATTTGTTATTTCAGGTAGGACCTCCTCTATAGTGGGCATCTGGTAGTGTGATCTGAGTAAAGCTTTGTTGAGTGGACTCGGGTTGATGCAGATGCGTAGCTTGTCATTTTTTTCTATGACGACTATGTTGCTGATCCATGGTGTTGGCTCTGTGACTTTTGTGACGATTCCTCCTTGTTCCATGGCATGTATGGCTTTGCTCACTTTCAATTTAATTGGGATCGGAACCCGTCTCGGCAATTGTTGTACAGGCTTGACTGCTGGGTCTATCTCTAGGTGAAGCTCTCCTGGGAGGCATCCCAATCCATCAAACACATCATCATACAATGGGGGAAATAAGTATTGAACACAATTTATTTCCAATGAGGCCATTCAAGTGAAATTTGCACCAGACTTTGGTATTAACTCAATAAATCCAGACAAAAAATCTAAACATTAAAGTCCATATGTAAATAAAGTTATGTGTAATAAAGTGGAGTGACATAGGAAAAAAGTATTGAACACACTAACTGAAATTAATTCAATACTTAGTGGAGAAGCCTTTGTTTGTAATGACAGCTTCAAGGCGCTTTCTGTATGAAGTAACTAATCACCCGCAGTATTCAGGTGTGATTTTGGCCCATTCCTCTACACAGATTGTCTTTAAATCTTGAAGATTGCGGGGGGCCCTCTTGTGAATCTGGATCTTCAGATGCTTCCACAAATGTTCAATTGGGTTTTAAGTCAGGTGATTGACTGGGCCATTCCAACAAGTTGATTTTCTTTCTCTGAAACCAATTGCGAGTTTCCTTTGCTGTATGCTTTGGATCGTTGTCCTGCTGGAAGGTCCACCCACGTCTCATCCTCAGCATCCTGGTGGATGGCAGCAGGTTCATCTCAAGAATCTCTCTGTACATGGCTCCATTCATTGTTCCTTCAATGATATGAAGTCTGCCAGTACCATGAGAGGAGAAACAGCCCCACATCATGATACTTCCACCTCCAAACTTCACTGTTGGTATAGTGTTATTCGGGTGATGTGCAGTGCCATTTCTCCTCCAAACATGGTGTGTTGTGTGACAGCCAAAAAGTTCAATTTTGGTCTCATCTGACCAGAGTACATGCTCCCAGTAGTTCACTGGCTTGTCCAAATGTTGTTTGGCAAACTTTAAAACGAGCTTCAACGTGTCTTTTTTTCAGTAGTGGAGTCTTGCGGGCTGAGCGTGCACAGAGGCCATGGCGGTGGAGTGCATTGTCTACTGTCCTTTCTGTCACAGTTTTACCTGCTGCCTCCAAGTCTTTCTGGAGCTCTTTCCTAGTGGTCCTTGGCTCTTTGGCTACTCTTCTAAGTATTCTTCTGACACCCTGATCAGAAATTTTGCGAGGAGCTTTGCGTGGCCGGTTGATGGTGGAGTGATGTTGCTTCCACTTACGGATAATGCCCCCAATGGTGCTTACTGGAAGATTCAGAAGTTGTGGAATATGTCTGTAGCCAATTCCATTTTCATGTTTTGCAACAATCTGGTTGCGAAGGTCTTGAAAGAGCTCTTTGCTTTTACCCATCATTAGATGTTTCTTGTGTGGCACCTTGGTTAAAAAAAACTTTTATGGCCCATCAATATATTCTAACCCAGCTGACATTAATTAGTACAGATTGGAGTTAGAGTTGCCTCCTAATTAGTTATGGTTTTCAGCTGGTTCCTTGCCTTTCCTTGCTGTGGTGTACTGTTTTTTCTTAGTATGTTCAATACTTTTTTCCTGTTTCATTCCACTTTATTACACATAACTTTATTTACATATGGACTTTAATGTTTAGATTTTTTGTCTGGATTTTTTGAGTTAATACCAAAGTCTGGTGCAAATTTCACTTGAATAGGCTCATTGGAAATACATTTACTGGACAAAATGTTGATGTGTTCAATACTTATTTCCCCCATTGTATATGGCGATTATGTCCTCCGTTGTCTTTGGCGCATCTGTGACTTGAGGGCTTGTGGTGTCAATGTTGTTTATGACATGTTTGCTGTCTACCTGTATGAGGTTGAGTCTCTGGCATGTCTCGGCTGAGAGCAGCAGAGTTTGTGACGTCTTCATCACTTGGAATTCGAGGATGTGTGTGCTTCCTTCATGTTCTGTTCTGAGTATGCATGTCCCTTCTGGCTTTATGAGTGTGTCATTGTAAAGCTTCAGCATGGTTTTACTCGGCAACAGAGCTGGGTTGCCATCATGTAGGACGCGCTGAAGGTCTTTATATCCAATTATATTGGCTGTGGAGCCTGTGTCTAATTGGCATTTTAAAATATGACTAGGGTCATAACCCAATAGCTCAGCTGTGTGTGGGGCGAGATTGAGTTTGACAAACAATTTATTTTTGTTGGCTTGAAGACTATTCACGTGTGATATGTACCACATTGCATCTGTGTGTTTTTACATGTGACACCATATGCTGGACATTTTGCTTTTGCATGTACTGACCCACAATGGTTACATGATCCGTTATTGTCATTATCAGGATTTGTCTGCTTTCTGTTCTGTTGGCCACGATCAGGGTGGCGTTCACGGGCAGCAAAATGCACAGTCTCTTGCTCTCCTCCGCCTATTTTCTTCACCTGCAGTTGTGTCTGTTCGCTTGCTCTACACATGTCTACAGCTTTGGTTAATGTGAGTTTAGGTTCTCTCAGCATACGCGCTTGTGCACTCAAATCTTTTGTGCCTATTACAAGGCGGTCGCGAATTAATTCTTCCCTCAGTTCGCCAAATTCACATGTGTCTGCTAACTTTCTTAGTTTGGCTATATATTGGTCAGCTGTCTCACATTGGCTTTGTTTACAGTCAACAATTAAACACATACCTTTCATAGATGACGTTTCTGGTCGGCTCAAAATGAGCCTGCAGGGCTTCCAGTATTTTTGTCGGATTCCTTTCTGTCCTCATTACTCATGTGTAGATGACGTTGCAGCACGTGACATTCCTTTCCCATTACCATCAGTAGCGTGGCAACTCGTATCGTCTTCTCCTTTATATTTAATCCCATGGCTATTTCGTAGTTTTCCCACTGCGCTCGAAAAAATGTCCAATTGTTGTACGTATCCCCTTGGCTTCCTGCACTGGTATTGAATATGCCATTGTGACGCTTTGCTAGCAGACCAATGCTAAGTATTTGCTTTACTGATATCTCCGTTTTGACTTACTTAACAATTTGTCTCTGGACGTCGTTGGTTCTGACTTCTGACACCATGTTTTATGCTCTGTTAACATGAATAAGCAATGCAGTATTTCCAAACAATACGCTTTATTACAGCTCCGTGATAATACAATCATTTGCACAGTTATCTAATCCTAGCTCTAGCTCAACAAGAATTCCCTTTCTTCTACTTCCTCGCTGGTGGTTTTACTGGTAAGTAGCAGAGGAACGAGCGCCCTCTGCTGGCTAGACTGTATCGTAACATAGGTTATGGTTTTAAATTGGTCACATAATTACATGTTAAATTGCCACTGCCTGAAGTGTCCTCCATTCTGGGGTTTTGGAAATGGTCACCCTAGCCATAGTATCAGATTAATTTTTCATTCAGCTCATACAATCAGAAGGCTTACCATTTCTAAAAAAACATATAATATATAAACAGACACCTAAATGTAGCTAGCTAGTAGGATGCATTTACAGACAGGTTGAAATGTTAGCCAAAAGAGTAACAAAGTTTTCCCTGCAGCTGCCTCAGCTAGAGAGTCAGCCTATCTATCTAACCAGCTAATCTAAATAGCTAGCTGTTTAGTTAGTTTTACCTCTGATTCCAATGACAAATATTGATAAGTGCATATCAGTTATCAAAAACAATATTAGAAAACGTCAAAAAGAAAGCATACAATATATAAACAGACACCTAAATGTAGCTAGCTAGGATATATTTACAGATGGATTTTGGCTAACATTAAGTTAAGTAACATTAAGCTGTACAAATGGAAAGAATCATAGAAGCAAGGCTTGTGGGATAACTTTTCAGAAGTAAGTGGCTATTTCACTTAAAGCTGATGTTATCGGGGGAAACCCACCTGGTCCCTGTGCGCTCCCTGTCGCTGTTAAAGTTACAGCAGCCCTCAGACTTCTTCGCCACCGGCTCCTTCCAACACACCCTGGGTTTGGTAGCCGGTGTTGACCAGACGGCTATCAGTTCGACTGTACATGCAGTTTCTTCCAGTCTTGTCCAACATGCAAATGAGTTTATTACTTTTCCTACACCCAACAGCTAGCAGAGAACTAAACAGGATTTTTATACGCAATGTGGATTCCCTGGCGTCTTGGGTGCCATTGACTGCACACATGTGCAGTTGTGTGCACCATCTGATCACGGTATCATTTATGTGAATTGGAAGGGGGTCCACTCCATTAATATCCAGGTGGTTTGTGATGCACACTCCAGGGTGACACATGTGTTTGCCAATTATCCTGGGTCTACTCATGACTCTTTTATTTTGGCCAACTCCGTCTTTCCTACAGCCTTTCAGGGGGATTAAATTCAGATTAAAACCATAGCTGATTACGCCATACATTGTGCCCACAACACCTACACAACGTGCTTTTAACCGTCTTTTTTCTAGGGCCAGATCAGTGATCGAGAGAACTTTTGGAATGTTAAAAATGCATTTCAGATGTTTGGACAGGTCGGGTGGTACATTACAATTACATTACAGCCCTCAGAAAGTCAGTACGTTCTTTGTGACATGTTGTGTCCTACACTACATTGCCCTGCACCATGGATGTGACGTTGACCTCGCAGAGGACACATTACAGGACTTAAGACGGAGAGAGGCAGAGCTGCATGTGGCGATTAAAGGGGTTGGAGAGGCTCAGGGCGCACGGGAGATCAGGGACCGGTTGGCTGCCAAGCTGGTTCCCTAGTGAGTAGGCCTACTACATGACGAACATAAATGAAACAGGCCTAGTTGCAGTTGTGAGTTTGTTATTTATTGCTTTCCATTTAACAATCACATTAAGTTAGAAGAAAATAAACTTTGTTTTTTAAGTTGGAAAGCCTACAAATAAGGAAAAAAAGAGATGGTAAAATAAAACACTTTCTTTTAACATTGTAGGTCTCAAAATATAAACTCAAATCATGAAAATAACAAATTAATGTGCACCTTGTTTTCCCCCTCCGCCAACTTTTCCGCACCTCCCGCACAAGCAAATCGCTCTCCTCTTTTGAGAAGCGCTCCTGGCACAGCCACACAAAACTGTCATCCATGTCAGGAAATTGCCAATTTGCTATAGCGTTAGCGCACTGGTATTTAAAGGGATAGAAAATAGGTGTTCTGATTGGCCATTATGAAACCAAACCCCCGCCACACCCAGATGAATTTTAATGAATGATGAAGTTAATCCAACCTCTTTTACAACTGCGCCGGAGGTGCGCTATCGTCCTAAGTCACGAAATTACGGAAATTGCATTAGAATTGCATTGTCCTCACTTTGCATCTGCATTACCGACACCATCCTGATTCACCAAATTAGGGCCCTATATGTGTTTGCTTCATAGAAAGTGTTACCAAATATATATTAAAAAAAATAAATAAGGTGAGCTACCATTTTTTATGGTATATTTTTGTAGCTAACACAATGTGTTCATCATAAGAACTTAATTGACTGATGATTGGTGACAACGTGAAGGGTGTAAACTCATTTTCTTCTGTTTGAAAAATTATCTGAAAATAGTTGGGTGGGACATGTTGGTTATTTTTGAGGTGTCTACGTGTACATGCATGAATTTGTCTTCACGGAATAGATGGAAAAGTGCAGACATCTATAAACTGCAGCCCTGTGGTTTAGAATGAAGAACAGATGAAATCTCAGATAATGATTTCACTGTTTTGTGAGAATGCAGGGTGTAGCTCTGGTTGCTGCTTTAAGTTCACAGTGATTCCACCCTGCCCAAATTGCAGATACCTCTAGGTTATGATGTCTTTGAGGGAGGATTGTTTGATTGATTGAATTTATTAGAAAGAATGTTAAAATACATATATAGCTTCACCCCATTTGGGCTGCGATACATCCATTAAAACCACTCTAACGAGGATAAAAACACAAAAAAGCCTTCCGGCTTATTTCCATTGTGGTCCTCTATGGATGGACCTTGGAGCAACAGAGGAGGGGCCTGGAGCATGAACTGAATCATGTCATGTATGTCAAATTATGACAACAATCATGTTTTGTTTTCCCAGGATCAACAACCCTATCAAAACCTGGACTTCATCAACATTTGGCATCCCCTGATTTTTCAAACTGGCTTGCATCACTTGAGCAAGGTAAAGACTTGTTCTTTTTGACATTTTATTCATAATTCATTCAATTATGTTTAAAATGAATCAGTTGTATCCAGAATATTAAGGATCAGATTAGCTAGTAAGCTGTGTGCTAACTCTGTTTGTGCAGCTAGCAATTTACTAATTTACTAATTAGTTAGCTGTTATGTTCTGAGTATCTGTTCTGTTGTTTTTGTACTTTGTTTATTTTTTATCAGTCATAATTCATTATTTCTTTATTCAGTATTCCATTTTCATCCTTCTGTCACGTTCTGGTCCCTGTCTGTCTTTGTTCCTGTTATTTTGAGATCCACTCCTTGTCTTGTCATGCACTTCGGGAAGTTCTACATTTCGGGTTTTCTCCGTCTTCGCTTATTATCTCGTTTTCTTCCTTCTTACTTTCTAGATTGCACTTTGTATATATTAGTTAGATGTATATAGTACTAACCAACTAATCTACTAACGTTAGGGATTTAGATTAAGTTACTAACACTACTAATCACGAATTATCTCACGCTTCTGACTATCGCTGTCATTTTCTCTCATTATCCTATCCCTGTTAGCTTTTCACTTTTCCTTTCATTCGCACGCAGCTTCTCTCTTTGCGTTTCTCCCCTTCTAGCTATGCACGTGTTTGCCTGATCTCCCAGGTCGTTTATTGTCTATATGTTTGTATGTTTCCCAGTCCGTGTCTTGCGTTGCCCCTCGTTATTCAGGGCTCAACACTAACATTTTACACTGGTGGCACAGTTGCCACTAAGTTTTTCTGTTAGTGGCAGTGGCACATCATTTGGTGGCACAACATTTTGGAGGTAAATGTACGTAAAAAAATGTTTTAGGCGGTAATAAGGTGCAACAGCAATGAGATTTTATTCATACTAAACTCAGAAGTGCATATAGTTCAATAACAAATTAATATAAAATAAATAGATACATAAAACAACTTTATCAATCGCATGAATACTGAGGATTGCCTTCACTCTCTCGCTCTGTCTTTCTCCCTCTCCCTATCACTCTCTGTGGGAAAAAAAAATAGCCTGGAGATCTACTTAAAAGTCCCCTGCCCTGTCCCCTTTACAGGAGATCCCCAGAAGCCCCATGGTCTACAGATGGCCAACCCATATAATTTGGCCTTCTTGCCCTTTCTCCCTGGGTGAACCAAGTCTTCACACTTTCCCTGGCATCGAAGTCCTCCAAACTAGGCCCCTCAATGCTGATTCTAATAAGGTCTTCCACTGTATCTATGTTAAGAGATGCTCTGATGTCTGATTTGATTCTCTTCTGAGAAGAGAACCCTCTTTCACACACAGCCGAGGACACTGGGAGGACCATCATTATGTGGACCAGGTGCAGGATGTTCTAAAAAATACAAATAAGAACAGATTACACTTCGGTTTGGGCTTCATTGACATTGATAACATTGACAATTGTCATGTTTTATAAATACCAGACTAGCTACCTTGTAATCTGAACAGTATGGCTCTTTCCTCATCATGAGCTCCCAAAGGGACAGGTAGCTCTTCTTGTCCATGAAGGTTGTGGAGATGAGCATCTTCAGGGCCTCAAACTCCTCCTTTGCCAGGTCTACATTGGCACCATTTCTGGGGGTGGAGGAGGAGGGAAGCAATCTATTTTGATTACAACAGTTTATGCAATGTCACCAGTAACATAAGTGTGATCTGCTAAAGTCACCTTCTCAGGATGGTGGAGAAATGCTCCAACAGAAAAGCAAGTTCCTCAGCACCGTGGTCTAGGAGCTGTTCTTTGTCTTCTGGCCAAGAGTCATGGTTGAAGATGATGTTGAAGCATCTCACTGCCTTTGCTGTGCCAGATTCTTTAGAGGGCTCTCCTATCAACAAAATAAAGAGACAAAGAAACAAAAAGAAACAATTAACAATATGTATTTTACGAGAAACAATCTTTTGGATGTGTAATAGTAGTCTATCAATCATGTAACATCACTTGCCAAGAAGACTACTGAATCTGGTCTTCAGATTTTTGACAGTGGACTTCACTGTTCCCTCGATAGCCCTCTGGAGTTTGGGGGCACAGTCCCTGATGGCCTTGTCTTCAGCCAGCCTTGAAGCTTCACCTTTCAGGGTGACTGTCTGAATGCACAGAATTACAACTGTGTAGTAGTGCCATTATGTTTTCCTTTAAACACATGTTACTTATAACAAACTGAAATTGTGAGAAAGTTACCTGAAACATGAAGATTGGTGGTTCACCCTCTTGCTGTCTTGTCCTCTGTAGCTTGAGGTCTGCCTGGAGCTGTGCCAGCCTGCCCCCAGGTTTGGGCCTCGCTTCCATTGCCTCTATGCTCACTAGGAGACTTTTGATCCCACTAACGGCCTGTAAAGACGGTTTCATACATGTTTAGCAGTCTGACAAAGTGGAAAATCCTATCTATTTTCACCTCTCATTTACCTGAGGTAGGATGATGTCATTGCGCTGCAGGAGTAAGCTGAATCTACTAATGGCAGCAAACAGATCAGCCAGGAAGTGGCAAAAGGCCACAAATGTGCCGTCCTCCATGGTTTGCTTGATCTGTATTATAAACTCAGATTAACACACATTTCCAAACACAATGACAGACAGTAACAGTAAATTATCGAATACTCGTGTGATGCCCGATTAGAACAGTGAACTGACCTTTCTGGCTCTTCCCGCAACGTCTGCGTTAGTAGAAGCTCCTGCAAGGTGGTCCATGTGGTAGTACACTGCTATAAACTGCCCAGCATCCTGTAGGGAAAGGTCCTTCCCAGGTCTCAGGAAGGTGTCCATGGCCCTGGCAACATGGGGAAGCCACCTGGTCCCTTTCACCCCACTGGGGACGTTGACATTTACCCCCAGCTCACTTCCAAGGGCCTTCAGCTCCCTCATGGATTTTGTGCTGAAGTGGTAGGTTTTCCACACCAGGTTAAGTACATCATAGACCTGGCCAATCATCTTATTGTCCTTCTGGACAGATAGCAAGGCCAGTTCCAATCTGTAGAGATAGATTGAAAAAAAAAACTTTTACTGGAAAATAAGCAATTAATCTATAAATCCCTTATCATTCCTATTTGATTAAAAACGATAATGCATGACAAACATACCTGTGTGGCATACAGTGAAAAGGAACAATGAAGTCCCCTGCTTCTTGTTGGACAAGGGCTATCACCCCTCCTTTGTAGCCCAAGTTAACTGCAGCACCGTCTGCCCCCATGGCCACAGTTTTCTCCAGCCAGTCCTCACACTGTACCCCAAGACGGGTAAATGCCTGCTTGGTGGCAGCATAGATTCCTGCAATGAAAAACAACATCATGGTTTGTCTCTCTTTTACATAATGTAGATCTAAAGGGCTCATTCTAAGGTATGGTAAGGGAAATGCAACAATTCTTAATTTCATGGGATTATACTAACTCAAACATACTTATGAAATTATATTCAATTTCTGCCAAATCAGTTAATTTTATTTTCACCACTAGATTTCACCAAAAACTACACACTGCATCTTTAATAGTTTAATTTTATACTAGATTATATACTTCTATGTTATATATATAATAGAGCTGCATGTTGTACTAATTTTTGCTAATTAGCATATTATGTTCACATTATTTAGGCTACGCCTACATACATACCTTGTGCATTGGCATGTTTCACCTCAACATGGCCTATCAAGATGTTGATGGGTCTTCCATTGGCCATGATACGTGCATACACGATTTCGCATTCCTTTGTAGAGATGTCTGTGTCCCCGTCTATCATGAATGAGAGATATGGGACTGCTGCTATTTTCTCCACGGTCCTCTTTTTCAGTGTGTCTGCAATAACTCCAATAAATAGCGCACAGGACATGTCGTTGCTATACGTTGGGTTTACATTCAAACCATTCTTCTTTTGGAGCAGTATCTGTGACCTAAATTTAGTGAACGGCATTTCCTCCTTTGCAATGTTGTATGCGGTGTTGAACTTAACGATCATCTCTGCCTCTTGTTGTGATCGGGCCGCTGCTTCTGGCCGTTGGAGCACTGCGGGGAGAGGGGCAGCAGCGCTCGCAATGCACCTGTCGCGGCACTGTATGTGCTTGTGGCTTTTGCCGTGGGTAGCGAGGGGGTCGCGTTTAAAACAGGTTGCTGCAGACGCAAGTTTGCTACTGCCTGCAACAGTCGGCCCGCATTGTTTGCAGTACACACAGTACATATATTTTCCTGTTTTCTCGTACCTTAGCCATGTGAACTCTTTAAGCCACTCAGGGCGAAATCTCGAGTTAGGGCTACATCTTGGCTTTTTAGCGGAGGGTGGCTGCTCGGTTACCTCGGATTCCTGTTCTGTGACTGCTCATCGGATTCTGAATCTATTTCTGCGTCTGGTCTAACCTCAGGTGGTGGTGGTGGGGCATTTTTCTTCACGAAAAACGTATCGATGCGCTTCATTATTCTTCATAGGCTATGGTTTTGTGATCGGCAATGATGACCTAGCTTGCTCTAACGTTGTGTCTGACTCTTGCTACTTTGCGCGGGACTCGGGAAAACTTGAAAGAAATGCCGCCCGAACGGCCCGGCTCCGCCCAGACCTCATGTAGCCTAAATAGTCACCAAGACAACAGACATAAACACAACTTAACCGACATAACAAGATCAATGTGAGATCAAATAATCAAAATGTTTGACCAAAATATTACTTTAGGATAAAAAATATAAAAAAACATTCTAGTGGCAACATTGCCACTGGTTATTTTTTTTAGTGGCACTGGGCAGATTTTCAGTGGCAAATGCCACCAAATTGGTGGCAGTTTCGAGCCCTGTTATTGGATTAACGATTTCCAATGTTTACACCTGTGTTCCTACCTCTCTCTCCTCCCAGTCACACCTGATTCCTATTGTATTACCCTTTCCGTTTTGTATATCTGTTCCGTGTTTATGTTCCTTCCCCGTCAGAACGTTGATCCTTATTCCCTGAGCCTATTCTTCTGAAGCCAGTGTTTATTGTATTTCCCGAGACATCCCTTCTGTTAACTACTCCGAGCCTGCCTATCGATTCTGTTTGTTTGCCTATCTGCCTACCTGTTTTGACCTTTTGGACTGCCTTTTTGTGACCACTCTTTGCATTTTGATTCTGTACCTTCGCTATATCTGATTCCTGGTTTTTACTCCTGCTTCCCAATAAACGACTCTTTTGCCTAATCCTGATCTGCGTCTGGGTCCTTATCCTGAACGTCACATTAGCTAGCTAAATCCTGATGATGTAAAAAAAAGGTTGGTCCTGGGACAATACGTTTTGATGACCCAGGAACATTCTTTGCTTTGCAAAATATGTGCCTAGATGTGCCTAGATGCATGAGCTATATGGCCTGTCCTTGTCATTATGTATTCTTACATTCTTATGTTTTCTCATCACATCCATGTTGGATTGACCTCACAATTGCAGTTAATTTTAATAATAGCAATAATAATAATAATAATAACAGCGAGGAGGAAAATACATTCTGAAGGATGTAACGGCCTCAACCCAGGAAAACTGAGATATGTTATATTAACATAATGTCATTACTTTACTTTAAATACAATAGCCAGCACCATATCTCCAGGGCCCAGTTGTTCTGATCTGATCAGATTTTGGCTATCACATTGGATCAAATCTTGAAAATGGGTTGTTCAAAACAAAAAAAGGATTCTGAAATCGGATCAGATCACCTAATCAAATCTTGGTTTTTATCTGGATCAAAACATGAATATGTGTTGTTTTACTTTTATGTAGAATTGGGATAGTTTTGTCCAAAAAATCTGGATTATCTTGATCCCAGCAGAAGGGTGGATTCCTGGTGGATTTCAGGAACAAAATGTAATACAACATTTGTAGCATATAGTGGTTTGTAAATATATTTATTTTTTTGTTTAACATTTACTGTGATAAAGTAGACATTACTCTATTATGCCTCTCAGGACAGTGCAGTCCACCAAATAATACATTTGTCCTCATAAAATAATCCCAAAATGAACAGCTGTCAATGTCAAACAGAAATCAGATATTTCATTCATTTTATCATTAATTTATCACTGTATACAAATTACAATGACACAGACACTAGGGCATCACTAGGCAGTAGGCATTGGTAGGCAATCACCAGTGATCAACCTGTCCAAAGTAGTTGTTGACAATGGCGTCCCTTATTGCACGACCAGTCCGTCTCTCATTCAGAGAGAACGCCGCAGGTTGGCCTGGGTCATCAACAGGCTCTGGAGGATCATCAATGTCACCACAGAGAGGGACATTGCACCTGGCAGCAATGTTGTGGAGGGTAATACAAGCCAGTATTATGTTGCTCCACACGCAGGTAGTTAAGGCATGCAAAGCGTCTCTTCAGAACCCCATTTAGGCACTCAATAGCACACCTTGTTCTGCAATGTGAAGTGTTGAAGCATGCCTGCTCAGGTGTGTTTATTTCTTGCCTATTGGACATTAGGCTATATATGATTTCAAATGCTGTACTTAAAAAGATTCATTATTCAGTTATGCATAAATACACTACACTGATCCCATGCTGCCTGTTCTACTTGTGTTGTTTTTTACATAGCTGGTAAATTGTGATATGTAGTTCCATTTCAAGCACTGGTAATCCGGATTTGGTAATCTCAAAAAGTTTGTATCTGGATCAGGGTGATCCAATCTAATGTTGTTTTGAAAAACCAGCAGAAAAGCAAGCCGAATTACCTGATCCTGGATAGCAAAACATGGGATTCCCAAATCCGGATCATTCTGATCCAGATTAAACATTTTGAACAACTGGGCCCAGGGGATTGTGGGATCAATCATTTTTAATGCATTCGCCAGGATTCATCATTTGCATTACCCTCCTGGGAAACCTGAGGTGACAACTGTGAGTGAAATGGTATGTATATTTTGTAAAAAAATTATATAAATGGCAGATTTACAAATGAGCATCGGCTATCAGCATCAGACACAGGATGGATAGATTTAATCAAGTAGAGATAAGACTGCGGCCTGACTGGCTGTGTTTGTGTTTCTCCTTGTTAACAAGCATACAATAAATAAAACTCCCTTTTAGTGAGATAAGCACAATGCTTTCTTTTGGCACTGAATTAAATTGTCTACCGGCTAAGCATTGAACATTTTGTAAGTACTGTATACCAAGTATTTGCTCATTGCTGCTGACAAAGTTAAGTGTATTCACTGAGGCATGCAGTAGGTACTCAACTCCTGGGCCTGAGGGCTGTAGTGGCTGCAGGTGTTTGTTCCAGCCAGGGACTGACTACACCTGATGTCACACCTTGGATTAAGAGGTAATTAATATTTAATATCAGGTGGTTCAGTTGATTGGTTACAGCAAATACCTGCAGCCATTGTGGCCCATTGAACCGAGATTTGTCTGCATAGTCAACTTTCGGCATCAATTTTGCGTGAACATTATTTTTCGGACTGAAATATAAACTTTAATAGTCAACAATTTAGATGAAACTTTGACATTTTAAATTGATGAACAATTCAATTTTGTAACATTTTATTCCAGTTTGGAATGCCCTTCCACAATAAGCCTGTCCCACTCCAAAAACATCCTCAGGACCCAGTACTTCAAAAGGTTTCTGATCGGATTTTATCATGTGGGCTTGCTTCAAATTGGGTTTCTCAAATCTGAAAAAAGGATATCAAGATATGTGTATATATACCGAGAACGCACAGCTTGGAGTGGTTTATTCTGCTTATACCAAGTCCACAAAAAATATTAAAATGCAAAAGTATTAAAAACGCACCAACACACCTACCACACACAATTGGCAAAACGGTTAATTTCATGCTCAAAATCACACATTGTAAACTAAACACAAACACTAATTTTCAAAACACAAGAATACACTAACACAATACACTAAGTCTACCAAAACACTGCAAACATGTCTCAAAACCTAATAATTCTTCCAAAACACTAACACAACTCTTCCAACAGGAACATTTAGTCAATCATAGCACAATGTCATAAAAACACTAACAGCAGATTAGTGCAGATCTTTTTTTGCAAACATTCAATACCAAAAGTGAATGACCCATCTCAGAGTAGTTTATAGAATGAGTTTAGTTTATGAAAAAAAGAAGACAGTGACAGAATTGCTGCATTAAAGGCTTTATTTGCAACGGGAAATTACTGCAAGAGAACAAAAATATGCAATATAGCTGTGTCACACGCCGCGTGACAAACCCTGAATGGGAACAGAACAGCCAGGAGACACGGAATGGAGTTTGTCGGTCTACGGACCGGATTTTATTTATTTGTTTTTCTGTCTCTCCCCCCCAGACATGGGAGAGAGACAGTGGGAGTAGCAGGTTAACATATAACAAAGACTAACACAAACACAGACAAAATCTTCACCCTACTCGCCGCAAAGCTTTCGGGTAAAAACAACAAACGAAAATAACAAGTTAAAATAACTAAACTTACGGGACACCGCGCCTCCTCCAGAGTTCCCCTGGAACCTCCTCAGGCACACACATATCCAGTGACCTTTCAAGTGCTTCCCACCCATTCATACTGAGACACTCGAACTTTTCAGTTCGAGTTCTCTTACTCATTCATTCCAGAGACACTCGCCACTCCCAGGATGTGAGAGTGCTGGCAACCGGCTCTCAAGACACTCCACTCTTCCGGTGAGTTCTTGGGCTTGCTCAGACACTCTCCACTGTCGAGTGCGAGCTCTTTTACTAAAAACCGAGGGCGAGAGGCGGACCCTCTTCCAGGGCACCCTCCCGCTCCTCCATAATCACACCGAGGGAGAGAGGCGGACACCTAAAGCGCACCCCCTCTCCCTCTTCCTCACTCACACAGGAAGCACTCTACTCAGTCACTTTCGACAATCCCACATCCCACATCCCACATTCCACATTCCACATTCCACATTCCACATTCCACATTCCACATTCCACATTCCACATTCCACATTCCACATTCCACATTCCACATTCCACATTCCACATTCCACATTCCACATTCCACATTCCACATTCCACATCAAACGTGCACGCGCACTCACACACACATCAAGACCAGACTGACTGATTCCCCACTCGCCCCACCTGCTCTTAAATAGGCTTAGTTTCTGCCTGGCTCAGGTGGTACTCGTGAGGCAATCATCCAATCACAATCACAACTCACATTCTCACCCAGACACCCAATCAGACTTCTATATCAATTGACTGATTGACACCAATTAAATAATAATTAAACCAATTAAGGCCTTTGGAGCTCCCTTCCGGGTAACAGTTCACTCTCACACCCTGGGAGAGTGCCAAACCTGCCCCCAGAAAGTCTCACTGCTCCAAAGGCCTCTACCACATGGAACAAGACAGGCAACCATGCCACTCCCATGTGGCCAAGACCGACGTCCTCCACAAGCTGCTTTGCATATATAGCAGTGTTCAGCTGTGATGTCTTGGCATGCAGCATCCATTGCATCCAGGAGGGACATTTGGTGGATGATGATCGAAAACCTTCCATCTCCAGGCTGAAAAAAACTCCTCAATGGGGTTGAGGAAAGGGGAGTAAGGGGCAAGGAAAAGGGACATCAATCATCCTTGGATGGGCGTCAAACCAGGCTGTGACTGCACGGGAATGGTGGAATGCCACATTGTCCCATGTGATCACATATATTAGCAAGTGGTCCCCCACCTGTCCTCTTTCTGCCTCCGGCACCAGTCCTTCGTGCAGGTCTTCTAAAAACAGGAGAAGGCGGTCGGTGTTGTAGGGGCCAATCTCACATTTGTGCAGGAGCACACCATTGTTGGAGATTGCGGCGCACATGGTGATGTTGGCTCCTCTCTGGCCCGGCACGGCAACTGTGGCCCTTTTGCCAATTATGTTTATTCCCCGCCAATGCCTTTTCGCCAAATTGAAGCCAGCCTCATCAATGTAGATCATGTCATGTTGGGCTTGACTCCAACTCCATGACTCTCTGAATGTAATCAAACACAGTGTGTGTCAATTCTTTGCTGTATACCTACTGTACCCCAGGTTTATACCTGAACATATTGGTGACAGAGTACTTTGATGCACTCACTGTTCCTTTCAAAAGGAACTTTATACAGTATGGATGTTATGCTGATTCCTTCAATATTCCCAAAGACAAGGTTGTCCTCTACAACTCTGGCCTGAATTTCCTTCAGTTTTATCTCATTGTCAGTAATCACTATGTTGACAATGGCAAGCTCCTGTTGTTCATTTAGGACCTGTCCTCTGCCCTCTGAGGGAGGTAGACGTTGAATCCTTAGAGGAACAAAATACAGTTACATATTAGGGACTGGAGGCATACAGTTACTGTAATACATGGTAAAAGTATTTACACTGTGCAGTAGGAGAAGCCCTTATACAATATCCTACCTGTTGGTTTCTCGAAAAATCCAGACAATGGATGCCACTGTCCCGGCTGAGATTTGGCTGTACTCGTTCACCAGCCTCTCTGAATGATAGCCCATGGTTAATTACATGCTCTATGATGGTAGCTCTCATCTGTTACCCTAGCTCTGGCCCTTCTTTGAGCGCCACCACGCATTCTAACTCCTCTCCCTCGACCTTGTCCTCGTCCAGCCATTCCTCTCCCTTGTCCTTGTCCAACTCCTCTCCCTTGTCCTGGTACTCGTCTTCCTCTCCCTCATCCAGCCTGTCCTTGTCCTTGTCCTTGTCCTTGTCCTTGTCCTTGTCCTTGTCCTTGTCCTTGTCCTTGTCCTTGTCCTTGCCCTTGCCCTTGCCCTTGCCCTTGCCCTTGCCCTTGCCCTTGCCCTTGCCCTTGAAAAATACAGGACATGTATTTGTGTTTCAATCTACAATGTGAACTGCTGTTCACTTCAACTTTAGCCTATAAGTTAGGTTTAGAACATGAGGTTATCTGTTCTGACATACAGTGTGAAAGCATTTGTAAATTTGGCAGTAAATATCCATTGTTTTGGTCTTGGTTGAGCTTGTGTGTAAAAGAAGTTCAAGCTTTTTTAAAATGTGTTAACTGCATGTATGCATCTTGTGTCAAAGGAACAAGCAATGTGTTAATTGTATAGCCCACACAGACTGATGTTGTGCTAACTGTGTTAAGAGTTTTGGAAATGTGACTACAGAACTGAAAAAAGGTTGATAGTAATTGTAAAAAACTGTAATATGGAGCTTTTTTTTTTTTTTTTTTTTTAAGTGAGAAGGTTTTACCCATTCTTTTACAAGATATATACGCAGAATTGAGTATTTATCCAAGCCGTAGTATAAATTGAGCTAATCCTTGTATATGGAGGACCAGAAGGATCTACACTAAATGAAATGAATAATTAAATAACAAAATTATGAAATAAATAATTAAACAAATACAATTATTGTGAATTAAATATTTTAAAATAAGACTTTTTCATAAGAAAACTTGACCAAACACTGTATTTTATGATTTTACCACTGCACATTTTATTTTTGTTACAGGAACATATAAAGCGCTCATTAACTGAAAGAAACATTTAACAACAATGAAGTTCAAAAGGAACACTTAAATATATAAGTTTTACTTTGTGGTTTATGAACTCATGACAGCAATGGTTTACAATGGAATCTATAATTGCGCATCCACCAAGTCTACTGTAGGGCAGGCCACAGAACTATGCCCTGAAGTGACCCCAAAGAGTGTGAACTGTGTGTGTATTGCCAGCAGGGAGCCAACGGGTGAGAACAATGGTTTTGCCCCAGACGTCTCTCAGGCCCCACACTAATCCTATCTCAGCAAAACAGGACACAGTGGGGACTGTTCTCAAGACTTGACCACATCACTGAGTTTAATGTGTTATACTGTAAACTTCATCATTCACATGTACAGTATAAGCATGTTTGGTGTTGTTGGAGAGCTGATGTAATGAGCAGTGGGTTGGTGTCATTGATGATGTGGTGCGGGTGGCGCTTACTGGGGATCTCAGAACACCGTTCAAAAGTGAGCGGTGCAAATGCAAATGATCTGCAGTCAGCGGCCGTCTGTGGGACTGGCAGTGTGATGCGCGTACAGAGACAGCGCAGCGAGTGGTTCCGTTTTTCAGTGATTATGTCCTTATTTGGTGTTTGATGGTTTCTTTTGATGTGTGGGTTTAAAGGAGGAAAAGTGGCATAAATCGCGGAGATTCGTACCACGACCTCCTGCGCAACTTGGCGTATAGCCGTTTTTGTATTCTTACGTTACAAATTCTGTTGGATGTTTTTATGCAAGTCCGGTTAATAAACATTTTCATACCAAAGCATCTCTCATTAATCTAGACTGCAGTTACACGTTGTGGTTTTAAGATGAAAGTTAACACACACACATAGAACGTTGCACTCCGTAGTCACTCGCCTATACATTAGTGCCGTTGCAAGATACGCAACTGTATCCTTGCTAGGCTTTACACAGGCCAAAGGCACGTCTGCATCTCATATAGAGATAGCAACCCGTATAGAGCCACACTACGAGAGACGAGAGACTACAGTCTCTCATTTGCTTATACGAGTCTAGAAGTAAGAGTTAACAGAGAGAAAAGCTAACATACATGGAGTCAGATAGAGTTGGAGTTAATTAAACATCCATTTAATCCCGTTCCGGTAACACTAAGGTAAGGCTACACGCTATACTTCAACACTCGGACACGTCCGCCATTGGTGTGTTCGGGTGGAATCTTACAGGATTCTACACTACTTACTGTGATGTTGCCTTGGTTGGCTTTGATATTGATCTTGGGGCTCAGCAGAGCGGTAATCCGTGTCACCACAGAGAATAACTTTGTGCAAGGCAGCAACATTATGGAGTACAACGCATGCTAGATTTATATGACAGGCATGTTGTGGCTCCAAGCGTGCAATGCATATTTTCAGTACTCCATTCAGGCACTCAGTTGTGCACCTGGTTTTCCCATGGACAGTGTTGAATTGTGCTTGTGCTGCTGTGCAACAAGTGTCAATGCCACAGGAACAAAATTGTGCAGAGACTGTTTGAAGGATGCTGGAGTTGGACTACTGGCTGACGAAGACCTTTAATTTAACACTTCATATATTACTTTTTTTGGAAATGTTCTAAATGAACTATTTGGGGGACAATCAAACTATTTTCAGGATGCCATCATATTGTCTTGGAAGAAACATATTGTTTTACAACAGAATACCTTATTGATTTACATAAAACATGTGTGGAGGGCGTCGGTCTCGGCCACATGGGAGTGGCATGGTTGCCTTTGTTTTGCATGTGGTGGAGGCCTTTGGAGCAGGGAGGCCTTTCTGGGGGCAGGTTTGGCACTCTCACAGGGTGTGAGAGTGAACTGTCGCCCGGAAGGTTGCTCCAAAGGCCATAGTTGATTTAATTATTATTTAATTGGTGTCAATCAGTTAAATTATATGGAAGTCAATTGGCTGATTGGGTGTCTGTGTGAGAATGGGAATTGTTTGGTGATTGGGTGATTGCCTCACGAGTCCCACTTGAGCCAGGCAGAAAGTAAGCCTATTTAAGAGCAGGTGGGAATCAGTTAGTCTTTGTCTTGCTTGTATTGAGAGTTAGTCTTGTTTTGTCATTGTTGTGAGTGTGCACGCATATGGTATTGTGGAGTGTTGGATGGTTTGTTGGATGGTTTGTTGGATGGTTTGTTGGATGGTTTGTTGGATGGTTTGTTGGATGGTTTGTTGGATGGTTTGTTGGATGGTTTGTTGGATGGTTGATGTTGGATGTGTGATGTCTGATGTTTGTGGAGTTTTGTGTGCGTTTGTCGAAAGTGACTGAGTAGATTGCTTCCTGTGTGAGTGGGAGAGCGAGCGAGAGGGCGCCCTGAAAGAGGGTCCGCCTCTCGCCCTCGGTGTGAATGGAAGAGAACTCGCACTCAGGCAGTGGAGAGTCTCTGGACAACGGCCTGGGAACTCCCACTGAAAGAGTGGAGTCTCGGGGCTGGTTGCCAGAGAACTCTCACTGGGAGGAGTGGCGAGGGTCTCGGTATGCATGGGTTGGAAAGAGAACTCGGACTGCAAAGTTTGAGTGTCTCAGTATTCATGGGTGGGAAGCACTTGAAAGGTCACTATATATGTGTGTGCCTGGGGAGGTTCCAGGGGAACTCCGGACAAAGAGGCGTGGTGTCCCGTAAGTTTAAATTATTTTAGCTTTTTATTTTAGTTGTTTTTACCCGAAAGCTTCGTGACGAGTAGGGTGAAGATTTTGTGTTTGTGTTTGTTATATGTTAACCTGCTCTCCCACTGTCTCTCTCCCATGTCTGGGGGGAGAGACGGAAAAATAAATAAATAAATCCGGTCCGTAGACCGACAAACTCTACTCTGTCTCCAGACTGCTCTGTTCCCATCCAGGGATTGTCACGTGGCGTGTGACAACATGATTAGAGCATTGTTCCATGGTTAGTCTATTAGAGATCAGTGCTATAGTGCATGATAAGGTGGGGAAAACCCTGCTGACTAAAACCCTTTTCCACCTGCTGGTCACAGTCAGCACTGACAGTCAGGATTCACTTCAAGACAGTGGTGCCCATTTCTGAAACAAGAAATAGTGTTTCAGCAGGACATGTCACCCAGGAGGCCCTATATTTTACACAGAAGGGACATTGGGGTAATGACCATTATTTCCAGGAATATATTTACATAAAGTACCAAATTAAAGTTAGAATTTAATCAGAGTTGAAGTTTTAATTCCTGAGAGAGCAGTCAAATCTATAAGTCTGGGCAGAACGGTGTGATGTGTGAGCTGTACAGTGTTTAACCTAAATGCATTGCTCCTTCGAGTGTCAGGTGTTGCTGCAGTTTATTGTAGAGTAAACATAACTCATTACAAATCTGGTAATATTGGATCAGGTCTTGATCTGATTCCACTATTAAATTGAAGAAGCAAAATAAAAATGTACAAGGGTCCATTTAACCTTAGCCAGCACAACAGCAAGCATCCTTTAATGAAAGGCACATCAAGCTGAACACATGGTGACAGCTCTGACAGGCCCAGTGATCTCATAACATATTGTAGCTCCGCTGGAACAAAAACAAGCACACACAGTGAGTCCCTGAGACCAGGGTTGGGGAACATTGCTTTAATGGTGGGTGGCAGTGGGGGCTTCTTCGGATACTGATTCTTATTGGGGCTGTGAGGGCTGAGATAAATAATGTAATACAAATATTTTGCCTGGGCCACTCTTTTTAAAATAAACATTTGATTTACATGTAATAATACTCAGTCTAATAATAATGACAATAGTTGTTTGCATTTATATAATGCTTATATAGTATTCAAAGAGCTTTGCAGTGAAGGGGGGGAAACTCACCTCAACCACCAGCAATGTGTAGCACCCACCTGGGTGATGAGGTGGGGAGGGAGGGAATTATTGAGCCAATGACGTAAACTGGGGGATGATTACAATGGGCTGAGAAACCAACCAGTATGTCAGTGTGGTGCATTGGGGTGCCAGTGTGGTGTCAGTGTGGTGCAGTGTACTGCAGTAGGGTGTCAGTGTGGTGAAGTAGGATGAAATAGGGTGTCAGTGTGGTGCAGTAGGGTGAAATAGGGTGTCAGTGTGGTGTAGTGTAGTGCAGTGTGGTGAAGTAGGGTGTCAGTGTGGTGACAGTGTGGTGTGGCAAATCAGAATTAGATGGATAATGGATAAACAGAGGTTAGATTTTCCTTCACTGCTTAATATGCAAAACATCAGTATGAAAGAAAACACATCTTGAGTCACTATTTTCATTAAAAGGTCATAGAAATAGAAATTTTTAGCTGCGCTCATCTTGGTGAGCAGCTCACAAATACGAATAGGGCAATATGGAATATAAATCATAAAACATTTTAAAAATATCAGATACTACCAATACTCTTTTCTAAGAACAGAGATCATATTTATTTTCACATCTTTTCAAAATAGGGCATTACTGTATGCTTACATACAAGCAACTGCCAAAATAAAAAAACAACATAAAGTGTCCTAATAGGGTTTTGGGCCACCATGAGCCACCAGAACAGCTTCAATGCAAGCTTCAATTTGACATAGATTCTATGTAGTGGCTGTAACTCTATTGGAGGGATGCAACACCATTCTTACATAAGAAATTCCATTATTTGGTGTTTTATTGATGGTGGTAGAAAACGCTGTCTAAGGCGCTGCTCCAGAATCTCCCATAAGTGTTCAATTGGGTTGAAATCTGGTGACTGAGATGGCTGTCATGTGGTTTACATCGTTTTCATGCTCATCAAACCATTCAGTGACCACTTGTACTCACTTGTACGTAAATGGGGGCATTGGGGGGAAAACTACTTGCTCACACCCTAGATTGATATTTGCAGTTAACTGATTCAGAGTTGCTTATCTGTCTTGACCTTGCATCTTGAACCAATCACAATCAAGGAGTATACGCTTTCAACCACAGTTTCCCCGAGTTGGTACATTTTTTCCCTCAGACTTGCATGGCAATATCACCACCACTGTTCCTTCCATGCCACTGTTTCTTGTGAAACATCAGCAAGTTGAGCAGTCTTCATCACTGAAGCAACTGGGCCTGCCGTGGGCATTGTTACACATGACCCTAAGCATGATGGGATGTTAATTGCCTTGGTAACTCAGGAGCCACACCTGTGTGGAAGCATCTTCTTTCAATATATTTGGTATCCTTTATTGACTCAAGTGTTTCCTTTATTTTGGCAGTTACCTCTATGTATACAGCCAGGGCTGTCTCAAGGGGTGAACCTACACGGGGCCTAGCTGTTAATGTAATGACATCATAGACTGAGCAACTGCATTGCAACCATTGTTTATAACAGCCATTCATTCATTTTTCCCCTTTCACCGCGGGGCCCTGTGAAGGGCGGGGTCTGGGGTTGTCGCACCGATTGCCCCCCAACAAAGATGGCCCTGTATACAGCAAAACTTGTATACCCGAAGCCAGAGATGCCAAACTGGTTGCTTGGTTCCATTTACAATGCTGACATGGAGGTACAGTATTATTCGATTTGTAATAAGTCCGCTATAATCAAGTCTTCTATTTTTGACATCCAAAGGTAGGGAAAAGTGAACCCATTCCGAGTTGCTGTATTTCCGTTGACGTATTGGGTGGTGGCTTGATTAACGTGCAATCAGCTTTACCAAATCGACAAAAAAGAGTATAAGAAGTTATTTAAGTTATTTCTCATGTTAACAAGCCAAATTTCACGAAAGATTTGTTGAGAATTAAGCAAATTGTAGTAGATTTTATCAGGGGAAGTCTGCATCTCTCAATACACATTTGTTTAGACGCAGATCTTGCTCGCGCCAATATGGTGGCCGTGCAGACGTATCGCTGCAACATACAACAGCAGCCAATGTGGTATATACATTTTTATTGGTTTGTTGAGTTACAGGAATTGAGTTGCTGAAATTTCACTTGCAGTCCAAATTTCACCCCCTTTACTCACTGTACAGACAGAGACTTCTGCTCGCGATTTCCAACCACTATATTACTTGTTTTAGAAGATAGATGTACGCTGGCCACGGAGACCAGGGTTCAATTCCCCGTCTCGCCAGAGTCGGCTCTGGCCGGGAGCGCCACCGGGGGCGGCGATTGGCTGTCCGCCCCAGGGGTGGGGGAGGGAAGCCGACATGAGATTCGCTGCGCATAAGAGTGGCCCTGCAGTATACCGGGTTACGGTTGATACTTGGGCGAGTGCCGTCTCGGAAGAGGCATCACATTACTAGGGGGGGATTGACTTAAATAGCAGGTCTAATTGGCTACCAAATTGGGAGAAAATGGGAGAAAAATCTGAAACAAAAATGATATATAAAAAAAGAAAATCAGGAAAGTTTGCTTTTTCATGATTGCACTACCCGCTTTATGTCAACAAGCTTATAGACGCAGGAAAGAATACAGAGCATGTAAAGCTCACAAGGGTCACAACGCTGCTATCTGACATGAAATGCAAGTTTATTACACACAGCGGTCCACAGCGAGTTGGTAAAGAGTCTGAAGTGAATGAGTCTCTCACCTGAATATATGCATATTATCAGTTCGAGCCTTTGAGCAATGGTGATCAAAGACGGCAGCTTACTGTCTAATCAACTCACGCATCCCTATACAGATGTTTCTACAATACTTTCTAGATTCTATTTCTTTGCCCCACCAGCCTGTCTCTCTACTTAGGGTTAAAAACGAATGGTTGGGCGGGGGCGGAGTGCATATACAGATGCCTTTTTGACAACTTACATGCTTTTAAACATACCAAAGCCATTTGAGCTTTTAAAGGCCACGTACAAGGTTGAACTTAGTGCTGGTATATACGATTTTATACTTTTAGATTTTTGATAAACCATGTGTGCTGCGAAGAAAATAGGTGTCTATTATAATAGGTGTCTATTATAACTATATAAACATGTTTAAAAATTAAAAATAAACATATTTACATATAGACAAACATAGAGTACACATAGCGCACTATACATGTTTGGGTGTGTACAAAGTTTTGTGTTTATATCCCCAAACAGTTATACTTTTGAACTATTCTGCATATTACATGCAAAAATTACGTGGGTTGATTTAGGGGCGGTTTTGAAATGATTGGCCATAGAGAGACAGGCTGGTGGGGCAGAGAAATAGAATCTAGAAAGTATTGTAGAAACCAGTGGCGGGCCGTGCATTTCACACCTAGGCCTTCAGTAGTGCTCCGTCTGAATCAATCCACCCCTCAATAACTATTTTATGGCTATAAAAGCCATCTTATTGGTATGTTTTGAGTGTCTGTTCGGTTTGTTTTTGCACTTTGTTTATTTATCTTTCTTCAGTCATGTTTCATTCTCGTTCTGTCATGCACTTCGGGAAATTCTATGTTTCGGTTTTTCCGTCTTCGTTTCTAATCTCGTTTTACTTCCTTCTTACTTTCTAATTACACTTTGTATATATTAGTTAGATGTATATAGTACTAACCAACTAATCTACTAACATTAGGGATTTAGATTCAGTTACTAACACTACTAGAATTTCCCGAAGTGCATGACAAGACAAGGAGAGGAACTCGAACAGGAACAATGACAGACGGGGAACAGAACGAGAATGAAACATGACTGAAGAAAGATAAATAAACAAAGTGCAAAAACAAACCAAACAGACACCGTTGCCGTTGCATCGCAGATAGATAACTCGTGTATCCAGAATAAATGCCTTTACTGAAGAAACAAACCAGGGGTGCTACAGCTGCGACACACACAACAAAGCATCAATAATAACCTCATAAAATTGCAATATTATTTAGGAAAATAGCAACATTTTACTCACCAAAAATCCTTATTATTTGTACACAAAATCCATCCCCCTTTCTTTCCTCAAAAAGAGTTCAATTACTCTGTCGTACAGATTATCCATGTGTTTCAGTTCCATCAAGAAGTCCTTTTCTATCGCCATCGAAGCTAATGCTGAAAGTCGAGCCTGCCCTGTCGTATTTCTGGCATAAGTTTTAATTCGCTTTAGGGCTGAAAATGTCCGCTCAAATGTCTGAATCACAGACTGATGTTAATTATATTTTGTCCATGAATACTTATTAAATAATTCCAAATGGTCTGTCCGCTTCCTTTCATAGCTTTTCCCCTGGTTGCGCTGCATCCAGGCGTGTATTTTCATATTTTTTTTATTGATCGGGGTGTAAGTTCATGAGTATTGAATGCCAGACAGCTCATAATCCATACACGTATTCTTATTATGATACACGTATTGTTTTATGATACGTGTATTAAATGAATACACGCATTGTTATGTTACACGTATGTTTTATGATACGTGTATCGATACACAGTTTTTTGTCACACCATCACACACATTTTTTAGGCATGTTCTGTTCAGAAAAGGGCATTCCCCAAGCTGTTGTAACAAAGTTGGAAGCACACAATCATCTAGAATGTTATTGTATGCTGTAGCGTTAAGATTGCATCTCTACAGGTCTGGAGAAAATGTCTTCTCTATGGAACTTGTTAGATCTCAGATGTGCTAAACTATTTTGACATCCTTACATAACCAAGACCTTGATGAACAAATGCATATTGGCAAAACAATTTGTCACTATAGTTTAGTGTGTGCTTTCACAACTTTTGTGACGGCAGAAAAATTACTCTTTATAACTTGTGTGTTTGTAGATCTATTTACAAGCTGCATATGATACTGACCAAACTATTGATGGCATATAAATGTAGCTGTGATTGTCCTTCAAATAAAAATATCAAACACTTTGGAGTAAGTGTGTGTTAAGTTGATGAAATTGAGAAAAATATCAGACCACGCCAAAATCACAAACCTTCTCTGAGCTAAGCACGGACCTCAGTGGGTTAAATATGCGCTAATTTGCATGTTACTGCACAAATGTTTTAGATACAGTGGATGAAGTCAGAATTAATTTCTTTGTTTTAATGTGATAAATAAATCAATGGTTGGTAATTGTCAGAGCCATTTGTCAGAATATTGTTTTTTAAATTAGTTATAAACCCCCCCCTATTTTATTAAATTGAGGAGATGCAAAGCACATACTGTAGCACTGATTGGGCAATAGTACTAATTTACGCATTTATGCGCTCGGCAATCGATTCCCAGGCTGCGTCTCTCGCTTTGTTAATGATGGTGGTGTTGCCTTTTTTAGTGGTGATTGTCTTGTAGTCTTCATAATATTCCATGATTAGTTGCTGCTCCCGCGGTAAACGACACTGCATGTTCTTTTGCCATTTTTGTCGAATCGAATGTTTCAATCGACATTCACTTACTCGGGCTGTTTAAATAGTTCATGAACGCGCACGTAAGCGATTTCCCAAACCTGGCTTTCATTAGGCTTGGATTAGCTTGACCTCTTGAGCCGCAATCTAGTTTCATGAAACGGAAGTGATCTACAGTTCGTTAGCCCGCTAACACAAGTCAGGTTTATTTGAGTAAACCCGGATTTTCTTAGCCAGCTTTGTGAAATACCCCCCTGCTTTGCGAGAATCACGTTTACCAAACATTCTTCATATTTTTCTGCTTCTATACAATCGAAATTCGCACGTGATAAAGCAGATAAAACTGAGGCGAAAGTCTATAGGCTAATTATCTAAAAATGGTTTGACGTCTTAAAACATTAAATAATACCAGTTTGACAGTTGTACACACTGGAAACATAAGTCTTACATAAGCATGATACACCTATATTCCGGAGAGCATTAAGCAATAGGCTACTTCATTGCTGAGACGCTGAGACGCTGATGCTTCTTCCTGTTTCCTGAGTGTTGGAGGGCTGTTTGTTTGCTGTGTGCTGTGTATCTGGCATTTTACTCTTGCCAAAATTAACGTAGCTATATAACGTTAACCGGTATAAACGTTATATAAGAATATCACCACATTAGTTACGAGTATCTGCTAACAAGGTTTTTGTTTGACCCTCCCAGAAGCAACCTCGAATTAAACGTAAATTCGTCTGTTTAACCGATTGGAAAAATTTAATTACTGCGGTAGTCTAGTATAGTTATTTATAAACTAAGCATTGTACGTCGGAAAGTTTTAGGCGTATATAATATCCGGGTTTTGCTGTCCAGGTGCTCAGCTATAACGTAGATAGCTAGTATCTTTTAAGGTGTGGATTGGTGATTTTGTATTTGTAGCTAGCATATTACAAAGGTTTGATTGCTAAATAGTTGGACCCAGGTTGTAAACTCTAACGTTAAATATAGTATTTATATCAGTAGCTGGGTAAGTGGCTATAAGAGGCCCTCCAGTTACAGTTAGACTACTACTAACGTTAGGGCCTACTGCCTTCTATCCGGAGCCACCTAGCGTGTTTTTTAAGAGTGGTATTGCTGACTCCATCTAGACAGTACAAATCTAAACTTAGGGAGAAATAGGAAGTCAGCTAGGGGCCAAAATGTAGCCAAAACTTTGTGAGGTGTGCAGGATGATCGCCTTGCTGGAAAGCGATTTCCTTGGGCTGTTCACCTGCCTCCGCTGCAAGCTCATTGAGCATCTCGAGGACAAGATTCTTGTTCTCGAGGGCCAATTGGCTGTATCGGCCGTATCGGCCGCACAGAGTCCCCAATTGTCAGGGTTCTTAGAACCAATTAGAACGTCCGTTAGGGAGAAGGTGTGCACGCCTAGGCTGGGAGGAGGGAAGAATTTAGAGCAGGCAGGCAAGTGACAGGTGGGTCACAGTTAGAAACAAAGGTAGGAAAGGGCTTGCACACCACAAAGGGGCGGCATCTCCAGAGGTTGAGGTGTCCAACAGATTCCAGCCCTTGCAGGAATCTGTGGCCCGTGACCCTGAGAGCGGGGGGATGCATGTGCCACAGGACACCCTGATGGCCACATCTCCCAGGGAAAGGGAGTTGTTGGTAGTGGGGGATTCCATAATCAGGGGAGTGGACAGCATAGTCTGTTCCCGGGCCAAGGAGACTCGCACGGTGTGTTGCCTGCCTGGTGCCCAGGTTGGAGATCTCCTTGAGCGTGTGGACAAGCTCCTGGCCAAAGCAGAAGGGGATCCAGTGGTCATGGTCCACGTAGGGACCAATGACATGGGTAAGGGCAGGTTGGAGGTCCTGCAAGATAAATTTGAGGATCTAGCAGCGAAGATTAGGAGCAAAACCTCCACGGTAGTCTTCTCGGGAATTCTACCAGTACCACGTGCAAGCAGAGGGAAGCTGAAGTTTACCTATAGGTTTAACACGTGGCTACAATCCTTCTGTAGGAAAGAGGGGTATAGATTTATTGAGCACTGGGACTTCTTCTGGAACAGGGGTGACCTATACAAGCGCGATGGGTTACACCTGAACTGGATGGGTACCTACGCTCTGGGGCAGCGTATGCTTAGTGTAGCGCAGGATTATTTAAACTAGGGACTCGGGGGGCAGGGAGGATAGAGAGCAAAATGGGTAGGGTGGTGCAGACTGCCCAGATGGAGTCTGTCAAGACTACATATAACAGTGAAAGCATTAATAAAGTCTTGAGTAAACAAAATTTTAGCAAGTGTTGCTTGGGATGGAAAGGAGTGAGGGAGCGGGAGAGGAATAGTAGAAACAGTAGTCTGAAATGTCTATGTTTTAATGCTAGAAGTATAAAAAATAAATTTCTGGAAATAGAGGTTGATATCAATAGCAAAGGCTATGATATCGTAGGGATTACAGAGACGTGGCTGGGAGAAGAGGACGGGGACGAATACAATATAGAAGGGTATAAACTTATTAGGAAGGATAGATCCGGTAAGAGAGGTGGGGGTGTGGCACTATATGTGAAAGATAATCTAAATGTGCAGGAGTTTCCAGAAATTAGCCAACGCATGCCTAGCGAGGATATTTGGATAAAGCTCATAGGGGAACATGAGAAGGGATTAAATATAGGGGTGTGTTATCGACCACCAGCTTCAGACAGCAATATGAATATAATGCTTTTGGAAAATATAAAACAAGCTTGCAGAGGAGGTGAGACTATTATCATGGGTGACTTAAATTACCCTGGTATTAATTGGGAATTGGAGACAGGACAAGGAAATAGGGAGAAAGAATTTCTAGATGTTATTAATGATCTTTTTTTGGCACAGTATGTTAGACAGCCTACAAGAGGAAATTCAATTCTAGATCTGGTGTTATGTAATGACGCCGACAGAATCAGTAGTATAGAGGTAATGGAACCCATTGGGACAAGCGATCATTCCGCAATCGGATTTGATATATGGCAAACTAAGAGGGCCCCATCTAACACAAGGATTTTAAATTTTAGGCATGCCAACTTTAAACAGATGCGATTAGAATTAAGCATGGTAGACTGGGGACATCTTCTGGAGTGTAGGACAGTGAATGAAAAGTGGGACAAGTTTAAAAGGGTTATACTTGATGCACAGTATAAATTTATTCCTACGGTGCGGAAAAGTAAGTTGAAAAAGCAGTCCCCACCGTGGATAAATAAAGATATGCGACAGAGTTTGAGGGAGAAGAAAAAACTGTTTAAGATATATAAAAACGACAGTACCGAGAGTAATAAGGCTGAATATTGTCGTGTGCGTGCTAAGGTCAAAAAAGAACTAAGGGTAGCCAAAAGGATCTACGAAAGGCAAATCGCAGAAAATGCTAAAAGTAACCCTAAGCGTTTCTTTCAATACTGTAGTAGGAAAAGAAAAGTCAGAGGAGATTAAGGGAATTAAAAACAAAGACAGGGCACTGCTCTGTAAAAATAAGGATATTGCAGATGCTCTAAATGGCTGTTTTGTAGAGAGTTTTCTTTACCAGAGAAGAGGCTGCTAATAGGCTGGAAGGCATATTAATTACTCAGAAAGTCTTAGCGGATACAGAGATAGGGGAGATGGAAGTATTGGATAAATTACATAAATTAAAGACTAATAAGGCAGCCGGCCCGGATGGCATATACCCCAGGGTGTCAGGAACGGTGTCGGAAAACCAGGCGCGGACCCAGAAATGCAATAATATCGTTTATTGCATAAACAGGCGATGGTCAAACAGGGCAATGCAGGGATCCAAAGAATGGTTGGGGACAGGCAGAGTTCGTTCCAGGCTTCAGGGGTATCAGGGGCAGGCAAGGCGTAGTCAGTGGGCAGGCGAAGGTCGAAAACGTGAAAGCAGTCCAGGGAACACAGGGAGGAGCGGGAACGAGACTGAGATCAAGACGAACACTGGAGCACAAGCACGATGAAACAAAACGCGGGGAAACAGAAAACGCTGGAGAGTAGTGTAAGCATAAGCAAAGCACAAGACAATCTGGCAACGAACATGGGAAAACACACAGCTTAAATACATTTAGACATAACGAGAAACAATCAGGAATAAACATGAATGCAGATGACTGCAATCAGACACATGAGGAATTAAGTGAAAACGATAATACAATAACGAGACAATCAGGAAATGAACATGGGAAACGAACAGCTAACTACATCAGACATAACGAGAAACAATCAGGAATTAACAGGAATGCAGCTAACTGCAATCAGACACATGAGGAACAGGTGAAAACGATAATACAATGACAAGACTGGGAACAGGTAAGTGAAAGTGAAAACATAGACCAGACAACCAGGAAAACATGGAATAAATGAAAACACCTAATTACGGGGAACACGAACACGAGACGTGACACAGGGTACTAAAGGAGTTAAGAGAGATCATTTTTAAACAGTCTTTAAAGAGTGGTGAAGTACCAAATGACTGGAAACAGGGTATTGTGGTACCAATATATAAGAAAGGGGACCGTACTGATCCAGGAAACTATAGGCCTATTAGTTTAACTTGCATCATATGCAAAATATTAGAATCTATTATTGTGGTATCCCCAGGGGTTGGGCGACACTCACGGACCTTGCAGAGGGCGTAGGCAAGTGCAAGAACACAGAGGAGGCAGTAATATAAACAAAAATGATAATTTATTAAACGAATAATCTAAGACAAACACTACACAAAACAAAGGGCAGGGTATTCGGGGGAATGCAAACACAAAGTCCGCAATCTTTATCTCGTAGTCAGTGTCCAAAATCCAGTTCCGTTATCCAGGTCAATTCCGTTATCCAGTCCGTAGTCAATATCCAAAGGGGGTCCTCAAAACAATCCAAGTTCATTCACAAAAAACACACTCCAACACTCTCTTTCTAAATCCAAATACTGGCTGGTCAATTGACTTCAGTTTCACTCTCCAAACAAACACAGCACTCCTTCCCACTCACGTTCCTACTCCTCTCCAAGTGTGATGGGATTCAGCCCTTTAAATAGGCCTCAAAATGGCTTTCAGCTGTTCGTTAGTCCCCATTGCCTGACTTTGTTCAGGTGTTACTGTGGCCTGCTGGGAAATGTAGTGTTTCTGCCATGTGTTGGAGGCCAGGCAGCCATTTTCTGGTGCAGCCCCTTGGGCTGCCACATATTAAAGATAAACTAGAAGTATTTCTAGAAAATTACAACATCCTAAGGGATAGCCAGCATGGTTTTTGCAAGGGTCATGTCTGACAAATCTGCTGACATTTTTTGAGGAAGCAACCAAGTGTCTGGATGAGAGAAAGGCGTATGATATTATATACTTAGATTTCCAAAAAGCATTTGATAAAGTGCCACATGACAAACTCATTATCAAAATGAGAGCAGTAGGAATCACAGGTGGCATTTTAGAGTGGGTTCGGAACTGGTTACTGGATAGAACACAAAGTGTAGTAATAGGCGGGATCTTATCCGAGGAGGGTATAGTGGGAAGTGGAGTCCCGCAGGGATCGGTGCTGGGACCACTGCTCTTTATCATTTACATAAATTACATTGATATGGACATTGAAAGTACATTAGTTACATTTGCAGATGATACAAAACTGGGAGGCTTAGCAAATAGTCAGGAATCTACTAAAGTAATCCAAGACGATCTGAATAGAATCCAGAAATGGGCAGAAACCTGGCAAATGAAATTTAATACAACTAAATGTAAAGTTCTACATGTGGGGAATAAAAACATAGGACAGGATTATTTTATGGGAGGTAGAAAACTAGAATGTGCACACGTAGAAAAAGACCTAGGAGTACTAGTTGATCAAAGCTTGTCAGGGACTGGTCAATGTGCGTATGTACTTTATTCATAAGCACCAATGTCCACGTCTTCTTATATTGACTAGGCACTGATTTAGTGAATTTATTTTAGTGAACTGAGGAAGAATAATATATGGGCCTTGATCCAATGCCCCTTAATATTTATTGCAATATGATTATATTCCTATATTAGTATATGCTGAAAGTATATTAATATTTTTGTAGATATGTTTTTATATCACTTGGCCCAATTTATGCATTACTTCAGTCCATCCAGCCCCCCTCGCCATCGTTCCCCCCTAACAATGTCAAAGAAACAGACGGCGTTCATTGCCATGTCTGTGCAAAAGCAGTGGAGAAAACACTGGTCAGTGCAAGTACTATTCAAAACAATACTATTCAACACCCGTTGCGTTATTAGAACGTTGTATTTTTCGCTTCAGATTTCAGCACCCATAAATCATTTAGCCTAAGTAACCTGCTTTGCGAGAATCACGTTTACAAAACATTCTCCATATTTTTCTGCTTCTATACAATCGATTTATGCAATTTATGCATTACTTCAGTCCATCCAGCCACGCCCCATACCGCGCCACGACCCCTTATCAGGGGCTACTCAAATGATTGGTGTATTCTATCTGACGTCATTTACCCGCGCTTTACAGGGAACTACTTGTTGGCGGGACTGTCACAGTGAAGAAAATAACTCTCGTAGCCGGTTTCTACAACGTAAGTAAAGTTGGTTTATTTACTAGCGGGTTAACATTAGCAATGCGCTTGTTTATATTCCGTTTGCTTAAGAATTGGAGCTGTAGCGCGAGTCCATGAAAGGCTATTGTAGGACGCTTAAGTAATAAACTAGCAAGAACGTTTGTTGTCTATAAAACTGCACCTGATTACAAGAAGCCACATAACATGATTAGCATTACTAGCATTTGACAACGGTTCATTTTTCAATTCGACAGATTAACTAATTAACGTTTTTGAGCTTTCTTGCCAACAAAGTTCGCTGGATAGATGGCTAGCCCACGAGTAGCTTTCCAGTTGCTCACGAACATGTATAACTTCGCAAACAGTTGGCAATGCCATGGTTTATCAGCTACTTTAGATAAAGCAGCACGATTTACCGATAGCTAGCTACCTTCTTTGATACTAAGAACATTATCAATAGCTATGTTCCCATTCACTTGTCGAACGAAACTTTGTATATCTGTCACGACTGTCGACAGTTTGTATACGATATTACATTATTCTCATAAAAACAGCCTAATGGAAAAATAGCTACTGTCATATGTATAGCTAGCTAGTTTATGAAGTCCAGTCAGACCTTCCACGTTAACAGTAAAGCTAGCTAACATGCTAGGTACGTATTACCGAAGAACAAACAACAATCAACCAGGATAAAATACCGAATAAGAAGCCATTTAGTCAAGTCTTGAATACAAAATAACGACAATGCTAGTATTTATTTCGGTATGGTAAAGTAAACATCCCTTTTTAAAAATCAATTCCACTAGGTCGCTAATAATATAAAAACAATCTGGACATTTTGGATGTAGACAATGTTAATAAAACGAGCAAGATTACAATGTGTTTTGTTGCCACTCACTGCCAGACTGGTAGGCAGAAATACATTATTATTGTATTAACAGTATCTCTCTCGATTGTAGAAGCTACCATGCAGTTCAGCAGGAGAAAGAAAGTGATCAGTAGTTCGCTGACGGAGTATGGCCACAGTCTTCAGCTGTACAGCCAACCTCCCATAGAAAACATCTCACTATCGGAGTTCGAAACCTTTGCCGTTGAAAGGCTCAAACGTAAGGAAGTCTCCCTCTGACGTCTGATTGCTTGCCTTATCCTTCTCCGTTCCCTGGCTTTTAACCTTGCCCCAACCCTTCTCCCTAGCAATTCTCTTTGTTAAATACTTTATATTACAGCATAGCTTACATACCTAACAGATTTGATTTGTTTTGCTACTTTTGAACCCTACTTTATTTTAATGAAAAGATGAGTGTGTGCGTGCTTGGTTTTGTAGTGCTGAAGACTGTGGATAACTTGGGAGTGAGCTATGTGAAGGGCTCAGAGGACTACAAAAGGAAGCTGAGCACTGAGATCTCCAACCTGAATTTCCCGTTCAGGAGTGAGGCTGGCGTAAGTTCCCTCTGTATCTCACTCTCTTAAGCACCGGTCAGCCGAGTGCCAGGCCTGCCTATCATGCTGAAACCGGCCTGCTAAGCAAGCAAGGAAATTAGGGCTGGGGAACTCAAACTGTCTCTTTGTTATGAAGAGGATGCCAAGGAACAAATTCATAATTTGATGTTCTGATGAAGGTCAAACTGGATGGATATTTTTGAATCGTAGAACACGATAAAATACTGTAATATGATAAACTGTTTTGAGTGATGGTTTTTCTTCCTCCTTTGGGGATATACTTTTGCCATATGTTTATTTATTATTATTACTATTATTATGAATACTAATATTATTTATTATTAGTCGTAGTAGTATTACAAAGTTTTTGGTGGACATTTTCATTTAGAGGGACTTACAGGGCTAATATTGCCCAATACATTGAGTATATACAGCAAGAATATACAGAGCAGATGTATCAACAAATAGGCATCAAGCAAAAAAAAAAAAACTGATCGTAAACCTAGTGCCCAACAGTTAGACTTAAGAGCAATATTCTTGCATCAGACTTAATTTATGAATGCCGTAATATTCATGGATTTTGTGCTGTGACTGAAATGGCCCTCTAGTACAGTACAGTCATGGTCTTGTGGTAACCTCTTCCTCTCCAGATGGTGGCAACTGAGCTCGAGAAGCGAAGGAAGGATCACATCTCCCACTTCATCCTCCGCCTGGCGTACTGCCAAACGTAAGGCTCTTCTCGTCCTGAAGCTCCCTTTTTTGGGGTGCGGGGGGATTTTTATTTTTGCTGTTTATTCCCATTTTTTTCTCCCAATTTAGTGTCCAATTATACCCTCTTTTTCATGTCAATTATCCCCTCCCTCGTATGAGAACTCGCTGCCGTAGTCCCGACACCGGTAGTGAGTGCTGTACCGCCTCCTCCGAGCCGGAACCTACCCAAGCCAAAGCCAGTCACCGTAACATACAGGACCACTAATATATGCGACGAGCTCATCCTGCTTTTATCCCTCCCCCTCCCTGTGGAAGACAGCCAATTGCTGCCGCCTAGTGGCACTCCCGGCCAGAGCCGAAACTGCCGCCACCTAGTGGAATCGAACCCCAGTCGCAGTGGGCAACATAGGTTGAAGCTCCCCTTTTTAAACGGGGACTCTGCCCTTCCCCGAGCCTGGGAGAATCATAGCCCGATGCGTTTCACAGCCTCCTGCAGCCTCTCGAGAGACAGAGCTTTAATCCATTCAAGTGAAAACAAGCTTTTGTTTCAGAGGAAGGGAATAGAAGGACTTAAAATGTTAAAATGAAATACTCTGGCCCTTCAGTTATGGAGCTACCCACCTCTCTGCTGTGGCAGTCCTCTTTTGCAGACATCCACACGCTTGGATGTATTGGTGGATGTTCTCTGTCATGGTTGGAAGTCATGTTTAAGCCCATGAGTTCACCAAGCTGACAGCTCCTGACATAGGGGTTAGTGGGGCCTGATCAATCAGTGTGTTATTATTGTTGTAAAGTTCACGCTTCATGTGGCCTGTTATCGAATCCAGCGCTGATCGGCTGGCAGCCCCTGGGTGGCCCATAATTGTCCATTGCATCATCCACAGAGAGAAGATTTCAGCCAGCTGTCATTGCACAAAGGCAGTCTTGCCTGCACCAACTGCGCATGAAGTCTACTTCTCCAAGCCAATGACTGCACAGCTCAGCTGGCAGACTACTGGAGTGAAAATAAGTGGACGGCTGGCAGTGTGCTTGTCTGCTGTCCTGTCGTTGCAGTTGTGCGACAGGCCTCCACATGCAATTGGGAATTCCAAATTGAGAAAGAATTTGGGATAAATGGTTTAAAGAAAGAAAAAAGAGAGAGAGACTTGTGAGATGACTCCTTGGGACCACGATTGTAGCTATGCAATGTCAGTCCACAATTATGCTAAAATGCTAATTTATTCCTGTGAAGTGACTCTGTTGAGTCTCTAGTAGTTGGCTGTCTTGTAGCGGCCTGTCCCCCTAAACCCCAGCTGGCCATGGCATGATGTTTTTCCCCCTGACAGACCCTTAAAAGCATACCCCAAAGTGCTGCAGTTTAATGCTCACTGAGTGCTTGTGTTCTTTCCAGGGAGGACCTGAGACGCTGGTTTATACAACAAGAGATGGACCTGTTTCGCCACCGTTTCACTGATCTGCCTTCCAAATTCAAGACCGAGTTTCTGCATCGGAATGACCTGCATTACGACACGGTGAGACATCTTTAATGGCTTTCAGCAGCCACCGTCGTTCATTTCAAACAAACAGTAAAGACTGAAGGATTAGCGTGTGATTACAGCGTGCTAAAGTGGGCCACAGAGCATGTTTGGGCAGCTTCTGATGCTCTGCCT
The DNA here is from genome assembly GCA_029706075.1 of Aldrovandia affinis. Taxonomy (NCBI): domain Eukaryota; kingdom Metazoa; phylum Chordata; class Actinopteri; order Notacanthiformes; family Halosauridae; genus Aldrovandia; species Aldrovandia affinis. The sequence goes on from JAINUG010000230.1 coordinate 318,992, forward strand.
GTTCGGAATCTTTTAAAGTGAGGTGAGTCTAAATGAAAGGCAGTTGGAGGGGATGCTGACAGGACGCCATGTTTATCACAGAACTGGCAGTCAGAAGGGATTACTATCTGAAAGGGAACAGCTTGTTTGCAGAAAATCTATTTTGCTGAACTCCTGGGAAATGGACGGAGCATGCTGCTAAACAAGCGCTCCCTGTAGTGGCGCATCCTGTGCGCTGTTTCCACCACTCCCCAGCTGACTGCAGGTTCCCAGGGTTCTGCCGCCCACATCCTCAAACCACAGTGACATCATCCTGTCTGCCTAGACTTTCCTCAGGAAAGACTCAGATCAGCTGTAGGGTTCATTCAGGCCTCAAAGGACTTCTCAGTATCTGCATTTGAACTGTGCCAGCCTGTGCATAGGTTTTTATCATTTCTGTCAAAGCTGTAATCTCATTCAGGATTCTCTTTTAGGTCAGAATGTCCAGATTTTTGTGGTAAAGGTTTGGTTACAAAAAATGTAGTCTTTTTTGGGGGATCACCACATGCCCCCTGACCCCATTCCTGTGATGTTATCATTCATTTGTATGTTCATGTGTCCTCATTCAATCGTTCAATCAAAAGGAGGCTCCCCCAGTCCCAATTTATTTGTAATCCCTAAAATTTGGAAAAAAAGGTGCGATTTTGTGATATTCCTGTTGTCTGTAAAACTGAACATTATATTGTTTAATAATTTCACAAATTCTATGGATGACATAGAACATAAATATGATCTCATTTAAATTATGATTTCTTTCTGTGTTTATTAATAGTTATTAGCTTCAGAGTTGTTGGGAGAAAAGTTCCATCTCTACAAACAAGCCACTTAATTTTATTGTAGTACATGACATTAATTGTATATAGTCAGAAGGGGGTGCTGTAAGCTTACTAGAAGCGAACATTGTTCAGGATTGTGGATGGCAGAATTTCTGTGCATGTACACATTTTCAGCCGCTGTCAAACCTGAAATTGCATATGGATTATTTTGTATTTTATTAAAAAGAGAAGTGGGGAAGGCATGTGTAAAGGCATATTAAAATTGTGGCTCATTTGACTTGCCTTCTGTCAGCAGGGCCAAACGACTACGTTGCCCAAAGTCCACTGATGTAATAATACTCAGACACATTGCACACTTTTTATGTGAACCCATTGTGTACTGCTTGTTTGTAAATTCACATCCTGGGTTGGCTGTTGCCATTGGACCCTGAAGTACTGTTCCCGTCAGGGTTTCCGTTAGAAAAAATTGGTGCCGGTCCACGTGTCCTGGAAGATTTCAATGTCCCGGACAAATGGGAGAAATTCCGGTCAAATACTATCTGTGTTTATTGAGCTTAAAAACAATTGATAGGCAGGCTATATAAAGAATGACATCATCAAGGCATGTAGATTTATAATCTTTTTTTATTGTGGTAGGCTACTTTTGCTTATACATTATATTCCAAATAAAATAAGTCCTGTCAATAGACTCACATGCATAACGCTATTTTAAAAATAAATAAATAAATATTACGCGAGCCTACGTTCGTTGGGGCAACACGTAAACACAAAGAATTTCCTTAAGCTTTAGGCCTACATATTCTCAGATAAAATAAAACTATTTGCAAACAAACAAAAAGTTACATGTAGACTCTGGCTCATAACATTTTAATTACGGCGTGCTGCTGCCGACTTGAAATCAAATAATTTCCTTTCGCCACAGACCTTTTCTCAGATAAAATAAAATAGAATAAAAACTCTTTGAAAAAAAAAAAAAACCTATTGCTGGCTCATATCATTTTACTTCTTATGCTTTTTTGCATTGTGCTTAGAGGGAATTATTTTCACCGGAGATTATGACTGGAGAGATTTAAATATGTCGGACTTCAACAGATTTTCCCAGTAAAAAAACAGTAATTACTGGATAATGGAAACCCTGGCCGTGTCCGAAACCGCTCACTCGTTCCCTATTCCCTATTCCCTATATAGTATATACTATATAGTGTACTATTTAGAGAACGAAAGTAGTGTTTTCGGAGACTACAACTGAACGTCATTTGCGTCCAAAAAAAAAAAGGGCCGGATATTCAGGTGACGCAAGCGGATGTGCTCAGTATCATAAACAAACCGAGCACTCATGGCGGCAGGTTTAAATGTGCTAAAGTTTTGAGTTTCAAAGACGGGCAACATTTTGTGTAAATGTAAATAAATGTAAGTAACGTCGCTGTATTTCTTTCTGTCGCCATTCTTTCCCTTCTCTCCTTCGGTATGACACGACCGCATTGCATTGTGGTAGACGGGATCAATTCTAGGGTAAAGTAGGGTACAGTCGATGTACACTACAAATCACGGTGAATTGTGGGTATTTTCTCGTTCCCTATTTAGTGTACGAAATTCACATTTTAGAATTCGTCGCACTCTACAAAATGGCGTCCACACAAAGTAGTGTACTAAATAGGGAATAGGGAGTGGTTTCGGACACGGCCACTGGTTCCCGTCCTAATTTGCTGCTGCAAAACTCCAGCTGTGTAAATCCATTGGCATGTCTGCAACTTTGTCTTCATAAAGGCAGCTCTTCAACAACTGCAGTGCTCTGCTCCCATGTGGTTGGCAACAATGATTTATTTATTTATTTTAAAGAATTTGTTTCTGATTTTAGCCCATTTTCTCCCAATTTAGTAGCCAATTACACCCTCTATTTGTCATGTCAATCCCCCCCTTGTATTGCGAGTTTGCTGCCGTAGCCCTGTGACCGGCAGTGACAGAGGCGAAGTATTGTCTCCGAGACGGCACTCGCTAAGCCTGTCCACTGTAACTCCGGTACTCCAGTGCCACTCCTATACCCAGAGGACTCAAGTCGGCTTCCCTCCCCCGTCTCTGGAGCGAGCAGCCAATTGCTGCCCCCTGGTGGCACTCCCGTCCAGATCTGACCCTGGCGCGGCTGGTGGAATCGAACCCCGGCCGCAGTGACCAGCGTCGAACATTGTAACCACTAGGCCACACCGGAGGCCCGGGAACAGTGATTTTAATGGTGTAAAACGGACCATCAGCACTATCAAGAGACATAAAACGGCAGTCAAAGTAGTGAGCGTTGAACGGGTCATTTGAACATAACTGACCTCTTTCATCGAGTGGTCGTACAGTACGCTCCCCCATAACCAGTCTCATCAGGACCAGAGGTACGGCGGATGCATGAAAGGTGATAAACCCATCATACAGTAGGCTCCATTTTTATTGACACCCTTGGTGAAGATGAACAAAAGAGATCATATAAAATAAACTATATAAATAAAGAGGTATAATTTATGCTCAACATTATATTCTTTAATAATAATGCATTGGCACGAATCACAATCGAACGGTTCACAAATAATATTTTTTTTACCAGAAAAATCAAGAATCACAAATATTCACACCCCTGTTATCAATACTTCATGGTTTCTCCCTTGGACATTATAATAGCAAGTAGTCAACTTCTGTAGTGCTGTACGAGGTTGTGGAACTTCATGGGGGGGATCCTCAACCATTCCTCCATGCAGAATTGTTCTAGTTCCTTCAGATTCTTGGGTTGATGTTTGTTCAAACCACAAATGCTCAATTGGATTCAGGTCTGGAGACTGAGATGGCCACGTCAGGACATTGATCTTGTGCTCTGTTAACCATTTCTTATTTTCTTTGGACGTATGTTTGGGATCGTTGTCTTGTTGGAAGGTCCAACTGCAGCCAAGACGTAGCTTCCTGGCAGAGGGAACAAGGTTTTTGGACAAAATGTCTTGGTACATGCTGGAGTTCATGGTTCCATCTATTTTAATAAAGGCCGTAGGGCCTGTGGATGCGAAACAATCCCAAAGCATTAAAGATCCACCACCATGTTTCACCGTAGGCATGAGGTGCTTTTCAACATTACTTGCATTCTTTGGACCCCAAACATAACACTGATGTACATGTCCAAAAAGCTCAATTTTTGTTTCATCTGACCAGAAGACACGGTTCCAATTGTAGTTCATATGTAGTTTGATGAATTCAAGATGCCTTTTTCGGTGAATTGTTTTCTAAAGAGGCTTCCGTCTTGCAACTCTGCCATAAGGCCATTGTCATGTAGGCGTCATCGAATGGTAGCTTTAGACACCTTGTAACCCCAAGATGCCAGGTTGTTTTGGAGAACTTGAACGGTGTCCCTCGGACTTCTTTTTGCTTCTCGAACCATCCGTCTCACTACACGTGGGGGCAAGATAGACTTGCGTGTTCTACCTGGCAGGTTAGCCACTGTTCCAATGGCCTTAAGCTTCCTAATAATTGGCACAATGGTGGAAAGTGGTATCTTTTATCTTTTTTAGTTTTTTGTAGCCATCTCCTGATCTGTAAAGGTCAATAACCTTTTGTCTGATGCTCTCAGGGTGTTCTTTGTCTTTCGCCATGATGGTGGCTGACCACAGTATTTCAAACCTGTGTTCCCTCCTTTTTATACCCTAGGGAAACAAGAAACTGTATAGTTTATGAATATGAATATGCACAAATGAATTTCTTCAACAAACCATTTTATAAAGGCTCATTTGTGACAATTATTTTAAATGTTTTGGTCGGTTATAGTATTATTTCTTTTAGTCTTTTACCTCTCAACACCCTTCGCTGTTTACACGCATAGGCAGTGTTTGCATGCTTTAAATGTATGTTACGCCTGGTGGATGGCGCAGCGGTCTAACGCACCACGATTCGGAGTGGTGTGCACTGCCCGTCAGGGACGCGGATCGAAACCCGCGTCTCTACCAGACCGGCCCTGGTCGTCAGCCCGATCGGAGGCGGCATTTGGCTGTCCGCCTCCAGGGGAGGCGGGAGGGAGAGCCGGCACGAGTCCGTCGAGGAGAAGGTTAAGGAGTCCGTGGAAGAATTGGCCAGGAATGTGTGTCTCGCTCCCGGAGGATGGGCGACGGACTCGTGAGGGTGGGGAATTGAAGTAAATAGAGGGTTTAATTGGCAACCAAATTGGGAGAAAAACCTGAAATAAATGTATAAATAAATAAAAAATATATATGTTACAGTACTTTCTGTCCCAAAATTGGATTTCTGCATTTTCAGCACCTCTCTCAAAAAGTTTTCAACCTTGAGCTCTGCGGCTCAGATGGTGGTTAAACAAAGTGTTTTGTCGATATGACATTTATTCTGCTTTGATCTAGTTTTGCTGCTTACACAGTAACGAGTGTCTCAATGACGAAGGCAAAATTAGGCAGCTAACTAGTAAATGTACAGCACTAGAAGTACTAGAAATGACTTTGCCAGGCTGTCAGTCTTCAATTAGATATTAACATCTAAACCAGGCAGGTGGACAACCGGTTCAATCGTGTGTGTGTGGCCGCTATATTTGATCATAAAGCGTTTACAACTGCTGCTGATCATGCGTATGCACATTTGTGGTAAAAGTGTTTGCTCCCTGCTCCCCTGTCAATAAAAACGATGTTTCGTGTTGTTTTAGTAAATGTACCCAGGACTCTCTGGAAAACAGTATTATTATTGAGTGGACTATCCAACTTTCAAATAAAGTTGAACTGAACCCAAACGCTGCTACGTCTTAGCTAGTATGAAGATGCTCCGAGAGATATTAAAACATGTTTAGATCAACTGCATATGCTATATTGTTAATTTAAAGTCCCCTTTATGAAGTTGAAATAACCAAAAACCATGTACAATACTGTAGTGAATTTCCAAGCGCATCCATTAAGTGGCTAAATATTTCACAATGCGACATGCGCAGTTGGCTCCTCTCTGTTGAGAGTTTTTGAAGTTTGCTGTTAAGTTCAGGACCACAAACTGGAAAAGGAAATGCAGTTGTAGCTCTTGATAAAGGATGGAGTGATTGCTGTCACCAACGGGGATAATGTTCCCTTTTACGATGCTCTGGATTGCCCTCTTTCCATGCACGCGGGGCCTTTTTATTTGAAGTGATCTTGTTTCTTTCTTTTTACCATCGGCCCACATCCTCAGAATCTCCCAGAGCGTTTAGCACTGGTGTAGTGCCGTTGACGTGCAGTGCTGGCCCCTCTTTAGCAGCGGTGAAGGGGAGGGTTGAGAGGGGAGAGACGACTTTGTTCTCCAAGGCCCTGCCCTCCCTGCCCTTACACATTGCCCGCTGGTTGCCATAACCCCCACAACCCCCCCCCCCGACCATCCCCTTGCTAATAGTTAATGTTGTGTGAAAGGATCTGATGGGCTTGTCACACTAAGAGCACAAAAGGACCTGTTCTAGCACGTCTGCAAACCACCCGTCGCAGTGGCTCTGAGCTAAACGCACTGAAACGGGCATTGATCCGGACGTCTCGGTTCTCAAGTGTCTCAAGAGTCCAAACACCCAGGCTTTCACCATTTTAATGCCAGACAGAATTACTTGCTTGGCGGTTGATAGAAAACAAGAACAGAAGAGGCAGTGTTCTTCGTCACTCCGGTGGTAAAAGTTTACTGTCGTAGCTGCTCTTGTTCCTGAGACCCCCGTCGCAGCCATAAGTTCCATCCAACCAAATAAATGGAAATGTGGCTTCACAGAAGCCTCCAGATTTCAGCAGGCTGATCACAAGAAATGATTACTGACTAAAATGGCGATGCAATGCCAATAGGAACAGGTGCACACTTCCAAGTTCAAAAACTGGGAAAAACTGTTTTTCACATCTAGTATTCAATATTGTTAATGCTAAGAGAGCACACCACAATGTGGTTTCAGTTTATCCAGGGCAGCTTACATAGCTTGAATTTGAAGTTTTATTAATACAGTCATGAGAAAAAGTTAGGACACCCCCCAAAATATTAAGTTATTCTCTTAAAAATATGGACATATCAATATTGTATCTTCTTTCTAACAATATCTATAGATAAAGGGGATGTAATTGAACAAGAAACAATGAAAATGTAACTTTGTAATCATTTATTTAATGAAAAATTAACAATAATGCCAATTCCTACTGAGGAAAAAGTTAGGACACCCTATGCCCTAATAGCTAGTATTGCCCCCCTTGGCTGAAATAACCTCAATTAGACGTTTCTTATAACTGTCTACAAATCTCTGACATCAATTGGGAGAAAGTTTTTCCCACTCCTCCTTGCAGAATTCTTTCAGCTGTGTGATGTTCGAGGGGTGTCTTGCATGCACAGCCAGTTTCAAATCAATCCACAGCATCTCAATAGGATTAAGATCCGGGCTTTGACTTGGCCATTCCAGAACTCTCTATTTATTTTTCTTGAGCCATTCCTTGGTAGATTTACTGGAATGTTTTGGGTCATTGTCATGTTGCATGGTCCACATCCGCTTCAGCTTCAACTTTCGAACAGATGGTCTCACATTTTCCTCAAGCACCCTCTGATACAATACAGAATTCATAGTGGATTCTATGATGGTGAGCTGACCAGGCCCTGCTGCAGAAAAGCAGCCCCAAACCATTACATTTCCACCCCCATGCTTCACAGTTGGTATGAGGTTCTTGTTCTCAAATGCTGTCTTGGTTTTGCGCCAAACATGTCTACTCTTACTGTGCCCAAATAGTTCAACTTTGGATTCATCTGTCCAAAGCACATTGTTCCAGAAGTTCTGGTCTTTCTCTAGGTGTTCTCTGGCAAACTTTAGTCTTGCCCTGATGTTTTTGACAGCAGGGGTTTCCTCCTTGCACACCTCCCATGTAATGCAAACTTGTTCAGTCTCTTTCTTATGGTGGATGCATGTACTTTGACATCAATTGTGGCAAGAGATACCTGTAGGTCCCGTGATGACATTCTGGGATTGTTGGAGACTTCTTTAAGCATCTTTCGGTCAGCTCTTGGGCTGAACTTGCTTGGGCGGCCTGACCTGGCCATGTTGGTGGTCGTTTTAAATGTTCTCCAATTATTTTCCGGACAGTGGAATGGCTAATTTCGAATTGTTTGGAGGTCTTTTTATATCCCTTCCCAGACTCATATGCATCTACAATTTTTCTTCTGAAGGCCTCAGAGAGCTCTTTTGATCTCGCCATGGTGATGCAACTCACTTCAACAATCAAGAGGAAACCAAACTAAATGTCTGAGGTTTAAATAGGACAGGCTCCTCCAAAATCCTCTGTAACAATGTTCTAAACATTTGCACCTGATGTGGTGCTCTTGATTATAATTGTAGGCATTTTAAGTGGAACTAAATGTGGGGGTGTCCTAACTTTTTCCTCACAAGAAGATTGCTTTTCTATTAATCACATTTTACCAATCATTTTTAAAATAATTTGTTTCAGTTGTATTTGTTTAGTTATATTACCTCAATTTTTCAATATTGTTCAAATGAATATCAAATGTCCATATGTTTGAATATGTTGAAGAAGACAAAGGTTTTCATAGGGTGTCCTAATTTTTTCTCATGACTATATGTAGTTCACTGCCCAATATTTTAAGCTGCAACTTCAATTATTATTATTATTATTGTTTTGGCATTTGTATGTATATAGTACAGTTTATTGTACATAAGGTGCATAGCATAAGCGCTGATACAAATGATGCAATGCATGTAGAATAGGAAATAATACATTGATTAACTGTAAAGCATTAAACTGAACCATCCATTTTCTTTAATTCCTATGCTACTGCCATTGGAACATAATGAGTGGAATAGTTAGACGGGCCTTCACATGCAGAGCAAATATTGCGTGTAGTCGGATGAAAAATAATTTGGGAGAAGCCTGTTAATAAAAAAAAAAATTATGTCCACTATATTCTGCCTTGGGCCTGCATTGTGCAACAGCACCACTAGGTGGGGCGTGTGTTCAGTGGGTTCAGGCACAATCAACGTGCCACTAGTGTGACTTCTACACATTGAAAATTTTAATATATGTGCACAGATTTCAAAGGTTTTGTTGGATCATTTGGAGTTGGCCAGCTGTGCCTCTGCTCTCATCATCGCCCGTGACTTCTCTGTCATTTCACAAGCTACAATAGTTTTGTAAACTTAGTTTGTTGTAGCAGGCATCATTGCATCATAACATCTTCATGATATCTGACATTGAAGAAGTTTTAAATAATAAGTCAAATAGTATTACTTGTCTGGCTTTGTCTGTCAGAAATTTAGTGACAATTTGGCTGTTAGGCTAAATGTGAACCATTCCTTGTTTCCACACGTTAACATTGACCACGCATGTGTTTTCATTTATACAATTTAATGCAGTGATGAATTAATTTAAACTTGTCTCTTGATGACGGTTTTCTTTAGTTTTGAACACTTGGATTACAGTTCCTCTCATCTTCACCGATACAGATTTGGTTCATTATTTAACACACAATTCTATCTACGTCTTATGTCATTTTGTTCAAAGAGTCTTAAAGGATGGCAAATAATTTTGTGTTTGAGAGTTAACATTCAGGAATTGAGTTTGCTTGATGACAGAGCGTGCAGACCATGGGCATCTCCAGTTCCATGGAGATCAGTGTAATTCTCAAAATGAACATGATGTACAGTGGATATCCCAACGTGCATGTTTTCATTGTACAAGCAGAAGAGGGAATGCATTGGGTCTAAATATCATCTGTGTTCGCTGCTCTTGGAAGAAAGAAAGTGGGGGAAACGAAACCTGAATCATGTCTGGTCACCGTGCTTAACTAAGCATTCGTTTTATAATGTTGATTATATAGACTGAAAGAATGGCTGTAGATTTAATTTAATTTGACTATTCATTAGCCTACCAATTTATTTGTTTGGACAGTTGTGATGTATGGGAGGTAGCTAGCTCCTCTCCTTTTCTGGGCGTGTAAGTGTAGGCTACCTGTCTTATGCCCTCTGGCCCTGCCTGCAGGCCAGCACTGAGGAGAAAGAGGCCCTGATGGAGAAGCTGGTGAGCTCCACATTTATGGTCAGCGGCACCACTGTCCTGGAGCAGGACTTCTACAAGGTAAGAACGGGCGTCCGCCCTGCCCAGTCTGTGGAGTGTTTAATGACCTTTAAATGGTAATACTCAGTGACGCACACGCACTTCAGCACTATGTTTGCAGGTGATGTTTGATGGTGCAGCTGCGCTTTTGCTTGATTTATATGAAAAAAAGAACAAAAAAAGTTGAATTATTTTTAAAACTGCCTTGCTCCGCAACCACACTACTTTTCCTTTTGCGGCACAGCTTGGTTTAATTTTTTTTGTCTTGTTTTGTTGCCTGGCAATTTCGGTGTGTTTTGATGTTCTAACTATGATTATATCACAGTGATGCCATTCCAGATGTGATTACATCATGGGTTCCAAGCAGGGAGTACATAACGGTTGCATCATAATTATGGCAATCCAAATGAGATTCCAAAAGAGACGGCGATGAGATTCCAATGGTTACATCATGATGGATTACATTATAACATTCCCGTTATTTTGGCAGGTCCCTTTCCAGGACGCTCTGGATTTGGTGAAGATGAGGAAGATCTTCCTCAGGGCCGGATTTGCCTACATCCCCCACCAGGACATCGTCACCATCGTCCTCAACGATTTCCGCACACAGCTGTCCAAAGCTCTTGCTGTGAGTGTTGGTGTATTTAATGTTCAATCTTCATAATCTTCAAACGGAACCCAATTCATAACAGTCTACAAGTGCTAACCAAGGCCAGCTCCACTTGACTTCAACTGTTTGGCACTGGAATGAGGGTGGTGTGGCTGTTGGCGTGTTACGTTTTTGTTGTTGAGGACTTAATTTGGCTCTCAGACCACACTTCCATTAAGCCTTTTCTAATGGGCCAGAATAGGCAATGGGCATTGGTGGATAAGGACAACCCATTCACATTTTATGATATTCTCTTGTTAGGAATTAGTAAACGGTTAATGGACATGAATGAAATTGCACTGGGGGACTAGCACGTCCTATGTACCATGAATAGAGGGGGTGGTGTGACATGCTCCCCACACCGGACATTAGAAAAATAATCAACGTGCGTACTGTAATCCAGCATATTATCTTCACTGGTCGCGTCCATCGCATTGCCTTTGTCTCCTTCCGACGGTTTTTCTGCCGTGTTGCCTTTCTATTTGAGACTCGATGCCTCACCCCTCTCATTGCATTTCACAACAGGCATATTCCGTAACCAAATCTGTGGACAAACCATGCTTTGACCATGTACAAGATGGACTAGGAGGGACTGATCATAGAAGTGGAACAGCAACCAGTTTTGTGTGACCCTGAGTCAAAAGTTTTCTAAGATTATAACAAAAAAATATGTGAAGTGGAGAGAGGTTGCAAAGATCATGGCTATTTCAGGGGCACTCACCCCCCAGGAACAACTGTCCTAGACCTCAGCTAGATAATAAAATGTAACTAGATGCACTACCAGTCAAAAGTTTTAGAACACCTAAATTTTTCCAGTTTTTATAGATTTTTTAAATTTACGCAGTTTAATGTTTCAGTGTACTCTGAAATTAAAGCATAGAACAAATAAACAATTGGAGATAAAAAAATAAATCATGGAATTGTTTTGTTTAACACAATTTAATCTACATTTTTGACTCTTCAAAGTAGCCACCTTTTGCAGGTATTACAGCCGAACACACTCGTGGCATTCTTTCTACAATGGAAATCAAATATTGCTCAGAAAGTTACCACAAATGTTTTGCACTTGTAGGTTGCTTTGCTTTCACCCTTCTGTCCAGTTCATCCCAAACCAGCTCATTGGGTTTAATTTAGATTAATTGGTCCATAAGACCTTCTTCTAGTGTTCAGTAGTCCACTGGCGGTGCTTCATGGCCCATGCAAGCCTCTTTTTCTTATTTTGCCATCTTAGCAATGGCTTTCTTCCTCCAGTTTCCAAGTGCCTTTTGATGGTGTAGGAAACTGTACTCACTGACACCTTGGTCTTCTTTGCAATTTCTCTAAAGGAAAGACCTACACTTTTAAGGGTTATAATAGTCTGTCTTGTCTTCCTTTGTTAATTGCCTTTTTCTCGCCATTATGATGGAAACTACTTCCTGCAGTACAATATCATCCATATAATGCTTCAGAGGGTGTGGTAACAGTCTTCCAACACTGCTTTTATACAGACAGAGAGTTTGTAAGTGATCAACAAAAGTTGGGACACCTGTAGGAATTTTTGCATCAACTTTCAAGGCTTAATTTACTTCCATTGCTGCAGAACAGCTGTAAGTTGTTAACCCATTACTTGTTCCCTGAAAAGGGCCTTTTAAAAAAAATAACTCTGAAATTGACATTATTTTTCAGTTTTGGTAGCCTAAACTCTTTTTTTTAACTTCTGGCAGTTTACCGCTTACCTTTGTACCATTTCAGGTTATTCACTGGACTTGAACTGCTTAAATTTCAGTAAAAACTGGAAAAATTGGGGTGTTCTAAAACTTTTGACTGGTAGTGTAAATGCTAGCTAGATAGATGTTTAATATGGTGCAACCATGCATTGGTTGGTATTTATTATACATTTTTTGTAGTTTTGCAAGACCTCATGTTGGGTTTTAGGCTAGCTAGAGAACAATTTTTGCAAGGATAATTCTGGATGCAGTTGCAATGTATTGTTGGCCTTGAGTGATGTTTAACTGTGCTGCTGCAGGAGATGGGTGTTCGAAGTGTGCAAGAGATGGATTACTTTTTGGAAATGTTGACAGGTCTGTTAAGATTCATGCAAAATCAAAGGAACATGTCAGTGCAGTCTTGCAATGAAGTCTTTTGGGAAATGTGAGGATTGATACTTTCATTGATGAAGGCATGCGACTCCAGTTGGCAAACCATAACGAACGGGTTTTTGCAATGTTCCTGATTGATTGATTTTCATTTCTGAGCCTTATGATGGCCAGCTTAATTTGCATCGACACTGCTGTCTTCCTCATATTGTCATACCCCAACAACAATCTCCAAAGGCAACTGCAAAGTCTAGAATCAAGACTAGAAATCAACAGCTCTCTTCTGCATTCACTAACGACACAAATTAATACACTTGCCTAACGAAACACCTTAGTACCTTAAAATGGGGGGGACCATGGACAAAAGATTCTATAATTTCATCCGATATGGATGAAGATACCCTCAAATTAAAGTTGACAGTCTGCACTTCAACCTCATCCTGTATCCTTTCAATTTCAAAGTGCTAGAGTACAGAACCAAAATAACAAAACATGTGTCTGTACATAATGTAATGTGTCACTGTCCAATGAATTATGGTGCTCACTGTGTATATATATATATATATATATATATTGTCTTGGTTGGGAATTTGGCCAGGACACCAGGTGAACACCCTACTCTTGGGATCTTTTATGACCACAGAGAGTCAGGACCTTGGTTTTTATCATCCCATCTGAACAACGGACATGCAGTCCCGTGGGATTCAAACCCACTACCTTGGCATTGCCAGTGCCATGCTCTACCAACTGAGCTACAGGCCTACAAGTGCTATTGGCATGACTGCTCTCCTTTGAGTCTCTGCCAGACTGATTTCCCAACAGCCAGTGGAGGCTATGCCTGCACCCTTCCAAAAAAATTTCATAAATAAAGAGGAAAAAATATTTTTTTATTAGGAGCTAAATCTTGCTCCGTGAAGCCTGGCCACAAAAATTGGCAGCTATGCCATTTAGTGGACGCTTTTATCCAAAGCGACTTACAGTAGTGAATGCATACATTTATTATTATTTTTTTTTTTCAGTACATGTGGTCCCAGTGGGAATTGAACCCACAACCTAAGCGTTGCCAATGCCGTGCTCTACCAACTGAGCCACACAGAACCACTGAGATTTTCTTTTAACAGTGCGGCGTTAAGGGGGTGGGGGAAGTGGGTGTGATTCATCGGTCAATCCATCTCGGCAAATAACATATGCTGCCTGCACGCTTGGCCCGCGATATCAGATGGCAGAAGAAAATGAACTGTGTCAATCTTCATACGCCATAAATCACGGCCGCGATGAGAAAGTTATGAGACTCAAAATAGTTTCCAGAGGGTAATGCTGAAATCAATTGCCAGTTTAAAAATCGCACTCGACACTCAGAATGTTTTTTTTCTTTCCACCTTACTCTCGTTCTGTTTGACGGATGAAAATCATATCCGCGGAAGTGGCAGGTGGCGGTCGTGCGTGCAGTGTTTTGCCCCCGCTCGAGGATAAAAAATGATCAGGAAGTTCCTCCGTGAATGCAAATGAAAAAGGAAAAACATTATATTGCCCGGAATTGAATTGCACGCGTTTGCATTGGATTGGCCGTTCATCTAGGTGGCAAATGTGTTTTGTGACGGCGCAGGTCCCCTTGTTTTTGAAAGTATAAACATAATATTGTTTTTCAGTTGAGGGATTTATAGTGATGCCTAAGAAAAGTGCCGTCCCTAGATATCCGGGGTGTTTGCATGAATACGGTGAGATGAATAATGTGTTTTTATGTTTTGAACGCACTCTTTGGAAAATCATTACCGCTGTGCAAATGTTTACACCACAATGGGAAGTCATTATTTTGTCATCTTCTAGTGGTTAAAGAAAATTGAGCATGGTATCTTTTTGAATATGTTATGTACAACTCAATTTTGTGACATTCTTGAAGTACATTAAAGCTACTGGACAAAATGTTTTACCTTGATATTTCCTTTTTATGTTTTATCATTCTGCTTATTATTCATGCATACAAATACAGAGAAGGAAATGTGAGCGTCCTGGATTAAAGGAATAAATGGTAAATATACTGGAAACATCCACCTTCCTGATGATATGGTACCACTGCACAGTATGGCATTTATTACATATATACATATAGTATATTCACAGTATTTTTAATAGCCAGCAATATGGAATGTGCTTTTGTATGAACGTGGCTCCTTCAAGTTAACATGATTGTAGTGCCTATACAAATAGTCCTGTAGTCTTCTCTTTTACCCAGCTTTTCTGTAGAGCTGCTGCGCTTCTGTTATGCGTATTCATCAGGAGAATCAAAAGTCATTGTAGTGTGTTTGAGCTCAGCCCTGAAATAGCCTTTCAGTTTAGATAAAATGCAAAGACAACTGACCTAGGTGCTGTGGGCAGTGTAGTCCCACAGGGATTGGTGCCGGGACCTCTGCTCTTCCTTATTTACATAAATGATATGATAGGGGTGTCAGAAGAAACATGGTTACATTTGCAGATGATACAAAACTTGGGGGTTTAGAAAATGGTTTGGAATCTACTAAGGTAATCCAAGATCATTTAAACAAGATCCAGAAGTGTGCAAAGACCTGGCAGATAACATTCAATATAGCAAAATGTTATGCATGTGTGAAATTTAAGACCGGCGTATTTTATGGGAGGAGAAAAATCACAATATGTTTAATTTGAAAAGGATTTTGCAGTAGTGTTGTAGTTTATCACTATCAGGATCTAAGCATTGTGCTACTGCGGTGAAAAAGGCCAGCAGGATGCTGGGATGTATAGCGGGTACCGTAGTATTGAATGTAAATCAAAGGAGGTTATATTAATGTTATTAATGCACCCGGGCAAAGCTCATTTCATGTGCATGAAAAGAGGAGAGGAAGCTTGCTTTTGCTTATCCCATCAGGACTGACCGCAGTCAGGACCTGAGAAACAGGGCAAAGTTTGAGAACTTGCCACAAGTTCAAACTGCATTACAGGGCAGCATGAAAACTCCTAATTCCCTAACAGAATGAGAACTCTGTCACTCTCCCTACAGTATAAGAAAGTGGATACATTCCTAACAGTGAGAACTCTACATGATACTGTCTTGAGAACTGTGATTCTTTCTTAATCATGTGAGAATTGTCTGTGATACTATACTCATTGTGTTTGAACTCTACTTTCCTAATGGTATGAGAACTCACTGATACATATGTTCCTACTGGTGTGAGAACAGTATTTGATACCTTGAGCCTTCAAATTCTTTACTTTCCTAATAGTATGGTAACTCTGGGATACTTTCCTGTTAAAACTTGATACTTTACTCAGTGTTCAAACTCTATACTTTCCTAATGGTATGTACTGTCTGATACTTTCCGGTCTTTGTGATATCTTGGTTTGATGTCAATGCTGGCATTCTTGTTTTTTTCCCCTCCCATTCGGAGTACAAATACAAGTTTAGCAGGCATAAACATTTTGGTAGATCTTTGATGAGTTGCATTGGTTGTCGTTAGGTGTTTTCAGAGGTGTCTTCAGAGCTAACACCTTAAGATATGAAGTTCTGTCTGCTCACCTTTGGTTACACTCACACACAGACGCATGCTCATGAGCACACACACACTCTCTCTCGCGCACACACACACACACACACACACATACTTGTGTGCACACTTTGTTCCCTGACTTTCTCTTGCCTGACTCTCGATTGACAGTCAACTTGCTCAGATTCAGCTCCTTGCCGTAGGAATATTTGAAAGTGTAAAGGTGCATGTACAGTGCAGTGCAACTTGGTAGGAAAGTGCAGAACCGTGACTTAAATTGGTTTCCATGACGAAGTTACCATGTCATCATTCTGAAGTGAGATTTTGGTGTGGCCGTTGACATGGTGATAAATGGTCCATAAAAGTGTGGCAATTATTTATTTGATAGGAACATTCTGAGGCTGAGGATTGTGATTCCATATTTGGTAGGTTGTCATTTTTACAGCATGGCATTACTGAACTTGCCTCTAGGAGGCTATGTGTGCAGATTTAGTGTTTTTGATAAAATTGGTCACATTGCCTGTTGACCAGCGAATAGTCAGCAGGCAATGTGACTGCAATGTGACTGCTGAACTGCAAATCGCAGCAGGAAAAATGCACCAAGCTGCAATATTCCAAATCAGCCACAGCATACACAGGGCTTGGGTGGAATATGTCATACAGAAAAAAAACTTTGCTAATATGCTATATTTTCCTAGCCTTTACTACTTTGGCAATTGAAATCAAGCTGGTGTGAAATTGCAGATGACTAAATCCTAGCGAATGACTAAACCTCTCAGCAAAATTCCAGCATTGGCTTTGGTCTCCTGTCACATTAAAGTAATGCCAGTAACTTGTTGCACAAACATAGTTGGGTGTGCTCTAAGATTTCTGGTCATTGTGGAGATGAGAGAACAACAGGGAAAATCCAGCGACAAATGTTCAACACCACTTCAGAGTAGGTTTTTACACAAATGAGCTGTAGTTTTTTGTTTATTTTAAACATAAAGAAAGATAAATGCTAGATAGTTGATTTACCTATGGCAGGAGTGTTTCATTGAACCAACTATGAAAATTGTGTTTAGTCTTTTGTTTTGTAGTATATAATAATTGATTTAGAGGTGTTCTATATGTTTAGCAATATAGGAGCCTTTCCAGAATGATGGCAGTCTTCTTATGACAGAAAAAACTGTATACCTACGTATAAATTGAAAACTAGGAAGTTCTTAGCTGACAGTCATACCCAGGTTTTAAAAAGCATTTCAGTCTGCCATTCCAATTATTTTGGAATTTATGTAATGCCTGTTTTTGATAAAGTTTGACACTGTGCACATTTACAAAAATGTCAATTAAACTTAAAAAATTGTCACAATTGGCTCACTCCCTTCTTAGCCCATAATTTACCATTTTGGCGAAAGTCCATCTCAAGCCAGGTTCAGACCCCCTTTTTATATTTTTGTTTTGGGTGACTTACTACCACCATATATCTTTTCAAGGTTCCCATTCATATGGTTCTCTCATGTTGAGAATCGTGGCTATATCAGACATCACTAGGGCTGGGGTAGCCAGCTTCGTTTATACAGAGATGTTGGTTGAGCTGATATTTGGAGAGGCATAATATGCTCAAGAGCATTGCTACCAAATGACGAGGCCAATCATACCATGTGCCCTGGCCTCACTCACAGAGCAGTAAACCCGCCAATGAAGGCCACACTCTGTCTGTCTGTGCAGGATGACCAAAAGGCACCTCCCCGATAGGACTGATGCTGTATAGTTTCTTGTGTAGAAACTGACATTTGAAAAGCAATAAATGAGTCACATCTCATTATAGACCTGTGAATTTTTGTGCATGCCTTGTACAATATGTCAATTAAGTCTGTGCAAAAAAAGACATTAGACCCAAGGGCTCATGAACTAGAGGCCTTTTATTGAGTGGTGTCACCGGTGGTCTCCAAGTGTCCAAAAACCTATCCAAGGTGGCCATGTTGGCCCAATGGGTTATATTCCCTTCTGTGACACTGGAAAACATACTAAAACCTTCTGATTACTATAAAATCTGTTTCTATCAGACAGATTTGACATTTTTGAGGGAGATTGTGTCAAAGATGTATTGAAATATATGTTTGCCGAGCTATAAAGTCATGAACCAGAGGAGCTTTGTTGTTCAGGGATCATACGTTGAACAGAGCACATTTGAAATGGGCATTACCAGAATGAAGGGTGCTGGAGGGACAGTCTTGCATTACGGGTGTTGGACCATATGGATGGAATAGAGTTTGTCTTGTTGTAGAAAAAGTTCTGACTTGAGCCGCCGTGGTGGAGGTATTTCGGACGCAGGAAATTGCCCAAGTCATTGTGAGCATGGAGGTCAGAGGGAACCTGCAGTTTCCCGTTTAAATGGAGTAGCTCTGTGATGCTGTACTTTGAAGCCATGTTGGCCGTTATGACAGAACAGAAAAAAATCCCAAAAAGCAGTAGTTTAATCCAAATTTTGTAGGTTTGTCTGTGTTTAAACAGCAAGGCAGAGAAAATAAATAAGAGAAACTGCAAGTTCTCCGTTTGAGTCATCAGCCAGTTGACCCCATACAGACAGTTCTAGACACACTTGGCAGGGCCACTGGGCCCGACGACAACTAGGATCTCGCTGTCAGGCCAGAAAGCACCAACGGGAACCAGCCAGGGCACCGGCAGGAGCAGGCAGGAAAGCAGCAGGCGGCAGCACGGATTAGCAGGCAGGGAAAGCTAGCCAAGCCGAGAGAGCACACAAGCCAGTGCGAGACTGATCTATCAGGGTTGGTGATGGGAAACTCGGGAGATTGAAATGGCCTGTCCAGATAGCTGTAACCGTAACCTACATAGAGAGACGTTGACCATGCAGCTCTGTTGTATATATCTGAATAATGGCATTTGAGGTATTATGCTAATTAATTCAGCTATGTAAATACTGAAACATTGGATACTTAAGACTTCCTGGTACTTTAAAAAGTAGTAGAAGACAACAGAGAACAACAAACAAGTGAGACCTAAAATGGCACAGTAGTAGCACATCGGTCCCTCATCCCAGAATTTGCCTGTCTAGTTATTTCTCTCTCTCGGGGTGGATGTCATTTTGGCATTTACATTTTGGTATTTAGCAGATGCTCTTATCCAGAGCGACTTACAAGATGTGCATTAATACATGGTAAGATCAATCATAGTCCACGCAAGGGGTCAGTGTAGTGATACAGTAATAGACATAATTGTTGGCAGCTGCATACCGTACCTGTAACACAGGGAAGGGAAAGGTTAGTAGTTTAAAAACTATATATATATATATATATATATAGAAGGCCGGCTTGCCTTCTATCAGTTCTATCAGTTTTTGCTTTCAGTGGTGGACAGGGGTCAGCATGGGCACTCTGACCGGTCTGCGGCTACGCAGCCCCATACGCAGCAAGCTGCGATGCACTGTGTGTTCTGACACCTTTCTATCATAGCCAGCATTAACTTTTTCAGCAATTTGTGCTACAGTAGCTCTTCTGTGGAATCGGACCAGACGGGCTAGCCTTCACTCCCCACACGCATCAATGAGCCTTGGGTGCCCATGACCCTGTCGCCGGTTCACCGGTTGTCCTTCCTTGGACCACTTTTGGTAGGTACTAACCACTGCATACCGGGAACACCGCACAAGACCTGCCGTTTTGGAGATGCTCTGACCCAGTTGTCTAGCCATCACAATTTGTCCCTTGTCAGAGTTGCTCAGATCCTTACGCTTGCCCATTTTTCCTGCTTCCAATGCATCAACTTCAAGAACTGACTGTTCACTTTCTGCCTAATATATCCCACCCCTTGACAGGTGCCATTGTAATGAGATGATCAATGTTATTCACCTGTCATTGGTTTTAATGTTGTGGCTGATCAGTGTATACAGTATATATATATTTTTTTTTTCTAGACAGTCTTCAACATAGGTACATATTACAAAATGCAGTATCAAACATGTAAGCAGTGGTGATGACAATTAGTAAAATGTACTAGTGAGTCAGTGGTAGTGGAGTCAGAAGAGGTGGGTTTTGAGTCTCTTGTGGAAGATGGCCAGTGATTCCGCAGTCCTGACCGAGTGCGGACGATCATTCCACCATTGAGCGGTCAGGATAGAGAAGTGGCGAGACCACGAGGAGCGGCTGCTTGGGCCCCGGAGGGATGGGACAGTCAGTTTGCCTGAGGAGGCAGAGCGGAGGAGTCTGACTAGGGTGGTGTTATGAGTGTCTGGAGGTAGGAGGGAGCAGTTCCTCTTGCAGCTTGATAAGCCAGCACCAGTGATTTAAATTTGATGCATGCTGCGATAGGGAGTCAGTCCAGAGAGGAGAGTAGAGGGGTGACATGAGTGAACTTGGTTTGGTTGAACACCAGATATGCAGCAGCATTCTGCACCAGTTGCAATGGCTTGATGGAACAGGCCGGTAGGCCTGCCAGCAAGGAATTGCAGTAGTCCAGACCTGATATCACCAGGGCCTGAACCAGGAGTTGTGTGGCCTCTTGGGTGAGGAACAGTCGGATTCTCCGGATGTTGTGGAGGGACAATTGGCAGGTCCGGGTGATTGCTGCCATGTGGCCCAAGAAGCACAGCTGGTCGTCCAGGGTCACTCCATGGCTCCTGGCAGGAACGGAGACACTATGGAGCCTTCCACGGTGAGCATCATAGGGGAGCCCTTTGCTGGGAGGAAGAGCAGCTCTCTCTTCCGCAGGTTCAGCTTCAGGTGGTGGGTGGACATTTTGTCTCCTTGCGTGAGTAATGTTGTGGCTCATTGTGACCAGTTGCAAGAGGAGGGGGGGGTCTGTGGTGGGGGTTGTCGACTGCATTTTTCCTAAACGTCCCTCTAAAACTGAGATGGGCACACTAAATTAACATGAATTGGCAAGATAATGTGAGACGCATTCCGTCATAGCTAGACTTTCGTCTGTGGGGAGGAATGGCGCCCGCAGTACATAAGCCGTCCCATATCACATTGCTCTCATACGATGTTTGAATACCTGCTCCTGCACTGCAGTTTGATGAGTGGTCTGTTGATGGTGCCGTGGTGTGGAATTTATGTAAAAACTGTCACAAGCAGATGAAACTTGAAAAGAAATCCACCGTGTTGCCCTCAGATTGGCGTTTTCTACCAAAGCACAGAATCTAAGCACACGTAGATGTGGACTTTCTGTCATTTTTAATTTCACAGTTTTCCCAAAAGCTTTCTGAACTGAAGCTCAGGTTCTCAAACTCTCCATTTGGAGATAATTAGAAAAATGAAGGAGCCCCCCACCCCAAAATGAAAAATGAAGCTTATTAAGGCAATTATGCATATCCCCAGAAGAAGATGACCGTGTCTAATAATTCACGATTATGTAAGCCTTTAAAAATACCTCATTTCCATGCAAATCATTACAGCCAATCTCCTCACTTTATGGTTAATTGAAATTGGAATCGGGGGGCTGTGCTCCCTCACACGAATAACATTAATGTCCATGTTATGGCTTTGTTTGTCATGTCTGTAATTAACATATAAGTCAAAGAGTAGACGGCTGGTGCATGAGTGCGGAGCTTGGGCATCTGTTCAGAGCATCTCACTTGCCAAGGTTACGTTTCCCATGCAATGCTAAAGTTGTGATTTCGGAAGGAAGGAACCTCCTGCGGTACAGTGTCTTCGCTGTTCCGCTGGGTCGGGTTGCTGTATGAGGCTGCTGACGGGGACAACAGGAGCAGGTTTATTTACCTCCCTGACCTGGTCGAAACACCAGTGGTCCTTGCGCTAATATTTGTCAGGCCTTCGTCGCGTCCTCCGAACTGGCAGGCTGTGTATACCAAAATAATGACTTGTTTATGTATTTGTCCAGGCTTTTAATAATGTAAAGATACGTTGAGGTTGAAAAACAATACCTTTTTTTCTTGATTGAGGTCCAGAATACAGTGGTTAGTGGAAACACCATACTCGCATATACAGATGAGCAGCGCAGGTGGAATGAAGAAAACAAAGAAATGTTAATTTAAGTTTATTAAAATGCACGTAACAAAAAATCACATTTTCTTTTAATATGTCTTGAGTTAATTCAGAAATTCATTCACATAATCAGTATTAGTTTCCATTCAAGTTCAACATAGCTGGTCGAAGCCAATGTCTGCCTAGTTTGAACCGTAACCTCGCACCTTGTTAGCCTTCGCCTCTTCTTGACGTGGTCGTTCATAGCCCAGGAATAACTCAGGATTCGGGTGCAGCTCCGTTGGTTTGTGGAGAAAAAAAATGAAAAGAACAAACATACGCCTTCCTCTGTAGATGTTTTAACTTTAGTGCTGCAACCCATTCTCTTGTTTTTGTCTTGTCCTTGGGCATTGAATGTAGCGCATAGGGGACTGGAAAAGGAGATGTTTTGCGAGTCTGATTGTGTTGAAAACGGGCTCCATTCATAAAAAAAAAAAATGTTTTCGGGAGTTCTTTGCGCACCCACAAACAGCACATGTTGACCCTGAAGACATTATCTATTGGTGAGAATTTTAACATAAGCTACATTTAGCTAGCAACTTGCCTTTGCGGCTAACGGAAGTTAGTAACCTTACCGGAAATGTGTCGAGTGTCATGGCGGTGCCCATGGTCTCTCAGGAAAGTGGTGGATAGGACATCAGATGGCAACGAACACAGTGCAGAACAACAAGACATGCAAAATACATCATCCTATTGCAGACAAGGGCACAGCATACAACATGAATGAAAATTGAATGCGCTGAATGTCCAGTAGTGACAGAGGGGAGGGAATGCAATGCTCAATACAAGTAGTCAGGTCTCTGATCTATTCGTGCTAGGGGCACCTGGTACAGCACCATTGAACTTCCATTTGTTTACCCCAAACCAGAGGAGAGATGTATACTCTTAGCCTGGACCTTTGTGCACAGTCTAACCCCCCCCGCCACCCGCAAAAAAAAATAATGTGTTTCTGTGTTATGTTTTAGTCTTCACAAAGGGAAGCGATGTCGTTAAGCAGCTTGTCGACTCACCTCCCCTGTAGCAGCATTAATGTTCGACTAATGATAGAGGGCTGAGCTGACACCGGCTTGACAAGAAAGAAAACCACATGAAACGTGGGCTGAGTAAGCCATCCTGCTTCCACCTCCACATTAGAACAGGCGTTATTGATGAGAGCCGCTTGTGGTTATACTTAAAAAGCACGTTGTTTTTGTTTCATTTTCCACCTCTGGAGATGTAGTGGTGAATATGATATTGGGTGCTTGCAACATACACTACTGGCCAAACACCCCCATTTAAAAAAAAAAAAAAAGTTTAGGTTACCAAAAACTGAAAAATAATGTACATTTCAGAGTTATAAAAAAATGCCCTTTTCAGGGAACAAGTAATGGGTTAACGTGGGTTAACAGTCACTCTGTGCAAGTCGCCGACTCTGGATCCAGCAAAAGAGCCCCAGACCATCACGCTTCCTCCTCCATGTTTGACAGTTGGTGTCACACACTGAGTATCCTTTCGCCTACTTGATGGCCTACAAAAACCTTTCAAAATTTCAAGATTTCAAATTTTGTTTAGTCGGTCCATAAGACCTTCTTCCAGTCTTCAGTAGTCCACTGGTGGTGCTTCATGGCTCAGGCAAGCCTCTTTTTCTTTTTTTGCCATCTTAGCAATGGCTTTCTTACTGCCACTCGACCTGTCAAACCTTTAAGTCCAAATGTGCACAGTCTGTGTCACCCACAAGCCAGTTCCTTCTAAATGGGTATCAATGTTTTATTCAGCATATCGGCATCCTGCATCTGACTTTTAAATTAACAAAATCGCAATCAATAATACGTAACGTTTTTGTTTATTTGTTTTTCAAACAACTTAGGTGAGCCATTAATTGCTATGCCCCTAATTATACAGACTGCATTTTGGGTGGAGGACCGAAGCCCGTGTTTGAGTGTTCTTATCGTCGTCAGTGACAGGTGATTGAGCGCATCTCCCAGAGATTCTGGTGTGAAACAGCTCATAGCTTCTCTGCTACATGTGATGTCACCAGGGAGATGGGTTCACACGGTAACACTAACAGGTGGGCATTCCCACGCACACACACACACATTCACTCACTCTCTCACACACTCACACATACTCGCACACAAACCCCCCCCACACACACACACACACACACACACACTCCCCCCCACACACACACCCCACTCACACACAGACACACACTCACACACAGACACAAAGACACGCACACACACACACACACACACGCTCGCACTCTGTGACATCCCATCTTTAGCCGCTGGAGCGTCCTTGCTAGGTGTCTGTAGCAGAGGGCCAAAGCCGCCCAAATTAATATTTCAGAACTGTAATTATTAGTAACTCTGGGGTTGTTGGGGAAAAGGAGAGGGTGCTGTTTAAATATTAAAGGGCTCATCTCCTCCGGCAGCTGCATCACAAGGGGAAGAAATCTTCAGAGTCTGAGCAGGAGTCCCATCAAGCACAGGGCTCCCGTGCGGAATAACTGATATGGCATGCCATTATTCTTCCCCTCTCTCAAAGACAAATTGCTTATTGAACCATCTGTTGTGCCCCCCTATTTTTATATTATATATTATTGTATTATATTTATATATATATATAAAACTGCATCAACTAAGTAATAGGCCTACATACCTATTAATCTTGGTGATGGCAGAGCACACCTTGTACATGGTGGCGTGTAGATACTGTTCACATAGAGATTGTTTTAAAAATAATTTCCATTGCCCCTGTTCTCCTTTATTAATTTTGCTGCATAAATTGACAGACCCGGCAGTGGCATAGGATAGCGATGAATATTTAAAGAGCGATCCCCGGAAAACAGGAAATGGTTGCTGGCGCTCAATTTTACAGACCGCTTTTTGGAGAGACGACCAAAAAAAGGACCCAATTTATTTTCAGTGCAGTATAACTGCTGGAGGAAGTGGGGAATTGGTGACCAGTTAAGTTTCTTTTGGATGTTTCCTGACATTTACCAGTGTCGTTAGCAAAGAGTGCTAAAGAGGATGAACAGTGGTTACTGTGTTAATAAAATATACAGTGGGGTCCAAAAGTTTAAGTCCACTACCAAGATCTGTTTGTTTTCATTGTTCATCGAAAACTAACACAACAATTTTGCTCATGCTATTTGTTATTCAAGAATGTCATAAAACACTGATACAAATGTAAAAAAATGTTGGTATGAAATTGAAATATCTATAAATATTTTGTTTGCACACCATTGCCTTTCATTTCCTCAAAATGTTGGGACACCTTATTTTTAATTTAAGTTTTAATACATGGACCCTCTTAACATTTTACATTTTACATTTTAAGCATTTAGCAGACGCTCTTATCCAGAGCGACTTACAAGATGTGCATCAATACATGGTAGGAACAATCACAGTTAGCGCACGAGATCAGTGCAGGAATACAGCAATAGACATCATTGCAGGCATCTGCGTACCATACCTGTAACACCGGGAAGGAAAAGGTATTTTACATTTTAATTATTATTTTTATTTTTTTATTTTATTTTTTTAATAAAGAGTATAGTGTTGAACAAGTGAACAGTGGTGAAGACAATTTAGCTAGATGGACAGAGATCAGGGGTAGTGGAGTCTGAAGAGTGTGAGTCGTTTTTATATTGTAACAATTAATACCGGATATTGACGTAATTAATATGGTCCTCTATGTGTTCTTGTTGCTACTGCAGGTGCTTTAATCTTGGAAAAGGACACTTTGCAAAAGATTTTAAATTAAAACACATAATTTAAAAATAAAGTAAAGGACATGTTGCCATACATAGGTACACATAGACATAAAACATAAACACACAAAATTTAATTTGACAAGAACTCATTATACATTCTAATAGCAGCTGGAATAAACGAGCTGCTAAAACATTTGGTTCTTATCTTGTGCTGAAGCAGACACCTGCTTCATCTCCTGCTGTATCTACACAGACAGTCATGCAGCCAGGGGGTGGCTGGGATCCTTTATGATCTGTCCGCTAAAGGCACTTGCCCGGAGTGCAGGTTGCTCACTGGGCCTGGGGTTCGATTCTGGCCGAGAGTAGGAAAAGTTCTCTGGACGTATCAGAATCATAATTGGCACTCAAGCGAGTGCTGTCTCGAAGGAGGTAGTTCACCGTCCCTGCCACCACCTGTCCTAGAGTAGTGGCGGGTCCCGTAGCTGCAGGTGGTCGGCTTACTAATTGGGGATAGTTGGATCAATAGAGGGTACAGTTGGCCACCAAATTGGGAGAAAAACTGGGGAAAAATCTTTCTTTAAAAGGCAAAAGAATGAGGTAAGAAAATGGGTCTGAAACTTGTTTTTCAACATGTTTTTAGTTTTTTGGAAAACTAAAGCATTTTAGCTCAAGTTTCATTGCCACTTTTCGCTGTGCCATTTCTCAGGTTTACGGTTATCGATGGGAGATAATTCCCTGCGTCCGCCATGAGGCAGGCTTTTTCACACGACCAAAACGCTCATTTGACGCGCATCCCTTTTTCCAATTTTTTTAAACATTTAAAAAAGAATTTGGTTCAGATTTTCTCCCATTTTCTCCCACTTTAGTAGCCAATTACACCCTCTGTTTTTCATGTCAATCCCCCCCTTATGTTAAGAGTTTGCTGCCGTAGCCCTGTGACTGGCAGTGACAAAAGTAAAGTATCGTGTCCTCCGAGACGGCACTCGCCAAGCGGTCGCTTGTAACTCCGGTACTCCAGAGCCACTCCTATACGCAGAACACTTCCTGTTGGCTTCCCTCCCCCCTCCCTGGGGCGGACAGCCAATTGCCACCCCCTGGTGGCATTCCCGGCCAGAGCCGACTTGTACCCCGGTCGCAGTGACCAGCATCGAACGTTGTAACCACTAGACTACCCGGTCTAGGCCACCCAGTATTTGTATAATGTCCTCCTTGGTAACAATTGAAGAGGGAGTTGCGACAGACTCCAATTAGTGCTTGAATGGGTGGCTTAAAGAGGAGTCAGTCACAAACCGTGATTTTCAGGACAAAAGAGGTGAATGGTGAGGAGCATTCTTGCCTCTCCCCTTGCCTGCCCCCCCCTCCCTCTCCTTTCTCTAGTTTACAGTGTGTCAGTCTCCTGTCCTCCTGAGTTTCACACAGGCATTATTTGTCGACCCTGTTTTAAACACTAGAAGCATGGCAACGGTTAAGGGACAGTTTTTGTTTTTACAATGCTAATAACACTGGCATCGATAAAATCAGTAAATGTCCCACATTCACACCCCAGGACTTTAAATCAGGGCCCCCAACCTGTTTTACACCAGAGCTCAGTTTCATATATAACAATTATCCAATCTTTGATTGGCCCTTTCCGAACAAGCTCTCCAATTACGTAGTTATTTTTTTACTTATTGTTTTACTTGGCTAGCAACAGCACATGTAAACTGACCTATGAGACTGGTTGATGACCGTGCGCGTTGCAGTAAAAATGGCAGACCCGTCCAACCCCTACGGACGAGGGATATTACAGTAGGGAGGACAAGCACAGCGGCACATAGATGCTGACGATGCCAAATTTGAGGTTTAATTAAATCACAGGTTTATGCTTGTTTTCTGTGGGGTATTCTGTGGCCTGGTAGCAAACGTTCTGCGGCCCAGTGGTGGTCGACTTTAAATCAGTCAGATCAACTAATGCTCATTTTAATGTGCGATATGACACATGATTCCTTTATAAAGGAATTGATTTGATTATAGACTGGAAGATGAAATCTGTGTGGGGCCTAATTGTTGAAAGTGTGGACATCTGGCCACTGAAACTAAACCATTTGTGGAAAGTGTTCAATGACGTAGCAATTGGCAATGAGCCAAACCTGCATTGTGCAAAGTTTAAGGAAAAAATTGTGGTAGAACATGCACACCTGTTTTCAACAACCTTAATTGATCAAGCGATTGACTTACAAAAACCAGCACACACAGGCGGTTCACAGGACTGAGGTTGGGAACCACAGGTCTACATTGTTTCATTCCAGGATTGGCACAACATTCACAATACTATATTGTCCATCCATATAGCTAGTTAGAGACCACCTGTTCTTTTATTATTCCTTTTTAAACATGCTACACCAGGGTTCCCCATGTGCAGCGAGAACTGCTGTTTTTCCACACTTCCTTTACCTGGGAGTCAGGTGTGAATACACTTTGGCCAATCAGATGCATTCATTGTTCAATTAACTAACTGAGAGAAAGGAAACCAGGACCGAATTTGGGTTCGTGGGCCAGATGTGAGGAACTTAATTTTATGTAACCATACATATAGGCTATTTACATTTACATTTTAAGCATTTAGCAGACGCTCTTATCCAGAGCGACTTACAAGATGTGCATTTATACATGGTATGATCAATCATTGTTCACGCAAGAGATCAGTGCAGTAATACAGCAATAGACATCATTGTTGGCAGCTGCATACATTACATTACATTACATTATAGGCATTTGGCAGACGCTCTTATCCAGAGCGACGTACAACAAAGTGTTAACCGTAGTCAAGAACAGTTTAGCTGAAAGCCACCCTAGTGGGAAGTACAATTCCTGGGTGCTAGGAGCAACCACATAGTTAAACTAGGACCCTGTAGGTAAATCTGTAGCCACAATTCAGAGGTAGCAGTAAAGCACTCAATGCAGGAAATAATGCCTAAGCCATACCATACCTGTAACACCAGGAAGGAAAAGTAATTAGTAATTTAAAAAATAAAAATAATTCTTACATGACCCTAAACATAATGGGATGTAAATTGCTAGCTCAAGAACCACACCTGTGTGGAAGCACCCACTTTCAATATCAAATAAAATAAAATGTATTTGTGTAGCGGTTTTCACAAATACATTGTCACAAAACGGAACCCAGGCCTAGACCCCCCCAAAAAGCAAGCTTAATACAAAATATTCTTTGTTTACTCAAGTTTTTTCTTAATTTTGGCACTTCTCCCAAATACATAATATGCATCAGCCAAATTAATTAAATATCTATGATTCAAACCTGTCTCAGGGCTTGCTAGACACTCGTGACTTGCATATATGGTATGACAGCAAAACCTTTCAGCTAATACGTGACACATTCAACAAACTTGGATGAATCAAATATTAGTATGATTCATATAAACCTTTGATGATTGTCAAGTGACCAGCATTGAACTTCCTTTATTGACAACTGTGAGAAGCTGGAAACACACCAAACACTGGCCAGACCGCTGCTGGGTGAGCAATGAAACCAGCTAACAAACACTGACAGGAACTCTGCAGGCCCTCAGTATAGTGTGTCGGGAAATTTTAATATTCAACGTAGCAGTGCTAAGTAGCCACTGCTCAAGACACAGTGAGTCGCTGGGATCATCTTTAACAAAGATAGAATTAAAGGTTACATTTTCTGTAACTTCTATAATTTCTTTAACTTTCTATTTTACAAACATATTTTTATTACACTCACATTGTGCCATGCACATGTTAAACATTTCCATACCTAAGCCCTACACCAATGTGAAGCCCTGTGTGACAAGCCGTTAAATTGTGCTAGACAAAAATAAAGTTTTAAAGATTATTTAAAATTAAGTGTCCCACCCTATTACTATACCATGTGTCTGACCACTTCTGTGTGTGTGTGTGTGTGTGTGTGTGTGTGTGTGTGTGTGGTTGTTGTCTGTGTATGT
Source organism: Aldrovandia affinis (assembly GCA_029706075.1). Taxonomy (NCBI): domain Eukaryota; kingdom Metazoa; phylum Chordata; class Actinopteri; order Notacanthiformes; family Halosauridae; genus Aldrovandia; species Aldrovandia affinis. Next base: position 348,715 of record JAINUG010000230.1, read on the forward strand.
CTGTGTCTGTGTGAGTTTTAGTGTGTGTGGTTGTTGTATGTATGTTTGTGTCTGTGTCTGTGTCTGTCTGTCTGTCTGTGTGTGTGTGTTGTCTGTGCGATTGTTGTTTTCTCTGTGTGTGTGTGTGTGTGTGTGTGTGTGTGTGTGTGTGTGTGTGTGTTAGTATGTATGTGTGTGTGTGTTGTCTGTGCGGTTGTTGTTTTCTCTCTCTCTCTCTGTGTGTGTGTGTGTGTGTGTGTGTGTGTGTGTGGTTGTTTTTGTTTTGTGTGTGCGTGCGTGCCCGCCCGCCCGTGGTTGTTGTTTCTGTGTGTGAGTGAGTACCTACCTTCCTTCCTTCCCTCCCTCCCTCCCTCTGTCCCCAGTGGAGAGCGGGAGATCTTTCGACAGTTGACCTTTTGTGTGCAGGGCTCCCCCCCCCCCATCAGGGGTATTTCAATATTTCCCAAGCAGATTAGCTAATGGCTGTGAGAGAGAAGGTTATTGGGTCCAACTCGCCCTTGCTGCTTTTTCCTCTCCCCCTTGGGGATCACTTCCACAGCCCACTAAATAGTTCGTGACAATATGCAGATCCTACAGGCAGATTGCAGTAAATGAGATCAGGTTTAGTTTGCATTGACTGACTGACTTTGAATGGGGTTGCGTAACGGACCTTGCAACTGTTTGAACTCAATCTGATTCAAATTCAGTCCAATATGCTGGTCCTAAGGCTGCTCAGCAGAGCCATGGCCAACACAAATGTTTACTTTTATCTGCAACGTGAGATGAGCTCACTCTATGATATGCTGATTTTGTATTCTCTGCACCACAACACTACACTTGGAGCTCAAAAATAAACAAAACACTACATTTAATCAGCACAGTTTTTGGTAATAACTGTGGTCGTATTTGCAACGCCTCTCAACCAGGTGGGTGTTCCTCAGGCAGGCCTCATAGAATAGATTTTATCCATTATATTTATTTGTTTCTTGAGCAATTGAGAGAGCTCTAATTGTAGCACTAGTGGACAGGGTAGCTTAAGTGCTTGACGTAATGCATGCAATTCATGTATTTCGTTTTTGCAATAAAGACGTACCCTTTCTTGAAACGAATCTGATGAACACTCAATTCATCCAGTTTTAAATAGGTAAATCAATACGATGTTGTGAGCCATGTTTTACACAAAACGGTGACTACTTAGAATTTGTTTGGGTTTGTGTTGGTGTTGCGTAACCGTGGTAAAATCATTGTCTGAATGTTAGCCGTGCGCATGCCTGTGCTTTTCGTTCATGTTAATCAGAGAATTCACTCTGAATGCAAATTGATAGCTCCTCAGGCTTCACTTGAACACACAAATCAGCACCTGCCCCCTTCTTCCATCATTTGCATATAGATTATTCAAATTTTCCCTTCATCAAGGGGGGGTGGCGTTTGCCTGAAAAATAGTTTGGAGGTGCCCATGTTGAGCTGTATTTGAATAGCACTGAATCACAAGCATTTTCTGTGCCTCTGAGGGGACTTTTATTATGATAACCAGACTTCAATAAATGACTTGAATATAGAGATGAGAATTAAAACTTTTTTTTTGCAAACCGTCCCAAGCCTGTCACACAGAGCATGCACTCTTGAGTGTCCGTTCTCAAATAAAACACCCAAGGGATAACTCCGATAACCCAATTCAGCTTGGAAAAAGTTGTAATTCAGCTCCCCCCACTAATTCAAGAGACTTGTGTGCATCATATTGCTGTACATTTAACTAAAAAGTTTTTAAACTAAATGAAAAATGTTTGTTTCTAAACAAAAAAATTGAAAAACAAAATACTTGTGATTTGACTATGAACTAGAAGGAATGCAAGCCTGCATGCAAATGGACACTTGGCATTCACACATCAGTCACATACGTCCTGTGAAAGACAGCCAGTGCCTCTTTGATTGTTAGTTTTTTTTTGCCCTTGTGTGAATTTTTTTTTTTAACCTTTTCGTCAGAGACCACATTTTGCTGACTGGAGAGAGGGAAAAAAACAGGGACGTTTTAACTGTAACAAAGACTAAATGTAGAAGCCGTCGAGCTGAAGGTTTTGAGTTCTTGGGCAAGTGCAGAGTGATATAAGCCTATAAGTACGGATGAGTTTGTAATGGTCCTGCTAGGCACGTACATTTGAGGTGGTGAGCCTGGCTGCCTACTGTGTCAAGCTTTAATGCAAACACTGCAGTTCCCGTGTCCCTGAGCTGCAGTCAATTTGCATGGCATGACATTTTGCTGTAATGTTAACCAGACAGACTTTCAGTTATTTTTGTTTTCGTTCATGACAGAGAATAGAGAATTGTGTGCGTGTGTGTGCATATATATATATACAGTCAAGCCGGAAAGTCTGCACACCCTTTTCACCCTCTACACGTTTCATTGCGTTACAGACTTATTCTACAATAGATTAAGTTAATTTTTTGTCTCCAAATTCTACACAAAATAGCCCATAATGACAAAGTGAAAACAGGTTTTTAGACATTTGTGCTAATGTATTAAAAATCTAAATGTAAAATATCATATGTACACAAGTGTGCACACCCTTTGATATGATACCCAAAAGTGAGCTGAGGTGCATTTTGTTTCCACTGATACTGCTTGAGATATTTCTACAACTTGATTCTAGTCCACCTGTGGTAAATTCAATTGATTGGACATGATTTGGAAAGGCACACACCTGTCTATATAAGGTCCCACAGTTGACAGTGCATGTCAGAGTAAAAACCAAGCCATAAAGTCCTAGGAACTCTCCATAGACCTCCGAGATAGAATTGTGTTGAGGCATAGATCTGGGGAAGGGTATAAAAACATTGCTAAAGCATTGAAAGCACCCAGGCGAACAGTGGAACAACATCATTGTGAAATGGAAGAAGTTTGAAACCACCACAACTCTTCTTAGAGCTGGCCGTCTGGCCAAACTCAGTAACCGGGCAAGAAGGGCCATGGTCAGGGAGGTGACCAAGAACCCAATGGCCACTCTAAGAGAGCTTCAGAGTTCCTCTGCAGCGATGGATGGGAGAACCTGGTAGAAGGACAAACATCTCTGCAGCACTCTAAAGTTTCCAAATCATGTCCAATCAATTGAATTTACCATAGGTGGACTAGAATCAAGTTGTAGAAACATCTCAAGCAGTATCTGTGGAAACAAAATGCACCCCAGCTCACTTTTGGGTGTCATATCAAATGGTGTGCACATTTGTGTACAAAACCTGTTTTCACTTTGTCATTATGGGCTATTTTGTATAGAATTTTTAGACAAAAAATTCACTTAATCTATTGTAGAATAAGTCTGTAACGCAATGAAACGTGGAGAGGGTGAAAGGGGTGTGCAGACTTTCCGCCTTGACTGTATGTATATATATATATATATATATACACACATATATATATATATATATATATATATATATATATATATATATACACACACACACACATGCAGTAGGCTCTGTTTTTATTCACACCCTTGATAAAGATGAACAAAATAAATTGTGTAAAATAAAGTAATGAGGTATATTTTATGCTCAAAAAAACATTTTGTTTTATTAATATTTTTTTCCAGAAAACATCTGGATCACAATTATTCATGCCACTAACCATTCTTTTACATTTAATCCAACAAAAAACAAATCTTCATAAATATACAACTTATTTGAAGTTCATTGGAAGGTTATGTGGCCTACAATGGTTTCCTGTTTCCCTAGGGTATGAACATACATTTGAAATACTGTGGTCATTATGGTGAAAGGCAAATAACTCCCTGAAAGCATCAGACAAAAGGTTATTGACCTCTACAGATCAGGAGATGGCTACAAAAACTAAAAAGTTAAAAGATACCGCTTTCCACTTTTGTGTCAGTTATTAGGAAGTTTAAGGCCACTGGAGCAGTGGCTAACCTGCCAGGTATAACATGCAAGTCTATCTTCTCCCCACGTTTAGTGAGACGGATGGTTTGAGAGGCAAAACTAAGTCCAAGGGGCACAGTTCAAGATCTCCAAAACAACCTGGCATCTTGTGGTTACAAGGTGTCTAAAGGCGCGTTTCCACCAAAAATTGCCGGGAACTTGTAGTTGCAGGAACTATTTTCAAGGAATTAAAAGGTTTCTTCAATCCGTTACGTCTGCATTTCCACAGGGGTATAAAGAACTGCAAAGATTATGCAAATTAGTCCGCTGACGCCAAACAACGCGACGGACTGACGTCATAATTGTGCATCACTGCAACAACCGTGGCTGTGTTCGAAACCGCTCCCTAGTCCCTATATAGTGCACTATATAGTGTGTACGCCATTTTGTAGTGTTGTTCGAATTCTAAACTGTTAATTTCGTTCACTATATAGTGAACGAAAAAATACCCACAATTCACAGCGATTTGTAGTGAACAGCGAATGTACCCTACAATTTATCCTGTGTACCACAATGCAATGCCGTCGTGTCATACCGTCATACATACACCTCCGTTTATGCCTCAAGAACAAAAGTTGAGCCAACAGCAGTAAAACAGAAACAGGAATCATGGTGGTAATGTTGGCTAACTGCTTTAGCCACCGATAGCTACCGTTATTATCGCTATGGGAGTTGGTGCTAGTCGTGAGCTCGTGAGTTATCCTAACGTTAGCACACGAGCTAGTTAGCTCACAACTTCCATAACGGTAGCTATTGGTGGCTAAAGCAGTGGCTAGCAGACAGCACCACAGTTGACAAAACCACACTTGCACATCATTAGAATTTCAACAATTTATTTGGGATTTAACATTAAAAACTGAACATGCAAACCCGATACTACCTCAGTACATTTCAACCTGCTGTCATGAGTGCTCGGTTTGTTTACGTGATACTGGGCGCATCCGCTTGCGTCACCTGAATATCCGGCACATTTTTTTTGACGCAAATTACGTTCAGTTGTAGTGTCTGAAAACAGTTTAATTGTTCACTACATGGAACACTATATAGTGAACACTATATAGGGAATAGGGAACGAGTGAACGGTTTCGAACACAGCCCTAGAACATGGAGGACATTCAAGTCGTGCTGATTTTGGTCATGTTAGGCGCGTTTCCACCAAAAATTGCCTATATTTCACTAAATCTTTATTCAAATTCACAAAATACATTTTTAGATTCAGTATGCCTTAGGCGATTTAACTAGGGTGGCTTTAATTAATTTAATAAAAAATTAAAAGATCGCTAATTTTTACATTTTATTTAATTCGGTCGCATTTCTAAAAACCTGCCTCCCAGAAAGGCATTTAGTATGAAAAACAAAGCAAACCAAAACATACAACACAACGCCATGTAATTCAGTCAACGCTGGAAAAGAGACAAACAGCGCTGCAAGCCCCACCTCCAAAAGTTCCGACTCTGGATCCAGCAAATGCTGGATGCTGTCATACCATATATGCAAGTCACGAGTGTCTAGCAAGCCCTGAGACAGGTTTGAATCATAGATATTTAATTAATTTGGCTGATGCATATTATGTATTTTGGAGAATAATGTTTTTCTGTGGGTGTGCTAAGTGCCAAAGTTAAGAAAAAACTTGAGTAAATGAGGGATGCAAAGAATATTTTGTATTAGGCTTGCTTTTGGGGGGGGTCAAGGCCTGGGTTCCCTTTTGTTAAGCGTTTTGTGACAATGTATTTGTGAAACGCGCTATACAAATAAATTTGATTTGATTTGATATTGAAAGTGGGTGCTTCCACACAGGTGTGGTTCTTGAGCTAGCAATTTACATCCCATCCTGTTTAGGGTCATGTAAGATATTTTTAATTTTGTAAAAAACATTTAAAAAAATTAATTGCTAATTACTTTTCCTTCCCGGTGTTACAGGTATGGTATGCAGCTGCCAACAATGATGTCTATTGCTGTATTACTGCACTGATCTCTTGCGTATAAACGCACATCTTGTAATCGCTCTGGATAAGTGCGTCTGCTAAATGCTTAAAATGTTTTGAAAAATTATGTATAAAAATTCTGGGCAGGCTCAGTTTCCCATTCTTTTAGCTACCATAGCTATAAGAAGAGATCCAAGTGACTTTGAAAGAGGGGTGATTGTTGGGACACGTTTAGTAGGATTTCAGTGACGGAAAATGTTCAACTTGCTTAGGTTTCATGAGGAACAGTGTCTAAGATGATGGCATGGAAGTCTGAGGGAAAGGGCATCAGTTAAGGGCAACTATAGTTTGAAGCACATAGTCCTCACCTGTGATGTCTTTACATTGGTTTGAGATGCAAGGCAAAAAAAGATGAGCAACTCTGAATCAGTTGACTGCAAATATCAATCTAGGGCATGAGCTGGCAGTTTCATCAAGAATAGTCTGTCAAAAGGTTCGCAGAAAGGGATACTATGGTCGGGTTTCAGTGCATAAACCCCTTATAGATTAAAAATGCACATTGGCGGGTAAAGTGGTGCAAAGAACACAGGCAGTGGTCTACTGAGCAGTGGAAAAAAGTCTGGTTAGCTGACCCTGTTCTCAACCAGCAGATGAGTGCATGTGTGGGGCATTCCAAAAGACACCTACAGGCCCGAGTGCTTGTTTCCCATAGCGAAGGGTTCTGGCCTCTGTTATGAAGTGTGGGGTTTATTTTCCTGGCATTGCTTAGATCTACTCAACTCCTTAGATTGCAAGGTAAATGCAGATAAATACAAAGCCAGTCTGAGTGATCCCCTTCATCCTATGCTGAAGCATTTCTATCCTGATGGGAGTGGTCTCTTCCAGGGTGATAATGCCCTATCCACAGGGCAAGAGTAGTCACTGAATGGTTTGCTGGGCATGAAAACAATCTAAACCATATGCCATGGCCGTCTCAGTCATCAGATCTCAACCCAATTGAATAGATATGGAGTGGTGTCTGAGGCAGCATTTTCCACCACCATCAACAAAACAAATGGTGATGCATTTTGGACATCCTTTCCATGCCTCGTTCTGATCCGTGTATCCGTCCCATGTTTGCGCACTTCGCTGTGGGCTGGGGATTCACGTGACCACGCGGCTTTTGGGCCTTGCTCCTTGAATTCGCCTGTTTGTTGCTTTGATGGAGGTGTTCTTGTTCATAGGTATGATTGATAGATACCAGTTCCATTTCGTCTAAATCAGACAGTAGCTCATATTTATTTTCTAATCGGAGAGTGTGAGAGGAGATCAAACACGGCTGCTTCGTAGCTTTTTGTATGCTACTTTTGCAGGTTGCTATCACTACTCTGTGGGCTAGATTTGGGGATCTGAGTTTGCTCTGCACCGAGCTTGTTAAACCATTCTTCCAGGACGACGAGTCTTTTGTTAAATCTTTTTTCCAATAGACCAATTCTCTGCAAAAGGCTTACACAGTCCGAACATGAAGAAGAATTATAAGATTTTGCAGAATCCACAGCGTTTGAGGGCATGTTGACGCAGGGACCTAAGGGTGGAGCTAGCAATACTGCAGACCATTGATATGTCAAGCTAAATCTCAGACACAACTGCCATGTTTAAAAAAAAATATAGAGTTTGGCATTATTGTCAGGGGAAAGGATTGTCTTTGAAAGGACAAAGTATAGTACTGTCATTTTCTTTCACACAATTAGAATATACATTTTCATAGTACAATATTTCCATTCCTCACATAAATCGATTTTTTGAAAGATATAGGAATCGCTTCGATGCATTCTGAAGCTCGAGCTAAACTCATTTCAAACAAAAGGATCTGATAGTGATACTGATAGTAGCTGGGACATTTACTCCCCAGGTTTCCCCCCTTTAAAAAATAATAATATATATATATATAAAAAGGATAGCCGCGGGGGGGATCGGGCAGTTCCCCCCTCCCCCATCTCTAACTGCTCATGCTAATGAGCTTGGTTATCTTCGGTAGAGATCATTAATTAAGTCTGGTGAACTTAACCTGCCGTACTGTGGTAGAATTCCCAATCGGACACTGTGGTGTCTTTGCTTTATTTGTGGCATTGTTGTTCATCAGTGGGTGTAATTTAATGCCGCTGATACATTGTGGGGGATTTGGGAGGGGATTGCCTCATGGATGGAGGAGTGTGCGTGTGTGTGTGTGTATGTTCTCCTTCTGCCCTGTTGGGGGAGCTGTCCTTTCGTGCAAGAGTGTGGCTCCTAGTTTATTTTGCGGCATGCCAGGGCACCTGCAGTTAATTTAAAAAACGGGAAACCAACATGATTATCTCATTAGATACGAAAACGATGAGCGCGTTGGAATAGAAGGGATTTCAATTGCATCTACACCATAAAAGAGTATTCCTCTGCCCCGTAAGACTGAAATGTCAGCGTAATCAAATCAAGTTGCTGTATATTGTCAGCTTTTCAGTAACTATTCCGAAATAACCGGCTGTTTGATTCAAGTGGGTCAGTGTTTTCAGATTGATTAGTTCAGATCCTCGGCAGGCAGCCCAGTTGTTCATATGTAGAACTTATCCGGCAAGAATAGAAAAGACCAGCAATACCTGTGATTATCGATGATCTTGAGATGCAGTGTGTTCTCTTTACCGTATTGATTGGTTCCTATCTGGATACCAAAGCATTTTGGGGATTTATTATTTATCGAATTTTTTTCCCCTCCGCTTTCAAACAGTTAAGATCCCATGGCTTTGAATAGGACACCGATTTAAATCTTCAGTGAGAGCTTGATTATTTCCTGCGGGCTGTTTCCTGAGTCACAGGAGCCCTGTGACCAGCGGCGACGAAGGCGAAGTATTGTCTCCTCCGAGACGGCACTCGCCAAGCCGGCGACCGTAACTCCGACACCCCAGAGCCACTCCTGTGCACAGCGAATTCCCTCCCCCCTCCCTGGGGCGGACAGCCAATTGCCGCCCCCAGGTGGCACTCCCGGCCAGAGCCGACTCTGGCGCGGCCGGGGAATCGAACCCCGGTCACCGTGGCCAGCGTCGGATGTTGAAACCACTAGACCACGCGGGAGGCCCAAACTCTGTTTTATTTAACCCAGAGAATATCGGAGGGCTTTTTAGAACTGTAACTGCCCTTTACCAATAATATTGTGTGAGTGTGTAGTTTTTTCTGAATACTTAACTTTGTCTTGTGTCTGTCTTTTTAGAGACAGTAGAATTTAGGATTTGAGCTGGGATCAATCCTCACTAATCCAGGTTGAAAAATCGGTAGGTTTGCAATATGGAACCCCACATACACGTTGTCCAAGGTTGCTGAAGCTTAAAAGGATTCAGACTGGCTCATTGTCCTTGTTTTGTAGGCAAGGACACTCCTATGTAGTACTTTGCAGCTGTGGAAACCAATTTTCATATTTAATAAAACTCCTTTGATTCTCTATTTTCTCTTTCATTTCTTTGAAGTGCTCACGGTATTTGAAAGGAAAGAGAGACTCTTTTTTCCAAATCTCAGCTGGTGTTCAAGTGTGATCCAGAGAAGGTGATTGAATCAGTTTAGGGTACTGCAAAATGCTAACATGGTTTAAATCATTTTTAGTTTTCAGGGAAATGGCTTGAATACATAGGAACAGTTGAATACTGTTTTGAAAACCAGCATGATACTTTATATTACCGTCTACTCTGGACACCGGCCTTAGAAATGTCCATCCGGGCTGTTAGCATCTCACAGGCGAGACATTTTAATTGGGCTGCCATTGAGGAGAGCAAGGCTGGGGGCTAGGAAGTTTGCTGAACTTATTTGCACAGAATAAATAGCTGTTAAAAGTGACTGGATCTGCTTGTTATGATTTGGAGCCAACAGTGATCACTTTCGTATAGTTTGATTCGGCCTCATTTCTGTTTCCGTTTTGGTGTCAGAATGCAGCATAGGCTGTGTACTGTAGTGAATGGAGTCTTGAGCAAGGTGGGGTGAGACTGAAGTCCAGCTGCCCTGAAGACCCCTCATCCACTGCTTTTACAAAGAGTAGCAAAATTCATCTCGATTTCTGCTGCGACATGCAGATGGTAGGGTCAGAATTTGGCGTAAACAACATGAATCCATGCATCCATCCCGCCTTGTGTCAAAGGTTCAGGCTGGTGGTGGTGGTGGTGGCAATGGTGGTGGTCTAATGCTGTGGGGGTGGTGTAATGTTTTCTTGGCACACATTAGGCCAATTAATACCAATTGAGCATTGTTTAAATGCCACTGCCTACCTGAGTCTTGTTGCTGACCATGTGCATCCTTTTATGGCCACAGTCTACCCATCTTCTAATGGCTACTTGCAGCAGGATAATGCGCCATGTCACAAAGCACTCATCATGTCAAGCTGGTTCCACGAACATTACAATGAGTTCAGTGATCTCTTGCGCGAACTATGATTGTTCCTACCATGTATTTATGCACATCTTGTAAGTCGCTCTGCATAAGAGCGTCTGCTAAATGCTTAAAATGTAAAAATGTAAATGTAATGTGTACTCCAATGGCCTCCACAGTCACCAGATCTCAGCCCAATAGAGCACCTTTGGGATGTGGTGGAACGGGAGATTCGCAACATGAATGTGGAGCCGACAAATCTGCTTGATGCTATCATGTCAACATGGAACAGAATCTGATTAATGTTTCCAGCACCTTGTTAAATCCATGCCACAAATAATTCAGGCTGATCTGGGGGCAAAGCGGGATCCTACCCAGTACTAGAAAGGTGTACCTAATAAAGTGGCCACTGAGTGTATATTGTGTAAGCTTGATCTCGTACATGTAATACAAACATTTATACCACGGCTTGAATTAATACCAGATTTGGATACGCACAGTGAATCCTTCTCACTTGTAAAACAAGTTCCATGTTAATTTGCCCAAACACAGAGGCTGCATAAGCAATGATCAATGTTACTTCACCACTGGAACAAGTTCTCATGTTCTCTTGTAAGATCAGGATTCCAAATTAAAATGGCCACGGCAACTCATCTTCAGATCTGTCAAGTTATGGAAATGAATGTCCAGGCCATCCATCAGAAAGGCTATAGGAGTGTGCTAAACAAAAGTGACTTGTTTGCACAGATCAAAAGATTGCAACAATTACTGGAATTCTTTTCTAATTTACCCAGAACTAGAACCCAAACTATATCTCTATCTACTTATTAACTAGCCAGCTTCTATAACTTCTGCCTTTTTCAGCAAACTTACAACTTCCACCAACTTGGGTTGTGTGGTATTTGAAACCATGAAATAATTTATAGTAAATGAAAGACAGACATGTTAGCAAGCTATGTAATGCATACCTAGCAAGCCCTAGAAAAAAATGCTAGCTAGCACTATTCCCGACTTGGAGCAATATTGGGTAACTAATATAGTCAAGTTACCTTGCTACAATAACGTACTGTCCTTCGCTAGCTAGCTGATTAACTGTACAAGCTTGTTAGGTTAGGTCATTCATGTTCGCTAGCTAGCTAATGTTAGCGCTGTTAAGTTGCGTTAAAAAAATAAAAGAATGTATTCATTGCTAAATTTAGCTCATCTTGACTCAAACTAAGCTAATAGACAGTGTTCTTTGTTCTTAACAGCGATGATATGATGAGAATAAATGTCTTTTGAACACAGTTTGATCATCAATTTTTCACTCTCCTCTGGCTCAAGGTTGCTGCTGTTATCCCCATTCTCAAAAAACCCAGTGCTGACCTCAATGACCTGAACAACTTACGACCCATTTCAAATCTCCCCTTCATCTAAAAAATCCTTGAACGAGTAGTCGCCACCCAGCTCAAGGTCCACCTGGACTCAAACAACCTCCTAGAGCCATTCCAATCTGGTTTCCGCAGCACATACAGCACTGAAACAGCCCTGATAAAGATCACAAATTACCTGCACAGTTGACTCTGGACTCCTCATACTCCTTGACCTCAGTGCAGCATTTGACCCCATTTCCCTACAACACCTATCATCCATTGGAATCATTGACCTGACTCACCGCTGGCTTACTTCTTACCTATCTGACTGAAAACAGTTAATCTCCCTCAAGAACCACCAATCAGCCCATGACCTGGTTTCCTACCGTGTTCCCCAGTGGTCAGTACTGGGTCCCCTCCTCTTCATCATCTAAACCCTCCGACTCGGCCGTATAATGAGACACCATGGAATCCATTTTCACTGTTACACTGATGACACCCAGCTCTACATCTCCACCAAGCCCTCTGCCACTTCTCCACCCTCTTCATTCACCCTTTGCCTCCAAGACATCAAGTACTGGGTGACTCTTCCTCAAACTAAATATCAATAAAACAGAAGTTGGCACAAAAGCATCACTCTCCAAATCTGCTGATTTTTACCCTCACTATTGACAAAGTCAAAAGCCTCGGCGTCAACACCCTCTCCTTTGAACCCCACATTAAATTGGTCACAAGCACTGCCTACTTCCACCTCCGCAACATCTCTAGGCTCTGCCCCTCTAGTTAAACACTGAAACACTCATGCACGCCCATCCAATCTGTATTACTGCAATGCTCTCCTTCCTGGTGTCCCCAACAAACTTCTTAATAAACTATTCTCTCTCTCTCTTTTGCTGAAGAGAACTGTTAACTTTTCATTTGCTCCCTTGGTTTATTTCTGAAGTTTTGGGCTTTTGGTTGCTTTTCTTATTGAAGTGAGAATAGAAACTTCACAATGACACTGAATCCTATCAGAGCGGGGAGGTGCCTGGCTAAGTCATAACCCTGCGCTTGGGCTGAGGCCTTGGTCTTGGTCCTTGAGATTCAAACATGCTGAATAAGAGTGTATGCTACGAATAGCGACAGTTTGGAAAGAGATTTACACAATTTGAATATTATGATCTGATGAAGGTTGTTTCACTGAAAGCTTATCAGCAAGCGCAATGGAGAAAATATGTAACGTTTTGTCATTTCTATCAATGTGTGTGGATTTTTTTGAACTATTTTCATCCTATCACACCTGAACTTGTTAAAATATTTGGATGTGGGAAATTGTCTCAACTTGCACATAGCGAGAGTGAAAGCTCGAAGTGAGTGCTCGTGACTGGACCTGGTTCCTGTGTCTTGGGTGGGGAAAAATAATAAAAGAGATACTTCTATGAACAATATAAAGCTTTTATTATGAGCAGCTGCAAGGGGAAGTGTACCTTCACAGGGCCAGTTCTCCCGCTTACAGGTTTACACGTCATATTTATAGAAAACAAAAGGAAAGAGGACATACCTGGGCGGTACTTTATGTAAATCATGTACCTGGGTGTCACTGTATGTAAATCCGAACTTTGCCCAAATGCTCGGAAACCTACAGTGTTCCCTCTGCTGTGAGAACAAGCCACGCAGGGACAGATATCCCTTTGTCTCATTTGTCTCCTCTGTCTCAAGAAAAGTAGGAACTGAGGCTATTGTAGAGAACATGTTATTGCACTCAATGATTTCCCTGTTAATATAGAGAGCAACATTTCAACATTATACAAGCAGAATAATTTTTTCCTTCCACGCCTGACATTAACGTTGTGCATTTGTCCTCGCCTTGCAGCTGACAGCCCGCTCCCTGCCAACGGTGCAGTCCGACGAGCGTCTCCAGCCTCTGCTCAGCCACCTCAGGTAATTACCTGTGTTACGTCCTCCCCCATCACTGTTACTGTTACACCATTACTCAGGTAATTACTTGTGTTACTCCCTACCCCATTACTAGGGCTGACCCCATTTAGTCGACTGGTCGATTGTTTGGTCGATGAGCTGTTGGTCAACCGAGATTTGTTTTGGTCGAGCAGTCGTGCGAAAAAAAAATACAAAAATACAAAATCTCCACGCAGCATGAGTCACCTAAATTCGCGCCACAGTTCGGCGCGCTTGTCAGTAGAATAATCCATTCTGGATGCTGCGGGTATGGCAGTGACAGTCCTTCACTCTTAACATAGCTAGGCCTATATATGTTCTCTTTAAATTATATTAGGCAGTTAAGGTAATATTAATGTTCTGAATAATTCTGCAAAACTAAGTAACATTTTATAATAAATGTGTTTTGCTAATTGTATGGTTTATATATTTATAACTAACATGCGTAACACCCCCTTTCATGTAGCCTATATTGTATCCTTCTTGTTGTAGGCATGCGAATGTGCATTTTAATTGTAGCCTAAGATTTGCCTACAGTTAAGGTTAGTGATATAGGCATACTTTAATTACTAATTTCGATATAACCTAAGAACATAATGTCAAAGAAAAAAATCTGGAGTTATGGCAGCATTTACGAGACAAACACAGTGTGCATATAGTTGTATTTATTAAAACAAATAGGTTGTGTCATATAGAAAAAAGTTTCAACCAATCAAAAAAAACGGACAACTGTTGGTCGACCAAGATTTGTTTCAGTTGGGGACAGCCCTACCCATTACTGTTACTGTTACACCATTGCTGACTTGCTACTGTTTAGTGGAAAGCTAATCTCTGTCAACACAACCAGAGAGCACAGGTGTAAATTGATCACGTAATTGGACGTAATTATCTGTATTACATCCTCCAGCATTACTGTGTACTGACTGACTGACTTACTGTTTAGTGAAAAAAAGAAGGTAGTCCGGCTTATTAATATGATAGGTGTTTACAGCTAAGCTCTCTCAACAGAACCAGAGAGCACAGGTGTAAATTGGTCAAAAAGTTAATTTGACACCTGCGCTCGGGAACTTTCCTTCACAGAGAGTTGTTCATGCAAGCTGTCACTGGCTGGCAATCGGAGCACAGTGGTAGATTTGCTTTAGATGTACCGTCTTAATCAGTCTTTTTTTATGGTCACAGTTGGCTGTGCTGTCTAAGTGTTTATTCATGTTTTGTTTGTATTGCAGCGCTTTTTAACGTTTTTTTTGGCGTATAAAAATTTGTCCTCATTATTAAAGATGGGGGGTGGTGTAGCGGTAAATGCATTTGCCTGGAATGCAGGTTGCCCATCGCAGCCGTGGTTCGAAACCTGGCTGCGCCAGTCCGGCTCTGGCCAGGAGCCTCGACTGGGGGCAGCGATTGGCTGTCCGGCCTAGGGGGAGGGTGAGCTGGCCCAAAGTTGCCGAGAAGCAGAAAGGCGTCCCTGTAAAGTAGGTTGGGCAAGTTCCGTCTCGGAGGATGCGGATCATCGCCGGCCTCGGGGAATTAGCTTGACCCGTAGTGACAGGTGGCGGGCTCGTGGGGGAGGGCGAATTGAAAGTCATAATTTTTCTGAGAAAAAACTGTGAAAAAATCTGCACCAAATTTATGAAAAAAGGTGGTCGGTGGTACGTGGTACGTGGCATGCGCATTCTGAATTCATGGTACGTGGCATGCGCATTCTGAATTCAGTCGCTTCTGTTTTTACTGTGGTTATCAGCGCAGCTTTTGCTGATTTACGCGTTGGGCGAGCTCAATGTCACCAGCGCAGGAGTGGTGGATGAACAGCGTATGGCCCTATTCCATTACCTCTTAAATGCGGAAAGAATTAATTAAACAGACGGCTCCTCTGCCTCACACGAGGAATAAAGATCGCTGTTCAGCACACCCCCCTTCCCTGTCCTGCTGGCCAGATTCATGCAGAGCCACACAGACTCACATAAATAAGCAAATGTACTTAAGGTTTCAGGTCTTCCTTTTAGATTTGTTACATTTTCTCTTCTCCTTTCATCCTTCTTTTAAACACCCCCCACCCCTCCTGGTTTTTTATTGCCACAATTCTTATTTATTCTCTGGCCAGGCACAATTTTTCACTTAGGGATGGGCATGAGTATTTGAGTATCTAATAAGAACGTTACCATTCATTAAGGGCTTTTTTAATTCTTGTGATATGATTATTAAGTGTGATATTGTTTCATATCACGGGCTATGAATATTACAATAATATCATTATTATTGTAATATGCGGGCTAAGGCTAAAAAGTAAATAAGATCAGCTAAAAGGCGGTTTGAAATTAAAAGTTCACTTCAAGTTCACCTGAGCGTCGCACTGAAGATGACAGCCTTGATGGTTCCTTTCATACTCGACCAGGGAGGGGGGGCAGCTGCTGTTATTTATTTAGATAAAGCCTGGATGAAAGGCGGTGGAACAATGCAGGTGGGCAGACTGCGGAACAATGGTGCTGTGGAGGGGGGGTGTTAAACACTGGGCCGAGCCACTCGAAACAAGCCCGGCCTCCCCTCTCCGCTGGACCCGCCAGGAAGGCCAGAGGGGAGAAAGGCTGCAGGCGGTGTCTGTTACCGGCTCGCCGTGCTGGTTTCACCACTCAGGAAATGCGCTGGCCATGGGCCTCCGCTGGACAATGGCTCGGCCCCGCTGCCCATTCACGCTCTGACCAGAGAAGTGGTGAGGTACAGACCGCTGAGTGAACGATCCAGCTGACCCCTCTGCCAAGCCCGAGCACGTGCCATCCTGGCTCGAAGGCAGTGCGGCATGCGTGCTATATGACGATAACACAACTGGACAATAACAAAACACAACATAAACAGCGAGTAATGAAACCCTTCGTCCGTCGCCCTCATGTGTTCGGGACAAAAACAATAAATGAAAAATAACAAACTAAATCAAATAAGCCTTTCGGCAAACACTTTTCAGTTTCACTTCTCGGTCTCAACAGCCTTCTGCTTCCTGGTTCCAGCCTCCTACTGAAGAGAGCAGAGCAGTTTTAAGCACACAGGTATAATTATCAGACACAAGACCGGTGTGTCCTCTTGTTGCTCTGCCAGTAGGCATGGTCACTAATCGCCCCGATTCCGCTGCCGAGACCGCTTCCACAGATGGCCTTTAACCTTGCACCCTAATTACCGCGATGCTGTTTAGTCTCCTAACCACGGGAGGGGTGGAGTGTCTTGTTTCCTTGTGGATAATTAACGTTTTGTGGGGACTGACACAGGCCAACCTTCATCATCAGAGCCCATAATTCTCATCACACCCAAGCCTCATCAACAAGAGGGCCTGTGATGGTACTGCTGGTCTCTCTTAGCCGTGTTGTGACTGCAGGCTGTCTCTGCTCTACAAGCTGGCCTCTCTCTGTGTACTGTGACTGCACCACGTCTCCTTTAAGCACTGTGACTGTGGCATTTCTGTAGAAATTCTAAAACCATTTAGATTTTAAATTTTCTGTTAAGTTTTGAAGAAAAAAATAAGCTGAAAGCTGAAGTTGTTAGTTTTTTTGGTGCTCATTTTTTAAACTGGTGACACCTCGTCATGATGAGGTAATAGCGTTTGTGACTGAAATACTGATTGTAGGGTTGATAAATGGGGGGTAAATTGCAGGTTAGCCTACCTGTTGGGGGCTCTGACAGCCTGTGTTTTATTTTATTCTCTGAGGACCTCCCGTAAGTTTCATCAACACATCATTGACACATAGGATAAAGGCACTTTTTCCATCCTCTCCACTCCGGAAGTGGCAGCGGGACTGAAATTTGAGTTTGAAGACTTAAGTCTTTTAAATTGGTCTTAACAAGCCCCTGTCACTTAATTGAAGCCGTTAGGGAGGAAATTCCACATCCATTCTTAATAACGTGTTGTGCTCTACGTTCAAAAGCTTGTTTTGTTCATCCCCCCTCAGATGTTCTTACAGTTGTCGTCCCCCCTTCCCCCTCCCCTCCAGATGTTCTTACAGTTGTGTGTCGTCCCCCCCCCCCTGCAGCCATGCCTACGTGGGCCAGGATTACAGCATCCAGAAGAACGTGGGGAAGATCTCCTTGGAGCAGATTGATCAGGTGTGTATGACTTGGACTATTTGCTCGCTCCAAAAAGTCATAAATAGGGCCTCCCGGGTGGTGTAGCGGTAAGAGCGTCCGACCGGGATGCATGTTGCCCACTGCGACCGGGGTTCGGCTGTGCCAGGTCGGCTCTGGCCACTAGGCGGCGGCAATTGTCTGTCCACCCCAGGGAGGGGGGAGGGAAGCCGATACGAGCTTGCTGCGTATGACTTATGGCTCTGTGTACCGAAGTTACTGTTGACGGCTTGGCGAGTGCTGGCTCGGAGGAACGCCTTTGTCTCTGCCGGTATCAGGACTATGGCAGCGAGCTCACAATGCGAGGGGGGGATATTTGACATGAATATAGGGTATAATTGACTACTAAATTGGGATAAAATGAGGAAAAATCTGAAACAAAATCTTAAAAGAATAACGTCCTGAACAAAACTCAACCAAATCATGGTCAAAGAAAACGAAAAGAAAAAAAAGTGCAAAAAATCTCAAGTTTTCCATTGAATATGTCTTTGGGGGCTGTTTATATAACTGGGAGGCATTTGATATAAGTGCCCCGCCCCCACTCCCATTTATTTATCTTGCATTTGTTGGGTGGGACAGTTTCAGGTCAGCGATAGAGTGGGTGTGGCTGTTGTAGAGTGGGTATGGTGGAGTGGGTGTGGCTGTGGTAGAGTGGGTGTGGTAGAGTGGGTGTGGTAGAGGGGCTGTGGTAGAGGGGCTGTGGTAGAGTGGGTGTGGTAGAGGGGCTGTGGTAGAGTGGGTGTGGTAGAGGGGCTGTGGTAGAGTGGCTGTGGTAGAGTGGGTGTGGTAGAGGGGCTGTGGTAGAGGGGCTGTGGTAGAGGGCTGTGGTAGAGGGGCTGTGGTAGAGGGGCTGTGCTAGAGTGGCTATGCTAGAGTGGGTGCGGTAGAGTGGGTGGTGTGTCTGTGGTAGAGTGGGTGTGGTAGAGGGGCTGTGGTAGAGTGGGTGGTGTGTCTGTGGTAGAGTGGGTGTGGTAGAGGGGCTGTGGTAGAGGGGCTGTGGTAGAGGGGCTGTGGTAGAGTGGCTGTGGTAGAGTGGGTGTGGTAGAGGGGCTGTGGTAGAGTGGGTGGTGTGTCTGTGGTACAGTGGGTGTGGTAAAGTGGGTATGGTAGAGTGGGTGTGCTAGGGTGGCTATGCTAGAGTGGGTGTGGTAGGGTGGCTGTGTTAGAGTGGGTGTGGTAGAGTGGGTGGTGTGTCTGTGGTAGAGTGGGTGTGGTAAAGTGGGTATGGTAGAGTGGGTGTGGCTGTGGTAGAGTGGGTGTGGTAGAGTGGTTGTGGCTGTGGTAGTGGGTGTGGTGGAGTGGCTGTGCTAGAGTGGGTGTGGTAGGGTGGCTGTGGCTGTGGTAAAGTGGGTGTGGCTGTGGTAGAGTGGGTGTGGCAGGGTGGGTGTGGCAGAGTGGGTGTGGCTGTGGTAGAGTGGCTGTAGTAGAGTGTGCCGATCGCACTGTGACAGGGTGTGAGGGCAACCTCACCGGAAGGCCCTGGAAGGGTTAACGTCTGTGTGGATCTGGGGGGTGGAGGTCAGTGGACCTGAACGAGGAGGGGGGATGGTTTAATGGTATCGGGCACCTGGCCGCTCGCACCATTCCGGTCCTCTGAGTCAACCGCTGTTCCTATTAATTGGCCCATTAACCAATACAAATTTGCATGCATTCCTCGCCGGAGTGCATGAAATCCCCTCATCATGTTACTTAAGCTCAGTAACCCCCACAGTGAATTTAGCTCTGCTCTCAGTTTGAGCACTTAAGAACGGATTCACTCACTCTGCCTGAAATGAGCACTTTATAATAATGCATTTGTTTTGGTCTAAATAAATGAATAAAACGGACGCACACTACATATATTTGTTTGTGCCCTTGTTTTAAGCTCTCGTGAAGGAAGCTTTCCATTAACTAGCTTTCCATTAACTAACATCTGAATTTCTCAGACTGTGGCAGTGAGGATCGCGGTAGGGGAGGTTATTTACAGGGGAGACGGTCGCCGCTTTGAAAGCCCACTAATTGTCCTTCTGATTGGCACTTTTGGGGAAAGCTGATATTTCAGGTAGGCCTTGTTGTGAAAGGCAGCCAAATGGAGCGGAGACTCACTTGCGGGTCGGTGAGTCCTCGCGGCCAAACTGTCGCCGTCCCCTTCCCCACACTAGGCATGGGACGGTTACCGTAATAATGGTATACCGCGGTATAACAGGCCACGGTATAACTAACTACAAACATTTAGTTTCCACGGTATATGGTCAACGGTATTTTTTATTAAAAGAAGCAACAACAAAAAAATACAGTGGTCCCTCGTTTATCGCGGGGTTACGTTCTAAAAATAACCCGCAATAGGCGAAATCCTGAAGTAGTCAGCTTTATTTTTACAATTATTATATATGTTTTAAGGCTGTAAAACCCTCACCACACACTTTATACACTTTTCTCAGACAGGCATTAACATTTTCTCACATTTCTCTCTTGTTTAAACACTCTCAAAGTTCAAACCTTCGTAGATTTAAAAAAATAAGTACAGTATTATAGAATGAAACCAAAGATCAAAGCTGTTTTCAGGCCCAAACATTTATTTGAGAAATACAAATATAAACGTTTTCCATATACATAAATATGATAGCTTTTAGAAACAAATTTAATTTTAATGATCAACCTACGAGGATGGACACATAAGAAATTATTAATAGTGACTCGCGCGTATTTCACAGTTCCTTTGACCGTGCCTCTTCGTCCTGGCGCCACTCCGCTGTAGCGTCTTTTTCCACTGAAGGCCTTGGAGCAGGTGTCATTTTTCGGGTGAAGAACATAGTTATGGGTAGTTGCTGGCGCTGTTTTTTCTTCTGGGCGAAAAGATTCTTATAAACAGACATGCCACCTTCGATTATATTTGAGAACTGTAATGAACTGTAGACCATTGTCAATCAGGACGCAGAACACAATGCGCATTCATACGCTGTAAAAAAAAGCATGCAAAATTGCACTAAAAAAATCCGCGAAACAG
This sequence comes from Aldrovandia affinis, assembly GCA_029706075.1. Taxonomy (NCBI): domain Eukaryota; kingdom Metazoa; phylum Chordata; class Actinopteri; order Notacanthiformes; family Halosauridae; genus Aldrovandia; species Aldrovandia affinis. The sequence continues at coordinate 369,282 of JAINUG010000230.1, forward strand.
CGAGTCCGCGAAAGGTGAACCGCGTTATAGCGAGGGACCACTGTAATGCTATGCCGAAAATCTATGCACCCCCCCGAAAACGAACCTAAGGTAATTGAGATTCGAATTTCACTTGGTGCAGAATTCTACTTATGGCGGCATTGCGCGCGGAGTCAGTTGTGGAGTCAGTGAGATTTGTCGTCTGCTCCACGTTGATTCAGTCATGGCAGCCAGGTTCGAAATAGGAGGTGAACCACCCGAACTGTATCCCAAAATACTTATTTTGAAGTGTTTTATTTTTCAGAAAATAATAGTTTTACAGTATAAAGTTTACAAAAATTTTGAACAAATATTCTGTTAAAATAAAAGAAATCGTAAAAAAAAATCTGTTTTACCCAGATTTTAGAGGTGCGCTGCCGCCGCGCTAATACCGTGGTAATGGTATACCGCGGTATTTTTTCCCAAGGTTATCATTAAGTCAAAATCTCATACCGTCCCATGCCTACCCCACACCCAGTGCGGAACTTCAGAACCAGGAGGACTTTAGGAGTAGCCCATTTCAGATATTTATTTCTGTTGCTGGGAAGTCGGCCAACAGCAGGAGAGACCTGACTCGGACCCATGTTGGGCCTTCTAGCAGGGCTGCCAGTCTTCAGCAGTCGATCTTTCAAATGGCCATAATTTACATTTTTAGCAGCCGTAACTTTTTTTTGTCACAGTTCATGACAGAATTGTTGCATGATCAACATAAAATGTAACACTTTTTCCTTAAACAAGTCAACAGTAAACTGTAAGAGCAGGGTCACACACACACAAATTCTGGCTTTTCATTTTACATTTACATTTTAAGCATTTAGCAGACGCTCTTATCCAGAGCGACTTACAAGATGTTCATTAATACATGGTAGGAACAATCATAGTTAGCGCACGAGATCAGTGCAGGAATACAGCAATAGACATCATTGCAGGCATCTGCGTACCATACCTGTAACACCGGGAAGGAAAAGGTTAGTGAATTTTTTTTTTTTTTTGGGAGTATAGTGTTGAACAAGTAAACAGTGGTGAAGACAATTTAGCTAGATGGACAGAGTTCAGTGGTAGTGAGTCTGAAGAGGTGGGTTTTGAGTCTCTTGCGGAAGATCGCAAGTGACTCCACGGTCCTGACCGATTGCGGAAGGTCGTTCCACCAGCGAGGGATCAGGACAGAGAAGAGGCGAGACCGCGAGGAGCGGCTGCCAGGCGCCCGGAGGGAAGGGACAGTCAGTTTACCCGAGGAGGTGGAGCGGAGGGGTCTGGGAGGTGTGTAGGGAGTGATGAGTGACTGGAGGTATGGGGGAGCAATACCTCTGGCCGCTTGAAAAGCAAGCACCAGTGACTTGAATCTGATGCATGCTGCGATGGGGAGCCAGTGCAGAGAGGAGAGTAGAGGGGTGACGTGGGTGAACTTCGGCTGGTTGAACACCAGATGAGCCGCAGCGTTCTGGACTAGTTGCAGTGGCTTGATGGCGCAGGCCGGAAGGCCTGCCAGCAAGGAATTGCAGTAGTCCAGACGTGAGATCACCAGGGCCTGGACCAGGAGTTGAGTGGCCTCTTAGGTGAGGAACGGTCGGATCCTCCGGATGTTGTGGAGGGAAAAAGGCAGGTCCGAGTGATCGCTGCAATATGGCTCGAGAAGCACAGCTGGTTGTCCAAGGTTACCCCAAGACTCCTGGCCGACTGGGACGGAGACACCACTATGGAGCCTTCCACGGTGATTGACGCATCAATCTTCGGGGAGCCCTTCGCTGGGAGGAAGAGCAGCTCAGTCTTCCCCAGGTTCAGCTTCAGGTGGTGGGCGGACATCCAAGCGGAGATGTCAGCCAGGCATGCAGAGATCCGTGCCGGGACCTGGGTATCAGATGGAGAGAAGGAGAGGAACAGTTGTGTGTCATCAGCATGACAGTGATAGGAAAAACCATGAGCAGAAATAACAGAGCCAATTGACTTGGTGTACAGAGAAAATAGGATGGGGCCTAGCACCGAGCCCTGCGGGACTCCGGTAGAGAGGGTGTGGGGAGAGGAGAGGGATCCTCTCCAGGCCACCTGGTAGGACCGGTCAGCCAGGTAGGACTCGAACCATGTCAACGCAGATCCAGAGATTCCCATCTCGACGAGAGATGAGAGCAGGATCCGGTGGTCCACGGTGTCGAATGCTGCCGACAGGTTGAGGAGGAGTAGGGCGGAGCTAAGGGATTGGGACTTAGCCCCATGAAGAGCCTCAGTGACAGCAAGGAGAGCGGTCTCTGTGGAGTGGCCTGCTCTGAACCCAGATTGGTTGGGATCAAGCAGGTCATTCTTGAAGAGATGAGCAGACAGTTGGTTATAGACAGCCCGCTCTAACGTTTTGGAAAGGAATGGGAGGAGAGAGACAGGTCGGTAGTTTGAAATAACAGCAGGATTCAGAGAGGGTTTTTTGAGGAGGGGGACAACATGAGCACATTTAAGGGAAGAGGGGACAGAGCCAGAGGAAAGAGAGGAGTTAATGACATTGGAGACAAAGGGGAGGATGTCCATAGCAATGGACTGGAAGAGGGGGGAAGGAATGGGATCAAGAGGGCAGGTGGTGGGACGGTGGGAGAGGACAAGTTGAAGGATGTCTGAGTCAGGGAGGGGCGAGAAGGAGGACAGAGGGGTGAGAGGTTTAGGTAGCGGGATGGTGAGGGAGAGGTTGGGGGGAAGGAGTTGCGAATGCCATCAACCTTCTTGTGAAAGAAGGATGCAAAGTCATCCGCGGTTAGAGAGGAGGGAGGTGGGGGAGGAGGAGGGGTGAGGAGAGAGGAAAACGTAGAGTAGAGTTTACGAGGGCTTAGAAACTGAAGATTGAATTTTGGAAAGGAAAAATGCAGACTTAGCAGAGGAGAGGTTAGAGGAGAAGGAAGCCAGGAGTGTGTGGAAATCAGTCAGAGCTACACAGGATTTGGATTTTCTCCATTTCCTTTCTGCCGCTCGCAGTTTCAGTCTGTTAGCCCGAATGGAGTCGGTTAGCCAGGGGGCCGGGGGTCGGAGGCGTGCAGGTTTAGTGGATAGAGGACAGTGTGAGTCAAAGGAGGAGGAGAGAGAGGAAAGTAGGGTGGACGATGCTTCCTCAGCAGGTAGCTGAGAGAAGGCGTCAGTAGGGGGAAGGGAAGATAGAACAGTAGCCGACAGGGCTTTTCCATGTGGATGTGATGTGATGGGGATTTCTCAGGAATAAGCATGTCT